>CM067319.1:12992100-13352100 GCA_034231615.1 Meghimatium bilineatum | reverse complement strand
TGTGTTGTTTGTCTTATTTTAAAAGGTCTCCATCTATATTTATACCACCTGCGTTTTGTTTTGGTGAGAAGATAAAGAGTGTATTGCTGCACTTATCTGTGTTAATGCTAATGCACCATCTATTTTCTCATAGGGTTAAGCCATCAATAGCCCTTTGTATTTGTTTAGTGGCCACTATCGCATGTTCTTTCGTGCACCAGATCACCAGGTTGTCAGCTACATTGTCACGTTGATCCCGTGTGGTATTTTGGCAACTAGGTCATTGATGTAAACCAAGAAAAGTGTGGAGATAAGACTCCTCCCTGGGAGACTCCATGACGCAGAAGAACTTTTTTGCTCTTGCGACCATCCAATTGTACCCTGGCTCTTCTATTATGCAGATATGCTTTTACCCATTTGTACAATCTTGAGTTAACCCTGCAATTTCCAATTTCACAATTTCTTTAAGAGTCCTTCTTTCCAAACCTTGTCAAATGTTTTTCTGGTCTATCCATTCTGCTAGTACCAGTTTCTTAACTTGGAAGGCATCCTCAATCTCTTCGTAGATTGCCTGATCTTTAGTAGAGTAGCACTGTCTGAAGCCAGCTTGCTGCGATACTAGAATATTTTCACTTTTAAGGTACCACTGTATTCTAAGATTGATAATCTGTTCCATTGTTTTGCATAGACAGCTTGTGAGGCCGATGGGCCATTATTTGGAAACTGTATTGCCAGCTTGTTCTGATTTTCATGAGAACCTATAACATTTACTCTCAAATATGTGCATTTAAAAAATCCAGACAGTATAATCAGTGCGACTGTAACCCTGACAGTCGACAATATATTACTGAGGGTCACGTACTAACGTACACTGAAAGAAATCCATAGTCCAATCAAATTTTGTTTCAAAAATGTCAGCAAAAATCGGATGTATCAGGTCAAAAGGCGCAGAGATCGCAGCTAAGATATAAACTATGGCACAATGTACTCCTATCTTCGGACAGCATCCTGCCAATCTGCAGGAGTTTGAGAACGAAAGCAGAATGAAAAGTTAGATACTCACCCGAGAGCGTCCCGTGCTCTATGAGTTGGTCTGTCACCGTGAAACACGTGGCAAGCAAACTTATAATCTCGTGGATGCTTTGTTATGAAAGCAAAATATCTGAGGAAATCAACGATCAAACTTGTTCTAATAAAAATACAAAGATGTTCTAGGGAAAATTCGAAGTTATTCTAGTGAAACTAAATGCAGTTAGAGCACAATTTACAAAGCAAAATATTTCTTGATATTCAATGATTAATGTTCTAGTGAAAATGCATGCCATTAGAGCACGATTTACAGACAGATAGAACAAAATATTTCAAGAAATGTAATGATTAAAGTTGTTATAGTTCTTCTTCTTTTGTTCGCCTGGAACATCTAAAGTTTTGTTTCTTCTATAAACTTGACTGTTTTGTAACTCGTACAGAGGTACGTAGAGTTTTTCTTACAATGTTGCTTCTCTGGGCCAGTGTAATTACCTCAGCATTTCTTGTTTCTGACATTCATGAAGAATATGTTCTGTTGCATGAAGTGCATGTACACATGACCATGTTGCAAATCTTAAATTTTGTATACATGTGGCTGCGGAGTCCGTTATGTCCTGTTTTGAGGCGCAGAATATGATACCTTGTTCTGTTCTGTTCATAATGTGGTGAACCCTGAGTTGGCTTTCTAATTGACTTGGTCATTTGTTTCTTTTGATGTTACGTTATGGCACATCTAGTTGATCATCAGCAGCTCCCTCCTAACCAGACGATCTTCTTTCTCGTTTCCATGTATTCCAGAATGTGATGGTATCCCCTGCATAGCTACTTTACGATGATTGCTTAGTTCGGTCAGAAGTTATTTGCAGGTCTGGTATATTTATGGACTGGAGCACTTGGAGTATTGATCTTGCACCTGACAGGAATACTACAAGATCTGTCATCATGGTGCTGGTGATATTCAGGTCACCACCATCAGATTCTGCACCACCGATGATAGATCTAGGTATGTTCTAGACAATCGTCTCATTTTTGAATTGGGTACACTCAAGCCTTTTGGACTCAATTCCGACCACTCTTATGTCTAGTACTGGGTTGGTGTGGTCTTTTTCTTTATTGTTTTTGTTCTGTCATTTACTCATCTTTTTGTTCGTCTCGTTTCCTCATATATTTACGTTTTTATGTACTTCCCGATCCTCCGGCATCTCATTTCCATATTTCCGTCGGATACGTTTGTCTGTTGCGATAATTTTTCAATTCGTCGTCTTTTTATATTTTGTGTGTATCTTGATAAAGTTCTTTTGGTTGAAACGCTGAATATGATTTGTATATTGTAATTTGTATGTTTTCTTGTGTGACATCATTTCCCACTAGTTTTAGATATAGTCTGTCGTGTCTGATTGACATAGTTTAACTCCTGACATAGTTCCATCTATTACCAATTATTGGAATATAATGCAGAGACTCACCTATTGTCTTTAGGATGTGTCCCACAAAATGAGATGTTCTTCAGAGCGAAGAAGTGGGAAAATGCATCTTTCTCATGCTTGAAACCAAATAAGTAGAAAAAGATATAACACATTCGTGAATATTACACATATGTTATCTCTTTGAGATTTAACATAAGATTACTTATTCCTAGAAAACTAACATATGAAATTATTTATGTTCTTCAGAACTAACTCAATATTATTTACATCTCTGAGAACTAACATAGGATTTTACTTATGTCCTTCGGAACTAACATAAGATTACTTATATCTGAGATCTAATATGGGATTATATATATATATATATCTGAGAACTAACATATGCGATTACATTTATGTTTAAGTACTAACATATGACATTATTTATGTCTTGGAGAAATGATATATGAGATAACTTAATTTTTTCAGAACTAACATATGAAAATACCTTTATCCATGAGAACTAACATATGAGATTACTTATGTCTCTGAAAACTAACATGAAATTATTCAAGGTAAATCCTAAATCAAGTAAACAGGTTACTGAGAATACCTAATTATCGATATAAAACAAGAATAAATAACAAAACACGGAACAAGAACAATGCCATTTGTGACACTATTTTATGTTTTATTGTTATTTATTATTGTTTTATATCGATAGCTAGGTATTCTCAGTAACCTGTTTAATTTATTTAGGATTTACCTTTTGTTTGTCTGGTTACTGCGGAAATTTTCCATTTTGTTGGACATCCTCCGATATTTTGGTTATTTATATATGAAACTATTTATGTCTCTGAGAACTAACATATGAGATTAATTATTTCTCTAGGAACTAACATTTGAGGTTAATTATTTCTCCAAGAACTAACAGATGGGATTAATTATTTATCCAAGAACTAACAGATGAGATTAATTATTTCTCCAAGAACTAACAGATGAGATTTATTTCTCTAGGAACTAACATATGAGATTAATTATTTCTCCAAGAACTAACAGATGAGATTAATTATTTCTCCAAGAACTAACAGATGAGATTAATTATTTCTCCAAGAACTAACAGATGAGATTTATTTCTCTAGGAACTAACATATGAGATTAATTATTTCTCTAGGAACTAACATATGAGATTAATTATTTCTCCAAGAACTAACAGATGGGATTAATTATTTCTCCAAGAACTAACAGATGAGATTAATTATTTCTCCAAGAACTAACAGATGAGATTTATTTCTCTAGGAACTAACATATGAGATTAATTATTTCTCTAGGAACTAACATATGAGATTAATTATTTCTCCAAGAACTAACAGATGAGATTAATTATTTCTCCAAGAACTAACATATGATTAATTATTTCTCCAAGAACTAACAGATGCGATTAATTATTTCTCCAAGAACTAACATGAGATTCATTATTTCTTCAAGAACTAACACGAAATTAATTATTTCTCCAAGAACTAACATATGAGAATATTTATTTCTCCAAGAACTAACACATGAGTTTACTTATATCTCTAAGTAGGCCTACAAACATGCCATTACTTAAATCTCGGAGAATTATCATGAGGTTATTTATGTCTGTAAGAACTAACATGTGAGATATCTTATGTCTAAGAATTAACATGAAATTACTTATGTCCTCCAAAACTAACAAATGAGAGTATGTATGTCTGAGAATTAACATGAAATTACTTATGTCTTTCAGAACTAACATGAGATTACTTATGTCTCTAAGAACTAGCATAGGAGATTACTGATATCCTTAAGAAATAAAATATAAGATTACTTATAGCTATATGAGCTAACATATGAGATTACTCATGTCTGTGAGAAATGACATGAGACTACTTATAGCTCGGAGAATGAACGAGGTAGCGTCTAATAGTCAAACAATGAATGTATTACCCCTTCTTTACTCTTGTCAATCATTCTAATCCCGTACTGGTTTATCTCGAGTGTGCTCAAGGACGCAGCGTTGATGTTCCCCTTGTGAGATACTACCACCTGGAAATGATCGTTGTAAACTTCACAAGGACATAAATATTTCAAGACTTGCTTCTAAAGTACATCTTACACAAGGATATACCCTTTCAGCATTCTCGCTTCTAAAGTTTATCTTACACAAGGACATAGACATTTCAACGTACTTGATTCTAAAGTTGATCGTACACAAGGGCATACATTTCAATGTACTTGATTCTAAAGTTGATCTTACACAAGGGCATACATTTCAATGTACTTAATTCTAAAGTTGATCTTACACAAGGACATAGACATTTCAACGTACTTAATTCTAAAGTTGATCTTACACAAGGACATAGACATTTCAACGTACTCGATTCTAAAGAATCTGATCTCTATCCAGTAGTCAATTAATGTTCAAGTTATTCTTGTCTCATCAATTAATGTTCAAGTTGTTCTCGCCTCATCAATTAATGTTCAAGTTGTTCTTGTCTCATCAATTAATGTTCAAGTTGTTCTTGTCTCATCAATTAATGTTCAAGTTGTTCTTTTCTCATCAAAAGCCTTATTAATTAATTAATTTTCATTGCCTGATCCTCTCTTGCTATAATTATCTCTTTACAGCAGTATCTCTACATTACTTTTCTTATCTGTCCATGAAATGTTTATTCTTTTGAAAACATAATCCAGTAACCCCTAGTTCACTTTAGACGTTGTGTCCATGCTTGACGACTATAGAAAAGTATTAGTTCGATATAACACTCTAAAACTTGGATTCACATATGCATTTATTTCATTGCAAGAATGTTTCTTACATTATTTAAACGTCACCTAGTACTCTTCGCCTTCTCTGTTCGTAGTTGTCTATATATATATACATTAATAAGTCCAGTTCTCTTGATAAATGTAGCTGCACTTTTAATAAGGGAGATAAACCCACTTACTTTATTGATAGCATGCACTAGAGTTTCGTCCCCTTTATGCGAAGTAACTTCCACAGATCCTAGGAATCTCATATTAAACTTCCAGTATTCGTCTTCGTCATCTACAACAGTAAATAGATAATGTATTTCAATAGCTTGAGTCACAAATGTAATTTAGTTATAATTATTACAAGATACAACAACAATATAATTTTAGGTAGGTAGTTAAAGAGTTTGCCTCTCTTTTGGAGAGACGCGACATTTTCAACAAGCAGAACAAAGTCCAATTAAGTTATATCAGGACGCTTACATCTTTTTGGGGTCTTTGTTACCTCTGATATTTCATGGTAGTGCGTCCTGATATAACCTAATTGGACTTTGTTGTCGGCTGGTTGAAAGGGCCGCGCCTCTCCAAAATAGAGGTAAACTTATTAACTACCATATCAGGACGCACAACCATAAAATATTTGAGGTAACAAAGATCCACATTTTCAACTGTAACACTTATTAGGACATAAACTCAAGATTTATAACAAAGACGACACAAGAGACATAATTAGAAATGTTACAACACAAACGGACAACTCTTATTAAAACCCTTTGACAGGTTAAAAAATAAATCAGAGCAGGATAAAATGCTGATGCATACTTTTGCTTAAGTTCCACATACACTGTGAAGTGCGACACGGATGTATTCTATCTCCCTTGTTATTCATCACATATATCAATTGTATATCTAAAAGTGTCAACACTAGTGAAGAAGACAATCTAAACAACCTACAACCTCCTGAGCGAACTTCTTTTTTGCAGACGATCAAGCAATAATAGCAACAACAAACGAACAGCTACAACAACATATAAATAGACATCACACAACGTGTAGAGATTTTAACACGAAGATAAACACAGAAAAAACAACTGAGATAATGTCAATCACAGAAACAGAAAGAAACATCACTATTCGAGTCGATGATCAACAACTTAAACAGAAGAAAGAATTCACTTATCTTGGAAGCATCATATCATCGAATGGGAAAAACAACAACGAAATCCAACAAAAATGCAACATAGCATACCGGATCTTGGGGCACCTGTCTTCTATTTTCAAAAATAAAAATGTGAACACCAAAACTGCATTATATAAGACTATCATCATAACATCAATATACTATCAATGTCAAACATGGACATTAATAACAGAATCCAAAAGAAAACTTGTTACAACAGAAATGACTTATCCACATATAATCCTCGGGTAGCAATAAGAGACATAATCAGGAACTAAAACATCAGAAGACTAACAAACACAATTCAAATCCTGGATTACATCAGAAGACAACAGATTAAGTGGTTTTCACATGCTTCCAGACTACCATCAGACATTCTCCCCCCCCCTCTCCAATATTACTATACAGACACGATGGATACAAAGCCAGGGGCAGATCTTGCAAACGATGAATTACAGAAATAATGAAAACAAACATATATGAAGCACATACAAAAACCATCTCCAGAGAACTCTTAACTTCTACCTCGGACGCTGTAAGGCATACACGGGTATAAATCGAAAAGAATTTTACTGCTGAATTTTACAAAAAGAAGCATACTGCTGATACTTAAAGGATAATATGCCTGTGCATACTGCTGATACTACGTCTCAGAACAGGACACAACCGACTCCGCAGTCGCATGTATACAAAGTTCAAGAATGGCAACACGGCCATGTGTACATGTGGACAGGCAGCACAGAGTGCCAAACATATACTTCAAGAGTATTCTGAGCATGAAACGCTGAGGCAGACATATTGGCCAGAGGAAACAACACTGGAATCAAAGCTCTATGGGACACTGTATGAACTACAAAAGACAGTGAACTTTATTAAGGAGACAGAATTACAGATATAGACATGTTTCAAGTGAACGAAAGAAGAAGAAGAAATGTTGATACTTAAAGGATAATATGCCTGTGCATACTGCTGATACTTAAAGGATAATATGCCTATGCATACTGCTGATACTTAAAGGATAATATGCCTATGCATACTGCTGATACTTAAGGTTTCCAGTCTCTTGTTGACATTAATATTAATATAGATTCTTATATTTACAGAACTATTACCTGATTCCTCTAAGAAATGCAAGTCGTTGGCATACATAGCTGGAAATATTCCCTTTTCGCCAGTTCGTAAATTGATACCTGGAAAATAATAGCACGTTATTAATAATGTTATATATTGTTCCTATTGTCCAAAGAACAAGGTGTGATGTTGTCCAGTAAAAAATGATAAGGTGGAATAATGTCCAGTCAGAAATGCTAAGGTTTGATATTGTCAGTGAGAAATTACAGAGTATGATATTGTTAGTATTGTCAGTGACATATTGTCAAACGACGCTAAAATGCTCGGCGTCCCCCTCCCACGATTAAACAACGTAAATAGCGTACACAAATTTATAGTTATTTACTATAATAATTCCCCATCCAGGCTAGTTCCATGACGAGAAGATGGGACTTAGTTCAGCCAGTAGAAGCTGGAAACTAAGACCGCCCGGGCCCTTCCACAATTGGGCAGGACCACAGTCTTGTCTAGTACGTAAAGGCGCTGAAGTCAGCGACATTTGGCCAAAAGGCGCAAATCAACAACCAGAATGTCATGCACTGTCGCACATGAAATGTCGCTATATGCATTACCTCATCATGGTCCTAACCCTGTGACGACTCACCAGGCAGGAGTAGTACCGGGCCACATATCTCGAAATGGCTCACTCCATGCTAATGGAGATCCTCTTCGATTGCCTTGTGGAGCCAGGAGGCACAAGAGTAATATCACTGACCAACAAATATTACTAACCAATGAGACACCACTTACAACAATGCACTGGAATGCTGAGGACATAAATAGCAAAATGTAAAAATTGCAGATGGCTGTATCAAGAAATTAGAATGAGAGAACACTCTTTTTTAAGTAATAGCGTTTGCTGCATACAAGAAACACACCTCAGCAAAATATAGCCTTTAAAATTACAGGTTATCAGTGCTTTAGACCTGATCAAATAGACAGAAGAAAAGGAGGTATACTTACTCTAATAAAAAATAATATTAGCGGCGAATATAAATCTGAACTATACATGGAAGGAGCAGAATACTAGCTCTTTCAGCTAAAGACCTAAAACACAGAATTCCACCTACTAAACTACTATTGTTCAAATGATCATCCCCTTTCCCTAGACGCAATGCCATAAAGAGGAAGACTGATAGTAAGTGGAGATTTTAATAGTCACTCACAAAGCTGGGGTTATGAGCACATGAATAAAAGAGGAGAAGAACTTGAAAGCTGGCAAGACGACAAAGGTCTTCTATTGCTTAATAAGCCAAAAAGATCCTCCAACATGATGTTCGTCCGTCGTGATCGACGATGACCAAAAACTCAACCATAATAATAATAACAATAAATAATAAAAATAATAAAAGTTAATAGTGCGTTTTTATATGACTAGCAAGTCCAATGCGCACAAAATGTTCCTTTACAGAATTGACAACAATAGAAGGTATCTGTGTGAGGTTGAGATGTTTTTTTTACGTGTCCGCTTCTGTCTTGTAGTATCTTGTCTGAATTCTTCCGCCGCTAGTGCTCCCTTTCTAATGCTGTAACGCCATGCTGTTCTATCCTGAGCGAGGCTCTCCCAAGCGCCTACGTCAATGTTAAGATGTTTCAAGGATGACTTGAGCGTGTCTTTGAAGCGCTCCTCCAGCATACTGCTCAAGAGCATGGCAAACTACTTCCACACCAGACTTGGCATTGTACTCAGCAGACACAGCATGTAAAATCAACAGAACAGTGGAGAAGCAACTTGGAGGTAGTGACCACCGACCAGTCCTCCTTAGTATTAAAAATTTAACCCACAGGGAATGCATGTACCCTCACAAGATGGTTTTAGCTGGACAAATAGATATGAAAGGAAGAGGAAAAGACATAAATGTCATAGTCAATAAATGTATTCATGAAGCTGCCAAGGAAGCAATACCAAAAGGAGCACGCAAACAATACAAACCAAACTGAAGTGAACAACTAGAACTACTGCAACAAGAAATAGAAAAAAGCACGAACGGAAGTGGAAAAATAACCCATGGCAGGAAAACCACAACAAACATCAGCTAAATTTCAAAGAGCCAAACAAGAAGCTAGACGAAAAGGCTGGAAAGAGAAAACCGACTCCTTAAATGTTGAAAAGGATGGAAGAAAACTGTGGAAACTGGTCAAAAAAAGCTAAATGATAAGGGAACAGCAAGAAGCACAAACATTACACTGGTACAGAATGGCAAAATTAATACAGGAAAGCAAGCAGTAGATAATTTCACCAGGATATTCGCCCAAGACTGTAGTATTGAAATTAGTCCAGAGAAACAGCTTACAGTGTGGAGCATCCAACAAAGTGAAATGGATCATGCTCAGACTAGAATCAGTGATCAAAACAGCACCAAGGGAAATTATGGATACATTGTTCACATACAGTGAATTAGAATTAGCAGTCCCACCGAAGACGGATGTGTCGGGCCATTGGCGCAAATAAAACGGCGACACAACGCATTTCCATTTTGTGGACTACATCCTGCTGGAAGTCTAGCAGGACCATGATCCTGCTAAATCCAGTGGGAGTTTGAGAATGAACGCAGAAGAAGAAGAAGAATTAGCAGTCTCTAAACTAAAGTTAAATAAGTCCCCAGGTATTGATGAAATATCTAATGAAGTGATTAAGAATCTAGGAACAACAGCAAGGAGGAAACTATTGGACATCTAATACATTAGCTGGACTACAAGAAAAATCCCACAAATCTGGAGGGAATCAATTATGATCCCTCTGCGTAAACCTGGAAAAGATGGAACAATACTCACAAGCTACAGACCAATTAGTCTTACAAGCTGCCTGTTCAAAACAATGGAGAGAATCAAAACTTAAGACTAAAATTTCATCTGGAAATTAGAAAATTTCTTGTACCACAGCAGGCAGGTTTCAGGCAATGATACTCCACGGAGGATCAAACCACATACCTCTACCAGGGAATTGAGGATGCTTTCCAAGACAAGAAATCAGTTTTAGTGGCATGGATTGACTTACAGAATGCCTTTGATAAAGTATGGACAAAAAGGATTTCTTCAAAAAAAGAGAAACTACAAGATCAGTGGCAATATTTTATAGATGAACAAAAGCTTTTCTTCACAATAGAAGAGCCAGAGTACAAGTAAATGGGGGAAAAGTCAGAGGGTACTGCTACGTCATGGAGTGCCGCAGGGAGGAGTTCTATCATCCACTCTTTTCCTCACATTTATCAACAATTTAATTGAAGAAATGATATTTTTCAATGATAAATGGCAAGGTATGATATTATTCAATGAGAAATGGCATGGTATGATATTATTCAATGAGAAATGGAAAGGTATGATATTATTCAATGAGAAATGTGAAGATGTATAATTTTTAGTGTGAGCCGTAACAATGTATATTCTCTAGTGAGAGACGCAAAAATGTATATTTTCTAGTGAGACACGCGACAATGTATAGTGTCTAATGTGAACCGTGACAGTGTAAATGCTTTAATTCTAACCGTGATAATGCATATTTTTTTTAGACTTGTGAGAACGGTTTTTTACTATCGAGAGACTTGATAATGTATATTTGCTATCGAGAAACTTGATAATGTATATTTACTATCGAGAGACTTGATAATGTATATTTGCTATCGGGAGACTTGATAATGTATATTTACTATCGAGAGACTTGATAATGTATATTTACTATCGAGAGACACTTGATAATGTATATTTACTAATGAGAGGCGTGACACAAATAATAATTTATTTCTGCTGAATGACATGAACTGAGTTCTGGTGATAGATATGTCACTTTCGCGCTCGCCATCTGAAAGTCATTTCTGTGTACTAACCTTCACACCAGAGGTCGTCACATTCTTTGATGACGTGTATCGGGTCACCAATTCCGATGTTCATCTCATCCTTGTGTCTGGGTATGAAGCGATGTAATCCTCTGTGTGTGACTTCCAGCTGCAGCGCAGACATTGCAGTCATTGTCGATACGGAGCATTTTTTCTTTCGTGAGTCTAAATTGAATAATTAAAGCCATATATTTTATTGAAATGGGAACATAGTTAGCGCAGCAGTTAATGTGTACTAGCTTTCTAATTAGGCGGATAAAGTTCGATTCTAGGTCGATGTTCAGACCTCAGATGGCTTTCTTGTCAGTCCAACATCAGAACGTGAGTAACAGAACAAATGTTGGAATATATACGTTCCCACATTAAAAACGCACCACCATTATATATCGTGTTGCCAAGAAGATGGCAAACAAAGTGTGATAATTTTTCCCGTGTTTGTCATGAGGTTGAGAGTGAATGGCTACCTAATTAAACATGCATAGGTCAACCCGCGGGTTTGTGTACAGACTACACGAAAACACTGAAAATTACAGGTGTAACACGATTCCCAGCAGCTATAACCTTGAAATTGGGTAGGTTGTCGCAGTATACTTCCTAAAAAAAGGCTGTTGAGACAAAACATCCAGTACATGCGTTTGAAATGACACGACTATCTGAAAACGACATTCTACAAGACATTGGTATGTTGGAGACCGGACTGAACTTGCGGGCCATTGTCAGGAGGATGAATTGTCACCACAGCACTATTGTACGCCTCAATGAACATTACGGAACCACTGGCAGTGCCCGGGATAGAATTCGGAGTTGCCAACCACAAGTTACTGCCCCTACACACGATCATCATATTGTGCTGAGTCATCTAAGGAATCGTTCCCTCCTGGCAAGTCACAGCAAGAGCAATAGTGGGCAGATGTGGGCAAGTCAAACAGCAAGAGCAATAGTGGACAGATGTGGGCAAGTCAAACAGCAAGAGCAATAGTGGGCAGATGTGGGCAAGTCAAACAGCAAGAGCAATAGTGGGCAGATGTGGGCAAGTCAAACAGCAAGAGCAATAGTGGGCAGACGTGGGCAAGTCAAACAGCAAGAGCAATAGTGGGCAGATGTGGGCAAGTCAAACAGCAAGAGCAATAGTGGGCAGATGTGGGCAAGTCAAACAGCAAGAGCAATAGTGGGCAGATGTGGGCAAGTCAAACAGCAAGAGCAATAGTGGGCAGATGTGGGCAAGTCAAACAGCAAGAGCAATAGTGGGCAGATGTGGGCAAGTCAAACAGCAAGAGCAATAGTGGGCAGACGTGGGCAAGTTTCTCGAATGATTGTCATGCGACGATCCAAGAGATACGGTCCTACTGCAAAACGAACTTATCTTAGGCCAAAATTGATTCACAGACATCGTCAGCAGCACCTACAATGGGCAGAGCAACATATCAGTGGAGTAGACTGCAGTGGAATGCTGCCCTATTCCCATACGAGAGCAGATTTAACCTATCATTTGCTGATGTACGTATGCGGAGATGACTTTGTAGATTGCTGTGCTCGTTATACAATAGATTTAAAGGTGGCAGTATTCACATTTGGAGAGAATTCAGTTTTCACCATCGCTTGCCTTTGCACCTTTTCCGTGGAAATGTCAAATTCTGTGATATAAAGATGAGGTTCTGGGTGCATTGGTTGTTCCCTCGTTCACAAATTATCCAGACTTGCAGTTTCTCTAGCAGGATAACGCAAGTGAGTACACCACATGCATTACACATCAACATCTACAACAGCAAAACATTGTGACGTATCAGCAGAGATGTTCCCGATAGAACATATGTGGGACGAGCTTGGACGCAGAGTTTACAAGCAAGGTTCTCCAGCAAATTTGCAAAAGATCGAAGCTGCTCTTACACGTGAATGGGACTTGATTCCTCGCAATTTAATTCAGAGAATAGTGCTTTTCATGAGGAGCCACTGTCAAGCTTGTTTGCAAGCACACAGTGAACATACCAGATACTGGGGTTAGTGTGAAAATGTGTACGCAACCAGAGGGGTAAAAGAACCTCAGGGGTCTACTGGTCAGGGGTCATGATACTGGTCTTACACTATCTATTATTCTCGCACTATCAGTTGCAATCGCCCTAGATGCTACAATTATCTGTATATTACACAGACCCGGTTCGTCACAATCCCCAAGGCCACCTTCACCATCGAGGAGAGTGTCTCCTGTGTGTCCCGTAACGGCATCTAGGCCATCATCTGCAGGCGCTGAACCATGACGTACATAGGTGAAACTGGTAGGAGACTGCTGATCGATTCTGCGAGCATCTACACAGCATCAAACATCATTCGGGCTATCTTGTCGACGTCCACTTCAATGGCACAGGCCATCGGGTTGTCCAGTATATTCAGATGACGGCCATCAAAGCGTGCTTCTCCGACGACAGGACCCATCTGGTGCTTGAGAACCACTACATATATAAATATATATATACATATATACGAATTTGGCACTCTGAAGCCGTTGGAAATGAATGAGCACCTGACATATGCATGCTATTGGGTTGTTCCATCATTTCTCTGTCTCGTTTTCACATTTTGATTTCTGTTTGTTTATTTCGTATTTCTGTACATTTCTTGTTCGTGTCAAATCTGACCAAATTTCTATGCTTCCGGCCATTTCGCTAGATGTGTGAATGAAATTTGTGTCGTCCATACTTGTCGTTTTTGATGTATATGTGTACGTTATCCTTGGTAAAGGCTTTTCGGTCGAAACATCAATTTGTGGATGTGTCTATGTGTGTTTCATGTTATTAGCAAAACGTCACTAATCCTGTTTCACATGTTGGATTTCAGTTTTGCTCAGTGAGTACATATTTTCTGTGAGCACTGTGCCATAAGTTCAAACATCCCCAAGACATTCTATGAGCAATGTGCCATAAGTTCAAACATCACCCAAGACATTATGTGAGCACTGTGCCATAAGTTCAAACATCACCCAAGACATTCTGTGAGCACTGTGCCATAAGTTCAAACATCACCCAAGACATTCTGTGAGCACTGTGCCATAAGTTCAAACATCACCCAAGAATTATCAGTTTAATTTGTTACTTTCTATCTCTATTGAATCTTTCATTGAATGTCTCAAAATATTTCTCACAGTCAACAATATGTTCAAATATTATTCCGGACTTTTATTCTCACTTATTCCGGACATCCACCGTTGCACATGAGACAATCTTTATTTAGCTTCACACATCTGTATTAGCACTTCGCAATAAAAATCAAACATCACTCAAGACTTTCTGTCAGCGCCTTGTCATACGTTCAAACATCACGCAGGGTATTCTATTAGCACTGTGCCATTATTTCAAACATCACGCAGGGAATCCTATTATCATTGTGCCATAAGTTCAAACATCACGCAGGGCATTCTATTAGCATTGTGCCATAAGTTCAAACACCATTCATGGCATTCTATTAGCACTGTGCAATAAGTTCAAACATCACCCATGACATTTTTTCTGTCAGCACTTTACGATAAATCAAACATCCCTCAAGAAATTTCTTATAAGCACCTTGTCATAAGCTCAAACATCACTCAAGACATTTCTTATAAGCACCTTGTTATAAGCTCAAACATCCTCAAGACTTTCCTTCTGTTAGCACTTTTCTGTGTTCAGTAATCACTCAAAACATTATGTTAGCACTTTACCATGTTTAATAATCCATCAAGACATTTACTTTGTTAGCACTTTCTCATAATTTTTTCAATGAAATCATATTTTATGTAATAATTTCCAGTTTTTAAGAAATTTTTATTGAGTGGTTGTCTCTGTGTGGTTTCGTGAATGTTCTCAGATATTAACAATTCGTAAATACAGTGCATCCTTTATGCCTGGTTAATTGATTGGTTTGAGCTACATCCAAAGACCTAAGTCTTTCTTGACTATATCAGGGCGTATTATCATTAGAAACATTGATAGTCAATGTTCAGGTTATTCTTCCACAACGATTTCAGAGTTCCATCTTTTTACTATCATCTCTTAAATTGAACATAATGTTCTCGACATGAACATTAAATAACGAAAAAAATAAGAATACTTCAATACATTGTATTGAAGAAGATTACATTAAAAATAATCAGCTCATTTTAAACAATGCACGGGCTATGCTATATCGACGTTTCGATCGCAAGTTATTTATTTAATAAAAAATGCAAAACAAAATTAGGGCAAATATACATCCTAGTAGTAGAATGTGTACGGTTCTGTGGCGCTGTGATACAGAGCGCATCTGTGACGGCCAGGGTACCGGGTTTTTATCCCGACAAAGGCAATAGTGCATCTTCACCGTTCAGAAAGCAATGGCAAACTACTGTAAGTATTTTGCTACATAGAAAATTACTACAGCCAAAAAAATCTTGGTTGGTGGTTATATCCTTAATAGAATAAATTACACATTTTTTTATAGTAGAATAAACCGCCAAATGGACAATAACATTTATTACATGATGTTCATAGAGACACCATATTATACCGAAGAGTAGGGGGAATGTGGTCTTCAAGTTCATACATTACTGTGCTATAGACTCATTAAAGCCTAGTCTTATACCGAAGAGTGGGGAGTGTGATCTTCAAGCTCATACATTACTGTGCTATAGACTCATTAAAGCCCAGTTTTATTCTTCTATGTTCTCTTTAATATGCCCACTTCGATAAATATGACAGTCTTTTCCAGGCTTCCTGTAGTGTCATTTGTGCATGAAACAAGAGACATGGTCAAGTGTTTCTCCGTTCCTCATTGCATGTGGGACAAATCTGCAAAACGTGTTCTGCTGTCATAGGGATGGTGTCATAGATGCACAAGACTCACATATAGTTTTCTGTGGATATCTGTCTCTTTTGGCAAGTGACACGTCCTCGAAGGGCATTCTATTAGTTTAGGGCATTCTATTAGTTTATTTATTCTGGTTTAGTGTACTGCAGTTTTGCAGAATATGTTTCGCAGTATATGTACTTCCTGTCCATATGAGCACTGAATGATGGAACCAATTTCAGTTTATTCACGTCCCTGTTTAGTCCTGTTGAGTTCAGTTCTGGTGTGGAGCTGCAAGGGTCAATACTATATCCGTCTATAACTATTCACATTTCAATTTTATGAGGATAACGTGTCTTTTTAAACCTCTGCAAACTGTTTTTGTTTTCTGCCTTTCTTTCTATTTTCAATTATTTTCTAAATAAGAAATAAAGTAGAGAATCTCTCAGGTTCACAAGAATCCATACTTTCAATAGTAAAATGAGGAAAACTTGCATGCTTTGGACATGCATTCCGACATGATTTGTAAAACGATATTCCTAGGTACAGATGAAAATAGAAGAATAACGGAACAAAGAAAATCACTGGCAGACAGTAGGCCTAACAAAGACTAGACGGGTCAAGATTTTCCCATACTTTTAGGAATCGCTCGAGGTAGAAATCGTTGATACAAGTAAATTCAAGTAGGAGGCATGAGTATAAATGAAAATAATTCTTACAGATTACGGGAATTAAACCAGGTCGTTCTAGCAGCACTGAATCGTTTCGCAAAACAAGTAAACAGGGTTTCCGTACTTGACCAACCACATCCCCCCAAAAAGATGTGATCTCGTCAAGACATTCAACCTGTGTACTTAGGTCACTGAGAACGGGTCAATCGAGACAAGGACTATTACAACAACAACTAACATCCCGTACAAGTATTGAAGTATCCTCAGAACCACAAACATAGAAAAGCTATGTACCCCTGTTGCTGACCACTTCAATGACACCGGAAATTGAGGTGTCCATGATAATATGACTGCTATTAAGTTTTGCTTCTCGGATGACCGGATTCGACATGAGCTTGAGAAAAAAACCGGGATTCCTATCATTTTGGGACAAACGAACCTTTGGTATCAATGCCCGACTGTCTTACGGGTAGATTTCATGCTGTTCCGTAATTTTTATGTTTGTTTTGGTTCCTTGATATTTATTTGTTTTCTGTCCATTTTCTGCTTGTGTTGTTTCGCCTCTGACAGTCTAGTTGTTACTCTTCTGGCCTGTACCACTCATCACGGACTGTGACTCTGGTACTGTCATTTGAACTTGGGCAGTGCCGTACTTACTCGTCATACTATGTTATGAACGTATTATTGATAAAGGCCTTTCGATCGAAACGTCGATGATTTGTATGTATTATCATTGATTATCAACTTCCTTACCACGTTCCAAGTCTCGCCTGTTAAATAACTGTACAATTGAAGGAGATGCGCGTGAGGCCTGGTAGACAAATTGTCGTGGCCCACCATCTGACCGCAACTAAGCTGTTGATAAGCATTCGCATATATGACATTGCTTTTGAGCTCTTGTTGAAATTGTATGTACCACTCATATACCCTGTCGCATTGCCAGTACTCATGAACGGTTGAATTCTCTTCCCCGTGAAGATTTACTACCTACCATAAAACAGTGTATACATTTAATCAAATGTCATTTATGTAACAAATTACCTGTTTTGGTAGTCGTAGTTGTCTCAATTTTACGTTCATCGATACAAGATTTTATCGTAGCAGTGTTTGTGAATTGATTGATGGCATTGGTTTGTGGCAATACTGAGGTTGACGTCAGGTTTGTCCTGAAGTGACACGAATATCATACGATAATATAGCAAACATAATACTATTGATCTGTGAATATCATTATCTGAGGATATCATTATCTGAGGATATCATTATCTGAGAATATCAGCTGATTTTACAAGTTTACTTTAAGTTTTACACTAGCAAACAAACTGTATGCACATCATCCACGTGTCATATCGAGGCCACCTCTTTGCCGCGGGGATGGAGCTTAGTTCGGCTATGACAGTCTATACATAATTAATTAGACCGTAGTTCCTTAGTTTTCTTGATGATTGTCTTGATTTCTGTTGTTCACTATTTATATACTCAGAGTTGCATGCCAAAAATAGTCAAGACGACTCCAATTATATAGATATTGACTAACGGAAACTACGACAATAATTAAAAAAAGTAATGAAAGAATGACTAATTTATTCTGTGCAGATGCCTTCTATTGCAGACTGCCATGGTTCAGCCAGCAGCAGATTAAAATTAAAATGCTCAAAATTAAAACTACCAGGACCTCCTATAACCGAGAGAGATGATAGTCTGTTCTGGCAAGTACATGTGCTGAAGGCGGAGACAGCCAGACAAGAGGCGAACCACAACAATCAGATTGTCACGCACAAACACAGACTTGTAGCATTTTAATGTAAATCATGGGCTATAACTAATACTCATATGCAAGTTGTAGTGAATCATGGGATTTTATTGAAACTCATGAGTACTCGTGAGTACTATTGTTATAATGTTGATGTTATAGTATCTAGACTTACCTTTTTTTGGACTCGGAAGTGATGTTACGATATCTAGACTTACCGTTTTTTGGACTCGGGAGTGATGAAATGATGTCTGGATTTATCAAACAAGTGTCCAACATGTTTGAGAGTAAATGGATATGAGAATGGAAGCTCGTGTACGCCAGGAGTGATGGTCGACTGGCTGTTAGTCTGGTCGTGCTCATCGTCGTCAAGTAATACCTCGTGAATCTCCTCAGCGATAGACTTGCTCATATCACTTGGTATGTCTTCCACTGAAACACGCACAAGTTTGTTTTTGTCAATTTGTATAAAACACGTTACGTGTCAAATAATGCTGGCCATTCAAACACACATGGCAGCGACACGGAGAAAGAATAGCAAAGAAGGAAGCAGGACACGAACAATCATGCACGATAACAACCAAGCACATAGCACAAGGCAACAAAATAAAACTTTTTTTAATCATCTGAAACCAAAATACACTTTTCTAAAGGATTTTTTGGCGCTGATTTCAGATCTGGTATCAGTTTTTTTTCTATCACGTCAAGTTTTAAAGTTATGAGTGATGTTAGTTTTCACTGAACTTTGCTGTATTTTTTCGAGAATCGCAAACATCAATTAAGCAAATGATTCACATCTTCTAGACTAAATCAAATATACTCACATCACAGCATAGATATGTAGAATGTTTCTTCAAAAATGCTTGGAATTTGTTTTTCTGTTATATTCTTCGCCTGGATTATCACGGAATAGCATCCAGCAGAAGTCGGCCATCATACTCTCATTCCACAAACCTTGATAACGGCGCTCCATTAACTGAATGTCCTGGTGAAAACGTTCTCCTTGCTCTTCACTCACCATACCAAGATTTTCTGGGAAGAAATCTACATGGGAGTGCAAGAAGTGCACTTTTAATGACATGCGACAGCCAAGGTTCTGGTAAGAATCTATTAGATGCTGAACTCCTTCCCTGTACGTAGGGGACTTATGATTACCAAGAAAGTTTTCACAGACCCACTTGAATGCCTCCCAGGCTTCTAGCTCAGCTCCTGACAGAGACTGTTTGAAACCTTCATCTTGTAAAACAGATCTGATTTGTGGACCTATAAATATCCCTTCCTTCATTTTTGCAGCAGTGATGTTTGGGAATTTATTAACAAGGTACTGAAAACCTTCTGAGTTTGTCTTACCCATGGTCTTCACAAGGGTTTTCATCAGTCCTAGCTTAATATGGAGAGGTGGCAGAAATATTTATTTTTAGCAGAGAATCCATTTGTGTTCACCAGACAAAAGTAGCAATCATTGACATGGTCTCGCGGTTCCCTCCATAACATTGGAATTGCAAATGGCATAGCTGCCTTGCGGCCATTTAGCCAGTCACGTAGTCCGCTTGAACAACTGGTACATATGATATGTGGAGCCCAAGATTTATCCTGATCACCCAGTGGACAGCCAAAATACAATATGTATATCTTCTTTAGATCATCTGAAATTGTGCGCCGCTGTGATTTCGTAACAAAAGAACCACACACAAAACAGAAACAGTTTGGATGATTGATGCATCTTCTAGGCATGATAATAAGTTAATAAGTACACAAAATAAGTTATCAAGTACACAAATGCAAGGTTTTTGCAACCTTTAAAGTAAAAGAAAGTACAAAACAACGAAATCTCATAATATACTTGTAATTACTTTAAGCAAACACCACACGTGTATAAATGGATTTACTATCCTATCGAATACACAAAAATGGTAGCATCGATACTAAATCATGTGACCCGAAACTGAACAAAATTGTAACAGCCAGTAATAAAGTATCGATACCAATCTAAATAAAACATTGTACTCGATTTGTGGTCATAACCACTGTTGAAAGATATTATAATTAGCTATTACAAAAAAATGTTACGTGGTAGAAAAAAACTAAAGACAGATTTGAAATCAGCTAACCAAATACTACAAAACCCATATAAAATTATCTGTGATGATTTGTGTGTGTTGCCTTGTGAGTTAAAGTAAAACAAGAACTGCACAGAATAGCTTTGAACAGACAGAATTGGAGAGATCTGACCTCTGCCCTATGCGCTAACTTCAGCGCAAAAGGAAAATGAATGAAATATGAACACATTTAGAACAATGTTGAAATCTGTGAACAAATAGACTTGGCTGAACAGATGGACTATGGGAAACACTGGGAGAATCATCTAAAAATATATAACGTAATCTAATTCATTGTTTTCTAGTGTTTCCATAACTACTCTAATTCATTGTTTTCTAGTGTTTCCATAACTACTCTAATTCATTGTTTTCTAGTGTTTCCATAACTACCCTAATTCATTGTTTTCTAGTGTATCCATAACTACCCTAATTCATTGTTTTCTAGTGTTTCCATAACTACTCTAATTCATTGTTTTCTAGTGTATCCATAACTACTCTAATTCATTGTTTTCTAGTGTTTCCATAACTACTCTAATTCATTGTTTTCTAGTGTTTCCATGACTACTATAATTAATTCAGCGCTATCTCTTCTCACCACTGTATCACTCACTATAGATTTACCCGACAACTCATCAGCTCGTTTGTTGCTTCTGACTGCCTGATGATATAGACAGTAGATCCATGTGATGATTTGCGGGTTGTTGAGAATACTGACGCAATCCTTTCTTATCATGCACCTTCTTTTTCTAGCATCATACTACATAATAAATGTCTACATAATAATTCTCTACATAATAAATGTCTACATAATAATTCTCTACATAATAAATGTCTACATAATAATTTTCTACATAATAAATGTCTACATAATAATTCTCTACATAATAAATGTCTACATAATAATTCTCTACATAATAATTCTCTACATAATAATTCTCTACATAATAATTCTCTACATAATAATTCTCTACATAATAATTCTCTACATAATAATTCTCTACATAATAAATGTCTACATAATAATTCTCTTCATAATAAATGTCTACATAATAATTCTCTACATAATAAATGTCTACATAATAATTCTCTACATAACAAATGTCTACATAATAATTCTCTACATAATAAATGTCTACATAATAATTCTCTACATAACAAATGTCTACAAAATAATTGTCTACAAAATAATTATGGCTGTGTCAAAAAAAAGTATACGCATAGTGAGCAATGAAAATCAATGACAAAAATCAAACCGCGTCACATTTGAAGGATGATTTCCAATGAGTCTACAATAGTGTAATTAATGAGTGACTTGGTTGAACATCACGTATGAAAATACAAAATAAATCACGTGCAATTATACACGCAGATCATGTTTGCTCGCCGAATTTATATTTGATGCAAACATCTCTGATATAACTAGGCTAGACTAACGTCCGTGGTTGAAAGGGCATACTACACGATACGTTTTTTTATACTAAACCTAACACGCACCACCATATTGTACCACAATCTCGCTACACCATTCTTTGATGGCGGCATTACTTGCGTGGCTAGAATTGAATGTTGTAACAATTAATGCACTCACCATGTATGGATTAATGCATGCCATGTATGGATTGAGCTCAACGTTAGAACATCTAATGTTCTCACCGTGCATGGACTGATGCATGATGTCACTAGAACTAAATGTTAGAACATCTAATGTACTCACCGTGCATGGATTGATGCATGATGTCACTAGAACTAAATGTTAGAACATCTAATGTACTCACCGTGCATGGATTGATGCATGCTTTCCCCCATGTCAGTTTCGTCAATGTCGCCGTATTGAGACACAGTCATCGATTGTTTCATCACCTGTTCAGGATTCAAGACTTGCAGCGTAAATAATAACAACAACAATAACAATCCTAGATCTAAGTTATCTCTTCTTACAGCCTTGCCGTGAAATGGAGAATACAGTGATATAACTATTTTTGTTATTTGACCAATAGTATATACCAGTGCAGAGGATGTTTGAGGTGCTGTGCAGTAAACAGATGACACTGGATGATGATGATGATAATACCAATGATTCCCAAACCGTTACCTGTTGATGCCCTCTTTCACATATTGCAAAGACCACTGCACTTCGATAACATATCCTATTCTGGATGTAGAATGATTTTCTAGGCAATATAAATGCATTCAATAGTCTCCCGTCACTTATACAGCCAAATTAAAACTCCCCCACGTTTTCAAATATGTCGTAGAGAACACAACTACAAACACTTGTTAAACATAAACAATTTGTAGAATTGTAAAAACCTTCAAACACTTGTTAAACATAAACAATTTGTAGAATTGTAAAAACCTTCAAACACTTGTTAAACAATTGGTAGAAATTTACAAACCTTCAAACACTTGTTAAACAATTGGTAGAATTGTATGTCTTAATGTGTTTTTCCATTTCTTCATTAACAATACTTCAAACACAACACATGATTAATATTAATAACATTTCCTTTCTATCATCATCATCAGGTGCCATGCCGGTTGGCGTAGGCGGTCATGGCTCTCCACAGCTCTCTGTCCACAGTATTATGTATCAAAGTCGTTGTTGTTTCTTTGCCGTGCCAGGTTGTCAAACTGTCTAATATTTTCTCACGTTGTCGCCCTCTGTCTCTGGTGCCTTCAATCTTGCCTGTTGTGATTATGTTCTCTAAACCTGTCTGTCTCATGAAGTGGCCAAAAAAAGAAGATTGCCTTTTTCTTATATTGTTGATTAAGGTCCGTTTCGCATTTAACTCTTTTAACACCTCTACATTAGTTTTTCTGGCAGTCCATGGTATTCTCAGCATTCTTCTGTAGAACGACATCTCTGTTGCCTCCAATCTCCCACTTTCCAGTTTGTTTATTGTCCAAGACTCGCACCCATATGTTAGTATAGGGGATATATAGCACTGCAGAACTCTCTTTCTCACCTCTAATGACAAGGTCATATTACACAGTATATTTTTCATCTTTCTGAATGTTGTTTTTGCCTGTCCTATTCTGCTTCTTATTTCTGTTGAGCTTCTTCCATCTGCTGTCATAATTGTACCTAGATATTTGAATTGGTGGACCTGTTTTAATACTATATCATTCACTATGATCTTGCAAGGTGTGTTATTTTCTTTCTTTGAAATAACCATTACTTCTGTTTTCTTGATATTTAGGAAGAGGCCTTTCTCTTTGCTTTCTGTGACTACTACTTTAATTAAGTTTTGAAGTTCTTCCTCACTTTTATATATTATTATCCTTTCTATAGTATTATTAATAATATCATCTATGACAATAGTCATTATATATATATATATATATATAGAGAGAGAGAGAGAGAGAGAAAGAGAAAGCCATTTTGAAACCAACAACACACCAAAACCAACCACACACCGAACTAAAAACCAAACAACGAGCCAACCAGCTAACTAACTAAATACACAACCAGCAAATCAATTAATTAACAAATGATGGAAACATACAGCTAACTAACAAGCCAACCAATGAACCAACTAACTTACAAATTAACCACCCCATCAACTCACCAACCAACTAACTAATTAACTAATCAGCCAACTATTTAATCCATCAATTTACTAACGAACCAATCTACAAACAGCTTATAAACCAACCAGTTAACTAATTAATAAACAGCTAACCAACTAACCAACCAACCAAACAAACCAGCTCAACATACAACCAATCAATTATTTTCCAAGAAACCAACTAACTAATGAACCAACTAATCACGCAATCAACCATCTATACAATTTTTAAAAAATCAACTAAATAACCAATTAACTAACTAATTAACATTTCTAACAAACTTCACATATAGATAATGTCCAATTACATCCAACACGTAACTCATATAACAACTAATTATATCTATCAACAAATTATATACTATAGCACAAACAACGACCAATAACATGTATACAGTGCACAAACAACGACCAATAACATGTATACAGTGCACAAAAAACGACCAATAACATGTATACAGTGCACAAACAACGACCAATAACATGTATACAGTGCACAAACAACGACCAATAACATGTATACAGTGCACAAACAACGACCAATAACATCTGGTACATTGATAATCATCAACCAAACATATCTAGAACTGTGCACAGAAACTGATCACTACATCTAGGACATTGCTAAAATATAGACAAATCACTATTATAAACATTACAAAAAATAGTATTGTTTAATTATTTAAGTAAATAAGAAAACGTATAGGTAGGCAAAACAAATATAACGTAGTAATAAATCCATATAGAACAGTAATAAACTATTATAAGGCAGTAATAAATCAATATAAAAGCAGTAATAAATCAATATAAAGCATAAATAAACTATTATAAAGCAGTAATAAATCAATATAAAGCATTCCTAAACCCATATAGAGCAGTAATAAACCCATATAGAACAGTAATAAACCCATATAGAACAGTAATAAACCAATATAAAGCAGTAATAAATCAATATAAACGCAGTAATAAACCCATATAGAGCAGTAATAAACACATATAAAGCAGTACAAATCAATATAAAGCAGTAATAAACCCATATAAAGCAGTAATAAACAAATATCAAAGCAGTAATAAACCGATATAAAGCAGTAATAAATAAATATAAAGCAGTAATAAACCAATATAAAGCAGTAATAAATCAATATAAAGCATTAATAAACCGATATAGAGAAGTAATAAACTATTATAAAGCAGTAATAAATCAATACAAATCATTAATAAACCCATAAAGAGCAGTAATAAACTATTATAAAGCAGTAATAAATCAATATAAAGCATTCATAAACCCATATAGAGCAGGTTAAACCTATATAGAGCAGTAATAAACCCATATAAAGCAGTACAAATCAATATAAAAGCAGTAATAAACAATATAAAGCAGTACAAACTCAATATAAAAGCAGTAATAAACCTGTATAAAGCAGTAACAAACCAATAAAAAGCAGTAATAAACCAATATAAAGCAGTAATAAATCAATATAACAGCAGTAATAAACCAATATAAAGCAGTAATAAACCCATATAGAGCAGTAATAAACCAATACAAAGCAGTAATAGAGCAATATAAAAGCAGTAATAAACCAATACAAAGCAGTAATAAACCAATATAAAAGCAGTAATAAACCAATACAAAACAGTAATAAACCAATATAAAAGCAGTAATAAAGCTATGTAGAGCAGTAATAAACCCATATAGAGCAGTAATAAACCCATATAAAGCAGTAATAAACCAACACACAGACGAAATAAACAATTATAAAATATTAATAAACCCATATAAAGCAATAAAACCAATATGAAGAAGTAATAAACCAATATAAAGCAGTAATAAACACGTAAAGCAGTAATAAACCAATATAATGCAATAATAAACCAATATAATGCAGTAATAAACCAATATCAAGCAGTAATAAACAAATATAA
Organism: Meghimatium bilineatum; assembly: GCA_034231615.1. Taxonomy (NCBI): domain Eukaryota; kingdom Metazoa; phylum Mollusca; class Gastropoda; order Stylommatophora; family Philomycidae; genus Meghimatium; species Meghimatium bilineatum. The sequence continues at coordinate 13,325,979 of CM067319.1, read as the reverse complement.
AGCAGTAATAAACTCATAAAGCAGTAATAAACTCATATAAAGCAGTAATAAATTCATATAAAGCAGTAATAAACCAATATAAAGCTGTAATAAAACAGCATAAATCAGTAATAAACCAATACAAAGCAGTAATGCGTAAATTGGAACTAATTACAACAGAGACTGATACATTTTCTTTATATTATATAGTTTAAAAAGATCATAGTAATTTTGCAATAAAGCACAGAAATGACCGAAATACAACTAGTCTTAAAATATTCAGACATGGGTCTAAAGGAGATAAGGGTCCAAAGGTTGCAATAATTATGATGCCCGCAAAGGAATATAAAGAAGTACATTAAACTAACAGAACATACATCAATATTCACTTCTGAACTAGTAGTAATACTAAAAGCACTAGAAATAATAACTGATAACTTTCCGAAACAAAAGTAGTAATCGTGACTGACTCATTATCATTAGTCTAGGAAATACAAAATAAACGTGACAGTCAAAGACCAGATATCTAGACCAGACAAGAAGGAGATATCTTATGCTTAACAATAAACTGATGTCACATTGGTGCGATGGCTAATGTAATGTGGGTACAAGCCCATACGGAATACCAGAAATGAAACAACGGACAGGGAAGAAAAGAAAGGACGTCGACACGGAAGTGAAATCTATATAGAGCTTGGCAGGTCTGCAGGAGTATAATAAAGGACACAATCTTAAAATCGTGGATAGAAAAATGGGACACCAGTGCAAAGGGAGATATGCATTATAAGGACCTACCAGGACTAGTTCAATTAAGGAAAATCTGAAAACCCCTGCCAACAAGACATATGACTGACTAGGAAACACATTACATAAAATACTAGAACAAATATGTGAAGACTGTGAAGAAGAAATTACAATCTCAAGTTCTTATTTCATTGTAATAGATTCCTCTGACACAAGAATATACCTTAAAGATTACTATATAAATCATAAGTTCTCAAAATTATGTATATGGGCCCCCAAGGGTCGATTTCGACTTGTAGGGGGTTCATGTCAGCGAGAATAAAAATTGAGGGTGGGGATACACGAGTTGTACTCTTTTCAATAAATGTATGCATAAAACAGGTTTTATGTTTTTCTTTTTTTTTCCAAATAATAGTCCACTCTACAAAAAGAAACCTGATCAAAGTGAGTAGCACTGAGTCAGCTGTCAAAGACACATTAGAAGTTCATATTTTTAGCAAAATTCAATATTAGGAAGGTAGAGGGAGTCTTTAGAAAACAAAAAGGGGTCTACGGGGCACAACAGTTTGGGAATTCACTGATTTAAATGATAAATACCCTAATGTCCTAGTTAAAATGTTTGATCATAATGTGCTAAAATATAAACTAATCATAATGAAACAATTTATCTCCAGAACTAAAGTTCTAATATAAAATTTAGTAAACTGATAGGCACAACGAAACAATACAGTAAGTGCATGTTTATTACAGCGCTGTGTTTGTTGTTGGGTGTTCAGTACACGTTTGTTTGTCCTCTTGATGTGTGGTGTAACTTCTATTAATATATTCTCTTTATCTTGAGTTTCCAAGTCATCTTAGGATCAACCCTATACCCTCTCCTTTCCAGATCCCCTAGACTTTCTTCAGCATCTTTCAGTATCAAGTCACCTAGACGATGCTTCATCCGATTCTAACCTAGTCAATGCCTACTACATATACTTTTCAAGAATTGTGGTTCTTCTAAGGACTTCTGGTTTTTTTTGTAGTCTTATAATTTGAACAGAAGAACCGCTCAACAGACGTGTCTTGACACGATTGATTTTCTTTAGAAATAATGGATGCATGGTTATTTAATTATCTCAGACACAAGGTCACACAAAGATAAAAGTCAACTATATAGCAAACATAAACTTCGGTCTTATGATTGTCGTGTCTTGCAATATGTTTTCATCCATTTGATCAAATAAAACAAAAACAAATAACAAAACCGACAAACTAAAACATACCATTTTATCAATGACATCGATGTCTCGTCTAAGTCAATGGGAAGCTCTTCTGATGATCCAGGACTAACATCTGTGTAGACATGCTCCTGAAGTTCAACATCTTCATCTCGATCAGCTTCAATCAAGTCTGTTCCACCATTACAAATGTTATCGTTTCTGTCTACACTAATGTTCTGTATATCGTAGTCAGGTCCTTGTGTACATTCGCAGGAGCCATTTTCATCGAGATGGGACTGGTCAGTATCATAATCAAGTCCGCCATCATTACTATAACAGCACGATACGCCGCCATCTAAATACTGATTAAATGATCTTGGACAATTTTTGTTAGCAGAGTCCATTATTGGACAACTTTGGTGGCTTCTTGTGAACATGTTATCGACAAGTTCACAGTGACAGTTGTCTTCTTTAAAGTCGTTGCCTTCCTCTTCGAGGCATCTCTTAAACTCAGAGTCTAAAGAAATCGTCTGAATATTATCAAGAGATGCGTCGCCAACGTGTTCGTGGTTATATATATCTTTGGCAATTTTGTCTGGTGTGTTGTGCCGCGAATACCAGCTGCAGCTATGGTTATGACCACGGCTGCTGTTATGTCTCATGTTCTGGTTTCTTAGTAAGATATCTTCAGAGTTGTAGTTATTGGCTGTCTTTTTGTTGATGTCCCTGAGATGTGAGAACCGTCGTTGATAACATCCTCGCAATGATCGTCATCGGCATCAGCAGAAATATCTTCATCCGTGTCATCGTAGCCTGGCGATATATCTACAGCAAGTCTGGCAAAAATAGATAAAAACGATATAGCGAGTAATAACAATTATGCTATTATTATATATATATATATATATATATATATATTATATATATATATATATATATATATATATATATATTATATATATTATATATATTATATATATATATATATATATTATATATATATATATATATTAATATATATATATATATATATATACACACACTAGATAATATACCCGGCGTTACTCGGGTGAGAATAAGAAAAAAGAGAAAGAGTGCTTTTATACATGCTTTAAATCATGATTTTCCGTAGTCGTAACCTTCGATAATAGTTACCATGTTGTTCCGAGAGAACGACTTGTTCTTGAACTAGTTTAAGCACGGCGTGGGTGGACGGAACATCAAAGAAATCTGTCGCAAGGGCCAGAGTTGTGCCCTGATGTCGACATCTGTTTAGGGCGGCATTAGACTCAAAACACTATCGAGTCGGATTGCTGATGGAACAGAGGGCGGAGCACTTATGGGAATGCCCCACGTGCTGTGAGGCAGTTTCTAATCAAAAATCAAGAAGAAGAAGAATAAAGTAGTAGTAAAATAATTCTGAATTTTTATCAACATATAATTTTTCTATCATACTAGTTATTAATTTGAAGGTCACATAATGGCTACACATATATGACTGAAGACGTACTTGAATGTGAATCTCATGAGCTTTAATCCTTTAAGTATTGGTGAGACGGAGTGTGGGCGAAAATTTAAACGTTGTTCAATTGGAGATTTTGCCACACTCTGCGTGTGGAACCAAATAAGGAAACAAAGCTGATGAGATTCAAACATGTTTTTAATCATTAAACAAATACACGAATGTTATAATTATATGCATAACACATCACATAATCCCGTTACAAAGGCCGCAAGATATTACCCGTATAGAATGTAATAATAATAATAATAATAATAATAATAATAATAATGATAATGATTTAATTCAATTTAATTTACATTGTAGAATAAAAAATAAAAATCCAACGACTGTGGAAAAACGAACTGGGAACGACGGCGCAAAAGTCTTATTGCCTAGTCATACACTACCTTACACTTCATGTCCGAGTACGTACATTCGCATCATATGAACGTTATGTTATTTCTACGCAGACATAACTGTGAATGTGATTGTGGTGTGCGATTAAAAACAGATTCGACATGTTTCCTTTATTGAATCAATTACAAAACAAAATAGCTGATACGACAGTAGTAACCACAGTAAACCTAGAAATACATCGTACACGTCGATTGAAACAAAGTAAACGCCGATAAAAAGGCAATAATCCGTTCATTAAGCCTAGCCGTTATCAACAAATGTTTACATTTCTTAGACCAGTGTGCATTAGGTAAAAATGTTACCCAATCATGTTACCCAGTTGGTTAGCTTTTGTCGGACAATTGGACAGTAATTCGATTTGTTGAAGCGCAATCCGAAACAATTTGAACCAAGCTATAACTGATGCAAATTTCGTCGCGTCCGTCTACGTGATGAATTTCGAGGAGCCAATGCAACACAGAAAAAACATAGATTTACATTAGACTTAAATATATGTATATATATATATATATATAAGGAGCAATAGGTATACATACATTACTAGTGATAGATGTATATATGCTACAGCAAGTAATGAATACAAAGAATATGTTATTAGTGATAGGGGTATACATATATAAATATATGTATATATATATATCATAGCAAGTAATAGGACATGGCAATATATTATTAGATATAGGTGTATGTTCGTTCTAACATATATATATATATATATATATATATATATATATATATATATATATATATATATATATATATATACGTTATACCAAGTACACGTTATATTTTATATATATATATATAATATATACGCGAATTTATATCAACAGAACACGATGTAATAATTTCATGAGGTAAATGCAAATAAGGTAAATAGGTTACTAGAAAACTGTAAATATAAAATAATAAAATATAAAAAATAACAATAAAACAAAGAATAAATACAATTGTCAATGTGTCGGTCAAGGCACTTCCTTTTTGTCGGACATTCTCCGATATTTGGGTTATTTGTAATAACTTCATGAGTCATGTCTTTGCACAGGCAGAAATAAGAATAAAACAATAAAAGAAAATCATTAAAAATAAAATGGAGAAAAACAGATCAATTCTGCAAGTTGACATAAAAAAAGATAAATCCTGCAAGTTGACATAAATCTCGCTGAAATTGGGTTTTGCTCAGTAATGATATGGTTCTTTTTGAGAGTTGTAAAAACAAAGGGGATGTTGCCGCTAGATCCAAGGGAGACGACTTCTGGCTACACCACTGCCTTAGTATATATATATTTTTGCACATATATAAGTAGACACATATTTTTGCAGGAGTGTACATGCCCCATTGCTCATGAAGCGGGGGTGGGGGGATGGGGGGTGGGGGTGTTTGAGTTGATTATTTACATTTAGCTCTTGGTGTGATCGATATATTTTTCAACCTCGGGAGGGAGAGGGTTGTACTTTCTATTTCTTATTTCCTCGTATTTTAGCAATTCGTTTCTTCTTCTTCTTCTGCGTTCGTTTTCACACTCCTGCAGATTAGCAGGATGTGGTCAGGAAAACGGAATGCTTTGTGTTATGGCTTACGTAGTTGATAGTGAGCTTGCTTAACGAGTTACAGCATGCCAGTTTCGAAACCACTTCAGGGCAAACAAAAATCTCGGTGTGATGTCTCGCCTCACAGAACCGCTGCTCCAGTCGAACAAGCTGTACATTGGTGACTGACGCATTAATTTTGGGGAGGTAAAGACAGTAAGGAAGGGAACTGTCAACATGACCTAATATTGCTGTGGTTTGGTACATGAAGAGCTATCTTCATTCCCGACATTGTTGCTGCCATAGGATCTACCTTTACTTTATGTTTACAGCTTTGCTGCAATATCTGCGCTTTTTAGCCAGACACATTCGACTTCAGCATGGATTTGGGTCACTATCACTATGTTTGATGGGACAGTCAACTCCAATCCATAACCTCTTTAGTCACCTATTATGTCATGCATGGATGGTAAAAGCATTGCTACTCTATGATCCCTTTTCGACCCTCGACAACACATGGGCGATCGAGGAAATGAACGGACAGACATGCTTGCTGGTACGGCGATCATGGAGACCGGACAAGCATTGGATCAAACTGATTTTAAGAAGCGCTCATATTGAGAGCGTGTGACCGTTGCAACAAATGCTTTTGAATCTACAACCTTAAGCAGACTACATAAACGTCACGGGGAGAGGGGCGTGGCTAAACAATGACGCTATGGTTTACACGCATAGCGTGTAAACATAGTGTAAACTGCGTGTAAGCACAATGTTGGTGTGGTCAATCGCTAAATGCTGAAGAATATTTTGAGAAGATTCCAGCACTTATGGACCGATGGTTCGATGTGCAGTGAGGGCGATCATTCGATTATGTAAACTCGTTGACTACATATCCTATACACTACGAGGTAGCGATCAACCCATCCTTTTTTAGATGTAGTGATTTTATATGCAATATCAAGCAGGTTGTCATTGCATTTTTAACCGCCCGGATGCAAAGTTGTCTGCGTATGCGTTTGAACCTGCTAACGTGTCCGTTTCAGACTCATGCTCTAACATCTCGCCCAAACAGCCAATCATATACTCGTATATACATACACGCATGCACAAATACAGTAAACGTCAGCACAATGTTGAATACTGTGGATACCTCTGTGAAAAAAACAACAACAAAAACACACACACACAAAACTGTCTAATTTTTCCTGTTAAGGATAGTTTTAAAAAAAAGAGTTTTTAAATTTACCCTCTGACAGAAAAAAACAACCTAGAGCGGAACTCTAGTCCTCACTAGTGTGAAACCAATGCTCTAACCTCTCAACCATGCGCCACACTACGATGTGGATACATAAAATACTGAATAATATTGAATACTGTGGATACATCGAATACTGTATAATGTCGAATACTGTGGATACAGCGATTACTGAATAATGTTGAATACTGTGGATACAGCGATTACTGTATAATGTATACTGTAATGTATAATGATTTATATAATGTATAATGTATAATGATTACTGTATACTGTGAATTCTCAGAGAAAGTAGACAACTAAAAATTTTGAAAAGGTGCAGCGGAATGATTTCATTGTATTCGTGTTACCCCATATGTACTCCGTCCCGCTCAACGAAACATCAAGTCTGCAGCGAGAACAATTCAAACAACTAAAAATCAATACAGAACACAGGCAGAAATATATCAGTTCAGATATCCACAAATAACTAGTGCCTACCACGTCACTATGCATAGATTTACATTGGCCATGACATTTTATTATTTAAATTGTATTTAGTGAGTATCTGTGTTACGACGGTGCATAGCGACTCTATAGATTAGCTGTATATGATCAATGTACAGAGTAGCGTACACATAAAGTGTTTGTACCATCTTTGATAATTTCCCGTGTTCTTCCATAACTCATCATCATCAAGTAGCATTTCCTGAACAGGATGTAGCAGTCATCACAGTCTTTAGAAACTCCTGTCGTTCTTGAGGCAGTCTCCCTGTCTCTTTTACTGTCATGTTCAGGTGGTCTTTGATATCTTGCGTCCATCTTCTTATTGGTCTGTCCTTGTTCGTCGCCCTGGCATTAACCCTCCATTATGGTCTTCTCTAGGCAAAAATGGCGTTTGATATGGCCGAAATATTGTAGTTTTCTGGAAAGAAAATGTTGTTCAGAGAGTTTTCTTTTACATTAATTTCTCTCAGAATGACTACATTGGTGATCTTTTAGGTTCATGGTATTCTGAGTATTTTTCTGTAACATTTTGTTTCAAATGCTGCTATTTTATTTTTCACTTTGTTGGTGATTGTTCAGGATTCACACCCATATATTGTCACTGGAAATATGCAAGCTCTTAGGAATGTTAATTTTGTTATTTTGCAGCAGCTCAGCCATATTTTTTTCATTTACATCAGCTTCTTTGACTCGATAGCCAACCTCCTTCTGACTTCTTCATAGTAATCACCGTTATTGTTGATGAGAACCAAGGTATTCAAAACTGTTGGCGCTTTCTAATTCGCTGATGTTGATACTGATTGAGAACGTGATATTGGTTTTGTCATAATCTTGGTCTTGTTTCTATTCAGAAATATGTATTGTTTTTCTCTAAATTGATTAATGGAGTTTATGAGGTGTTCGAGACCTGCTTGACTGTGCTTCAAAAATGTTGTATATATCATCAGCATATCTCGGTTCTGGTATCTCGTGACTTCTGATGTGAGTGGGTAGTTATTTCTCTGTTGGTAATTTCTTACATTCCTCATTAAGTTCTCTGCATAAATATTGAAGAGATATGATGATAGGACACATCCCTGTCTGACTCCCTTTTCCAAGCTGAACCACTCAGATGTTTCACTATCCACTCTTAAGGCAGCTTCCTGGTCTTGATACAATGTTTTTAGGGCATCTCCTTAGCGTAGTGGTTAAGCTGTTTGCTTTGTGTTCAAGATGTCATGAGTTAAAATCCAGCTCGTGTCGTCTTGTTTACAAGGTGGTGTTTTTTTTTGGGGGGGGGGATCCTAGTGGATTATCACTTGAAGCTACAGAGTTACGTGCTATGAATGGTACTCTCGGCAGGCGACGCTCCGCTTCAATGAGTGACGAAGTATATATTTGAAACCGAGTACAGTGAAGTCAATCCTCTACGACTTTTGAACCATTTTTTAAACAATGTTTTGATGAGGCGTATAACTATATATATATATATATATATATATAACTTCTATAACTATCAGTACTTTAATAATACTTGGATCTACTTCTTCCTTGTTCTCCAGTCAGAATCAGTAGCTGGTTGGGTTTTCTTCCATTACCTGTAGCATGGCCGTAGAGATGCCATAGTATTCTTCTTGTGAAGCTGTACAGTGGACGTTTCTGTAAAATTTGTTTTGTTTTGTAGCAGATTGTCCAGTGGGGTACATTCAGTGTCATCAATCCCGTCTCCTTACATCTTTTCGTTTGTGTCTGTTGTGGATGTTCTCAATCTAAAAATGATTGCTCTTTTTTCCCAAGTTTTATACATGACATCGTATGTGTGGTTGCATATGTGAGTTGTATTTCATTCCATGTTCACAAACTTGAATGAATGGACGATAATGACCTTTTAGTAATTGTCCGTTCTGTTTAGCCTTCATCATACTATCTTAAATCATCAATATTGGAGCACTTACACAATGTGTTCGGCGAAGATTTCACACAAAGTGATTGTAATGCGATTGGAGACACCGCCCACAAATTTAAATCACTAAATACGTACACATAATTAAGAAACATTGATGCAATAGCAAGTTCATAACTAAAGGGAAGAAACTGACCTCAGAGTAACATCGGAACATAGTGGTCTGTATACTTTCATCATTTCGACGCCTGCAAGTTGCCTTCAGTCAATTTAAAAATATTTCTTTGTACATCTACTTTTACATATAGAGCTGTTATTATTGTGTACAGTTGTGTATGGCATATGGTAAGATAGCCATTTTCTTGGTCAAACTGTTTCAACGAAGTACATCCCATTCAGCGCCATATTGAATCCTATTATAATATCTAAGAAGGGTGATGCAGGGACTGGGAACTGAGACACCACTTTATGTCAAGTTCGGTTAAATGAGATAAAATATAATATATATGTCCATACCCTCCATATGTGCGTAGTACATTGGAGTTTGAATAATGTAACAATATTACTACTACTAATAATAGACCCAATGCCCACTAGGGTCGTAGGGGTGCCACAGTGGAGACAACAGGATCGTAGGGGGTGCCACACTGGAGGCAAAAAACTCTCTAAACAATGTTATCCTAATCCATTCCGAGAAGTGTGGAAAAACAATGTCCAGACCATTCCGTGATGTTATAAATCCAGGATTTTTCTATCCCCTCCCTCTCATCTTATGACCCTCTACAGTTCCTTGCCAAATTTTTTTTATAATAGAAAGTGAGTCGTGTCTCGTTACATGTCCAAACCAAACAAGTTTACACCATTTCACCACAACCAAAAGTGGTTCTTGATAACCTACAAGTTTGTTTATATATTTGTCTAGTATTCGATGTAGTTAATTCTTAACAATTTGAATACAATACACTAAATGTATCAGAACAATAATACTTGATTTATGCGTAGTTTCAAACAATAATACTTGATGTATGCGTAGTTTCAAACAATAATACTTGATGTATGCGTAGTTTCAAACAATAATACTTGATTTATGCGTAGTTTCAAACAATAATACTTGATTTATGCGTAGTTTCAAACAATAATACTTGATTTATGCGTAGTTTCAAACAATAATACTTGATTTATGCGTAGTTTCAAACAATAATACTTGATTTATGCGTAGTTTCAAACAATAATACTTGATTTATGCGTAGTTTCAAACAATAATACTTGATTTATGCGTAGGTTGGAACAATAATACTTGATTTATGCGTATGTTGGAACAATAACACTTGATTTGTGCGTAGGTTGGAACAATAATACTTGAGTTATGTTAATGTTTAAATATTAATACCGGACATTCTTCCAAAGCTTTTTCCGTATTATAATCTTCGGTTATTTACCCAGGATATAATGCATGAGAAATATAATGTGACCCCTGATTGTATATGGGTGCGATAAATTGTCTAGTATATAGAAGACTGACGATAAACATGGAATTTTTGTATGCATGGTGCACACATGAAAAAAAAACCACTGCCAGGCTAGAGTAGGTTAAACAACAGATGTCCAGGCAAGCAATATTAAGGTAACGTTTAACATTTATAAAACGCGATAATCTCAACAACAAAATGCACATAACGCCATGGATTCTTGATGGTGCTAAGTCTTCTAGTGTAAGAAAGCTATCAGGACATATATGGCATATTCTAGCATAGCCATTTGTGTTGCAATGCTCGAAATGAAAGAAAATAACGGTAGCAAGGATTCTTGCCAGGCATGAAGTAAGAGGCACCTAAGAAGGTTTGGGTGGTGGACTTGGCTACCACATCTCATAGATTCTCAAAATCTTTAATACTCCATGCTGGTCAGATGTACCTGGCCGAAAGGAACATATATCGCAGCTAATCTGTAAACCATGACACAACGCATTCCGTTCTCTAGATTATATACTGCTAATCTGTCGAAGTTGAATAATGAACGCAGTCGAAGAAGAAGAATCTCCAGCGTAATAATGGTGGTTTTAACACGCAGTGTGTTATGTGTGTGCTTGAACACGCAGTGTGTTATGTGTGTGCTTGAACACGCAGTGTGTTATGTGTGCTTGAACACGCAGTGTGTTATGTGTGTGCTTGAACACGCAGTGTGTAATGTGTGTGCGTGAACACGCAGTGTGTAATGTGTGCTTTAACACGGAGTGTGTTATGTGTGTGCTTGAACACGTAGTGTGTAATGTGTGTGCTTGAACACGCAGTGTGTTATGTGTGTGCTTGAACACGCAGTGTGTTATGTGTGCGCTTGAACACGTAGTGTGTTATGTGTGTGCTTGAACACGTAGTGTGTTATGTGTGTGCTTGAACACGTAGTGTGTTATGTGTGTGCTTGAACACGCAGTGTGTTATGTGTGTGCTTGAACACGCAGTGTGTTATGTGTGTGCTTGAACACGCAGTGTGTTATGTGTGTGCTTGAACACGCAGTGTGTTATGTGTGTGCTTGAACACGCAGTGTGTTATGTGTGTGCTTGAACACGCAGTGTGTTATGTGTGTGCTTGAACACGCAGTGTGTTATGTGTGTGCTTGAACACGCAGTGTGTTATGTGTGTGCTTGAACACGAAGTGTGTTATGTGTGTGATTGAACACGCAGTGTGTAATGTGTGCTTTAACACGCAGTGTGTTATGTGTATGCTTGAACACGTAGTGTGTAATGTGTGTGCTTGAACACGCAGTGTGTTATGTGTGTGCTTGAGCACGTAGTGTGTAATGTGTGTGCTTGAACACGTAGTGTGTTATGTGTGCTTTAACACGCAGTGTGTTATGTGTACACAAACATAAACAATAACTACTACATCATCCGACATGAAAAATAATAACTATGATTCTTACAACACATCCACAGTTTCAGATGTTAAATAGGAATATAATAAGTTCTATCAAATACTCTACTCTGTGCTCCTCTGTGTGTTATCTTATCTTACAAACAACACACGTTATCAGAAATGCATAACGATTTTTCCTCTACAAAATACCATTCAATTAAATGACATGCAAGGTGTCAGATTTTGCTATAAAAGATACCAGGATAAATTATTCTGATTTAAAGAGTGGGTGTAGAAAAAGGGAAAAGAGCGGGCGCTGGAACAGACGAAGTAGTTGCTGTACGCGGAGCTGACGAGGAAGAAGATCGATAAATCTAACTTGGAAACCCGGTCAATAAGATGCGGCTATCGAGCTGCCTGTCGAGGCCACGGTACAAGTTCGTGACGTCAAATACCAGACACTATCATTCAGATGCAGATATTAGTAAAGATATAGATGCAGATATATATTTCATACATTTGTAATAGAAATATTTGGTAGCCTATATATTTTATTATACATAATATTCAAGAACTGCACAGAATAGCTTTGAATAGACAGAATTGAAGAGATCTGACCTCTGCCCTATGCGCTAACTTCAGCACAAAAAGAAAATGAATAAATACATTTTATACATTTGAAACAGAAAAATATTTGATCACACCACGCGTCGACGTCATATCGAAAAAAACGACAATAATAGATCTCTACAATTATATCACTTTCCTAGGACGTAGATTCTGTCATATTGCTGTCTGTACACGGATAGTATCTAGGGTTCCTATATTCTGTCATATTGCTGTCTGTACACGGATAGTATCTAGGGTTCCTATATTCTGTCATATTGCTGTCTGTACACGGATAGTATCTAGGGTTCCTTTGTACTGTCATATTGCTGTCTGTACACGGATAGTATCTAGGGTTCCTTTGTACTGTTATATTGCTGTCTGTACACGGATAGTATCTATGGTTCCTTTGTACTGTCATATTGCTGTCTGTACACGGATAGTATCTAGGGTTCCTATATTCTGTCATATTGCTGTCTGTACACGGATAGTATCGAGGGCTCCTTTGTACTGTCATATTGCTGTCTGTACACGGATAGTATCGAGGGCTCCTTTGTACTGTCATATTGCTGTCTGTACACGGATAGTATCTAGGATTCCTATATTCTGTCATATTGCTGTCTGTACACGGATAGTATCGAGGGCTCCTTTGTACTGTCATATTGCTGTCTGTACACGGATAGTATCGAGGGCTCCTTTGTACTGTCATATTGCTGTCTGTACACGGATAGTATCTAGGATTCCTATATTCTGTCATATTGCTGTCTGTACACGGATAGTATCGAGGGCTCCTTTGTACTGTCATATTGCTGTCTGTACACGGATAGTATCGAGGGCTCCTTTGTACTGTCATATTGCTGTCTGTACACGGATAGTATCTAGGATTCCTATATTCTGTCATATTGCTGTCTGTACACGGATATTATCTAGGGTTCCTTTGTACTGTCATATTTCTGTCTGTACACAGATAGTATCTAGGGTTCCTATATTCTGTCATATTGCTGTCTGTACACGGATAGTATCTAGGGTTCCTATACTCTGTCATATTGCTGTTTGTACACGGATAATATCTAGGGTGTTTATATTTTGTCTAGCGAATACCGGGACACCCAGAATTCATGTATTAATTCCGTCCGTCCCAGCACTGACTTATTTTTCTGCCACATATAACGTGGACATGGGACATTATCAATGTTTTAATAACAGCATATTCGTCTGCTCGAGAGAAAATAAATTCCTATTCCGGAGGTCGTGGTGGCTGGATTACTAGAACTGTGTCATCGACTAATTTTTATACTTAGATCCTCCGGTATAAACAAAGTGAACTATTACAGAGTGTTTTTCCATGAGGCATTGGTCAAGATTACTTTAATAACAGCTGAACTTAGTTGTATAAGAATTTGCCAGGCTTTCATTTTAGAACAGTTATAATATTTTAGAACGAAGATATAATATTTCAGAACTAAGGTATACTATTTTAGAACGAAAGTATAATATCTTAGAACTAATGTATAATAATTTAGAACTAAGTAGGCCTATAATATTTTCGAAGTCAGGTATACTATTTTAGAACTAAGCTATACTATCTTAGAACTAACATATACTACATTCGAACTAAAGTATAATATTTTAGGACTAAGGTATACTTTTTAGAACTAAGGTATGAAATATTAGAACTAAGGTATGAAATATTAGAACTAAGGTATAAAAGCTGTTATGACTCTTTATATGACCCGCTCCCCCCCCCCCCCACCACAGTTTTCTTGTTAGGCTGTTGTTAAGGAGCCAGCCCTCCTGGAAGTTTATCCTAACACTTCTTGATTTGTCTTTTTAGCTGTCTATGGTATACGCAAAATTCTTCTATAGCATCTCATGTTGAAAGCAGCTATTCTCTTTGGTGCTATATTTTTTAAATGTCCATGTCTCACAACCGTATATTGCCACTGGAAATTCGTATATTCTGATCAAACAGAGATTGGCTATGCTGCTTGTACCTTGCCAAAGATTTTTCATTTGCGCAAGTTTCAATGTTGCCATTGCAATTCTTCTCTTTATTTCTACAACTAAAGTATACTATTTTAGAACTAAAGTATATTTTAGAACTAAGGTATAATATTTTATAACTAAGGTATAATATTTTAGAACTAAGGTATACTATTTTAGAACTAAGGTATAATATTTTAGAACAAAGGTATAATATTTTAGAACTAAGGTATACTTTTTTGATCTTCTTCTTCTTCTGCGTTCATTCTCAAACTCCTGCTGAATTTTCTTGCAGCAGGGCCATTGTCTTACTAGATTTCCAGCAGGGTGTAGTCCAGAAAATGGAAATGCGTTGTGTCGCCGTTTTATTTGCGCCAATGGCCCGACACATCCGTCGTCGTCGGACATTTTTTTATCTAAGGTATAATATTTTAGAATAGAGGTATAATATTTTAGAACGAAATTATAATATTTTAGAACTATATACAATATTTATCTCAGAGAAATTAGTCAGGACAGGAGGTTGAAAAGCTGGAATGTCTCGGGCAAACTGAGATATCTAAGACACTAAATAATGGCTAATCTTCCGCTGCTATGATGATATCTGTATCCTATTGTATATCATCTATCATCTATTTTCTATTATGTTCCTAATCTATCATCTATTTTCTATTCTGTTCCTATTCTTTCATAATCTATTTTTGATTCTGTTCCAAATCTGTCATCATCTATTTTCTATTCTGTTCCTAATCTTTCATCATCTATTTTCTATTCTGTTCCTAATCTTTCATAATCTATTTTCTATTCTGTTTCTAATCTTTCATATTTATATTTTTAACATACAAAACTTGATAAGTGATTCCATATTCCCAGATTTGATTTTAAAAAATTTTGTTTTGGGGAGAAAAGAAAATTATACCAGGAGTGGCAACAGTGTGCTCACACGCTGTAATATTTGGCTAAATGAATTTAATTCTAAAACTGCCGCAAGATACAGAAGTGGTCAAGTGGAAGTGAAGCTGTGTAGCAATGGTGGAAACCATATACTGACAACTGAAATCATGGAGACGGTTCTACTGTCTGTATCCACTCATAGGAAGGATACCTTGGATATGTATCCAAGCATAGGAAACTGATAGCAGAAGAATAAGAATACGCCGAGAAAGTGTTCAAATGAAGGTTTGCTTGCCTGTTAATACATGAATCAACAACTTAAGATGAGAATATCAAATATATTCGGTCATGTAGGAATTTCCTCATTGAAAGTAAACTGACCAAGCTTTGGTTGCTGAAATTTGGTTCAAGGAAACAGTAAAATGTTTATATTTTAGACAACCAAAAATAATAATTTAAGACAATAACAATCACAGGAGAGGTTAAAGTAAAAGTGTGCTCCAAAAATATACGACTTAATTGTCATGAACAAAAACATAACGAATGCCTTTTTTGTTGTTCTTGATAAAAGCATTTAGAGAATGTGAGATGTAAATATTGCACAACTTATGGATATACACAACTCATACATGGATATACACAACTCAAACATGGATATACTAAAAATGCAGTGAGTGCGTCATCGCATAAGTACTTCCTAGACTTTCCAACAATGAAAGTCCGACCAAGAATCTGTGAAGTAGAAAGGATAATTCATCAGTGCTAGGAACAACCTAACGTACTAAAGATGTAACTGACGGTGCAACACAAAGCAAGAAAGGGGAAACAAACATGGATACGTAAGGGGGTTGCAGGAAAATACAAAACACACTAACGACATCGACAGGAACAAACAACTTTTCAACTAAAAAAAAGTCTTCATCAGAACAAAAACAAACCACGAAATGAATATTAAAAACAGAATCTTTATGATGATGAAGACAAGCAAATGAAAATGTTAAGGGAGATAAGATTAAAGAAAAAAAAAGAGAAACGTGACAGACACATCAAGAACAGAAAAGACTGAAAAGAAAAGCAACAGTACACGTTTAATATAAACAAATCAATCTAAGAGATATCATAGAAAACAACTAATTTGAAATAATCTATGATGTAGATAAATTTCTAAGGGTGAATCTATATATTAATCAGTATATATATATATATATAAATATAAATTTACTGCAAAACTAGAGTTTAATAGCCATCTACAAACTACATCTACATTTAATAGCCATCTACAAACTACATCTACATTTAATAGCCATCTACAAACTACGTCTACATTTAATAGCCATCTACAAACTACATCTACATTTAATAGCCATCTACAAACTACATCTACATTTAATAGCCATCTACGTCTACATTTAATAGCCATCTACAAACTACATCTACATTTAATAGCCATCTACGTCTACATTTAATAGCCATCTACAAACTACGTCTACATTTAATAGCCATCTACAAACTACATCTACATTTAATAGCCAACTACAAACTACATCTACATTTAATAGCCAACTACATCTACATTTAATAGCCATTTACAAACTACATCTACATTTAATAGCCAACTACAAACTACATCTACATTTAATAGCCATCTGCAAACTACATCTACATTTAATAGCCAACTACATCTACATTTAATAGCCATCTACAAACTACATCTACATTTAATAGCCAACTACATCTACATTTAATAGCCATCTACAAACTACATCTACATTTAATAGCCAACTACATCTACATTTAATAGCCAACTACATCTACATTTAATAGCCATCTACAAACTACATCTACATTTAATAGCCACCTACAAACTACATCTACATTTAATAGCCATCTACAAACTACATCTACATTTAATAGCCAACTACAAACTACATCTACATAATAGCCATCTACAAACTACATCTACATTTAATAGCCAACTACAAACTACATCTACATTTAATAGCCAACTACAAACTACATCTACATTTAATAGCCATCTGCAAACTACATCTACATTTAATAGCCATCTACAAACTACATCTACATTTAATAGCCAACTACAAACTACATCTACATTTAATAGCCATCTACAAACTACATCTACATTTAATAGCCATCTACAAACTACATCTACATTTAATAGCCAACTACAAACTACATCTACATTTAATAGCCATCTACAAACTACATCTACATTTAATAGCCATCTACAAACTCAAAGTATATTAGATAACTGTAACTCAATTTCGTAAAGTTTATCTAGCAAATGATAATCATCACTTGTGTTGGACGAACAACACATCAGACATGAGGTTGACAACAGTTGTGGGTCGGCGGAACAGATTCAACTTATTGCACGTGGTATGCGACCAAAAGGTGTTTTTTTTTCTAGTCCTTTGTAGCTTCAAGTGATATTTTCTTAGTTCCTAGACCAGAGCATATAGAACATGTGAATTAACCTGGCGGACCAGAAAAATAGTTTGGCCTGCTTCATTTGGCCCGCTAGCCGTAGTTTACTAACTTTTGATATACATCATTCATTTCACGAGGTTGAAGAAAAGAAAGGTAAATAGTCTTAAAGGAGTTCAATCTTGTATAGATCCTGCAGAGAATATTATTCAGATACTATGTGCACATAAGAATATATAACTTGGTGTAGAAATGAAACACATAAGAATATATTTCCTGGTGTAGAAAGGGAACTCATAAGAATATATTGTGTGATGTAGAAAGGGAAAGAATGCAGTAAATTCTATGAAGCCTTTTCAGTATGCATTAATCTGGACATCGAATATAGGCTAGAGAAGTGACCAAATAATCAACTAACCAACCGGCTAAGCATTCATTAACTAGCTATATGTTACACTGACTGGCTAGCTAACCAAAAAAATGACCAACCAGTCATCCAACCAAATCAACGTACCGATCAAACTAAGCAACGGGCGAAAGAGCCAGGGTCGAACTCCTCTGTCGAGTTCTTCCCCTTAAGGAACCAGGCTCACGGATGAGAAACGGTTCGGTACCCAATGGGCACAGGCACAGCACGTCCAATTACATGAGGCAAGTTCATAGACAGTGGAACACCTCGTTCGAGTCAGACGAGAGCAAAACATCGTCTGGGCGAAGAGTCTCCACTACGCGTGCCTGGAGACAGATATAGAGGCTGTCACAGGCTAAGGGTAGTCAACCCGAATTGTCAAGGCATGCCGAAATCGGATGTGCTAGGCCTACAAGGCGCATAACTGTGGCACAACGTAATCACGCTCCCGGCGGAAATCGCACGGATATCCGTGATGGTTACAATGGAGCGAACGAAAAACAAACAAACAAACAAACTAAGCAACCAACCAACTAGGCATTAATTATATAACCACACAAAAAACACCAAAAAAAACAGAGAAGATCCAACAATCAAGTAAGAGTTGTATTAACACATATATCAAATGAATAAAAGAACTGTTATTGGAAACTACCAATAACCAATAAAATGAATAAGCACGGAAATGGTTAACGTTTCGATGTAATATCTTCGTCTGAACGAAGAATAATAATAAAACGAATACAGAAAAAAATAGTGATTAAAAACACATTTTAACAAATATTATGTCTTCACCATAAAGCAATGAGTTTCAAATTGCTTTAATTCATGCTGCAGCCTCTATGAAACAGTAGTGTTATAAGAGATGACCTCACCAGGGCTCATATTGATGTCGTTTACATTCTTAAGTTGTTTTGAAGCGAGGCATACTCCCGCAAAAAATAATCGTTTCACCATGAAAGTTCCAGTTGCAATATACGGCTGTGAAACATGGACACTAAGTAAAACAACGGCAAAGAAGATCAACGTCTTCGAGATGAAATGATACAGAAAGATGTCATGGAAGGAAAAAAGAAAGACTCGGATATTATAAACACATTGAAGATTCCAGAATGTTGGTTACTAAACACAATAACAAAAAGAAAACTATACCTGTTTGGTCATTTAAAGAGACACAACTGTTTATAAAGATAAATAATGGAGGGCAATCACATGGGAGAAGAAGAAAGGGCAGACAAGAAGACCATGGACTGACGACATTAAAGATAACACGAATACATCGTTGAAAAATGCAAGCAGCATGGCCCAAGACAGAGACAGGTTCAAATAGTTCATTGGGAAGCCCGAGTTCTGGAGAGAGTACGTCACATGACACATGCAAGTTCAACTCTAAATTATCATATCACTTCCTATAGAGCATTGAATCCCAAACATATTTGGCCCGTAGACCCCCTGCCGATTCTCTCCCCCCCCCCCACAGAATATAAATGCCTGCCTAAAATTGAATTTTTGCGAAACAAATGAACTTCAAGTGTGTTTTTGATAGCTGACACAGTTCTTTTCACACTCACTTTGATTGTTTTTAATCTTTTTGGTAGACTGGCAATTGTATTTTTTTTTAAAATAACCGGAAAAATGTTAAATTTTTGCTTATACCTTAATTTTATTTAAATAATTCATGCCGTGCACCCCTAATTTTTTAATCTCGCTGACATGGACTCCCTGCAAGTCGAAATCAACCCTTGGGATCAATATACACTACTTTGGAAATCAATGCTATATAGTTAGTTAACTATAGGGCCAAAGACGACACATAGGGCGGATGTCACAGATTTCAATGTCTCGCGATTTATTGCAATTTATGCTATATAATGATTTAAAGCGCTCCATATTATTTCTTTTTTACAGATTTAAAATGAGAATACATTATATTTATTTCCAGTACACAACGGTAGCTACTGACTGCCATCAATTTCAGCCTGATATTCCATTTATTAGTCTCTAAGTCAGACTTGCAAAAGAGCAAGGGGTAGACCAAAAGAAACACTCAGAAGAACAATACTTAGAGAAAGTAAAACAACCAATATTCATACTATTCAAGAACTGCACAGTATCTGAAACAATACTGTTATAAGAGATGACCTCACCAGGGCTCATATTGATGTCGTTTACATTCTTAAGTTGTTTTGAAGCGAGGCATACTCCCGCAAAAAATAATCGTTTCACCATGAAAGTTCCGGTTGCAATATACGGCTGTAAAACATGGACAGTAAGTAAAACAGCCGCAAAGAAGATCAACACCTTTGAAATGAAATGATACAGAAAGATATTTAGAATGTCATGGAAGGAAAAAAAAGAGAGACTCATATATTATAAACACATTGAAGATTCCAGAGTGTTGGTTACTAAACACAATAACAAAAAGAAAACTATACCTGTTTGGTCATTTAAAGGGACACAGCTGTTTATAAAGATAAATAATGGAGGGCAATCACATGGGAGAAGAAGAAAGGGCAGACAAGAAGACCATGGACTGACGACATTAAAGATAACACGAATACATCGTTGAAAAATGCAAGCAGCATGGCCCAAGACAGAGACAGGTTCAAATAGTTCATTGGGAAGCCCGAGTTCTGGAGAGAGTACGTCACATGACACATGCAAGTTCAACTCTAAATTATCATATCATTTCCTATAGAGCATTGAATCCCAAACATATTTGGCCCGTAGACCCCCTGCCGATTCTCTCCCCCCCCCCCCCCACAGAATATAAATGCCTGCCTAAAATTGAATTTTTGCGAAACAAATTAACTTCAAGTGTGTTTTTGATAGCTGACACAGTTCTATTCACACTCACTTTGATTGTTTTTAATCTTTTTGGTAGACTGGCAATTGTATTTTTTTTTTAAAATAACCGGAAAAATGTTAAATTTTTGCTTATACCTTAATTTTATTTAAATAATTCATGCCGTGCACCCCTAATTTTTTAATCTCGCTGACATGGACTCCCTTCAAGTCGAAATCAACTCTTGGGATCAATATACACTACTTTGGAAATCAATGCTATATAGTTAGTTAACTATAGGGCCAAAGACGACACATAGGGCGGATGTCACAGATTTCAATGTCTCGCGATTTATTGCAATTTATGCTATATAATGATTTAAAGCGCTCCATATTATTTCTTTTTTACAGATTTAAAATGTGAATACATTATATTTATTTCCAGTACAAAACGGTAGCTACTGACTGCCATCAATTTCAGCCTGATATTCCATTTATTAGTCTCTAAGTCATACTTGCAAAAGAGCAAGGGGTAGACCAAAAGAAACACTCAGAAGAACAATACTTAGAGAAAGTAAAACAACCAATATTCATACTATTCAAGAACTGCACAGAATAGCTTTGAACAGACAGAATTGGAGAGATCTGACCTCTGCCCTAAAGAAGATGATGAATGAAGAAAATGAAAAAAAAAGAAAATGAATGAAGTCAGACAGACTTCTGAAAATTAAGACGATAAAATTTGGTATGAAGCAATGTCAGATGAAGAGTCGCAAATATAACGACGAGACATCTACATGGACTGCATCCTGATGAAACTATTGAAACAAGAGCAGGGATTTAAATATATGGGAATAATTTTTGCAGCCGATGGAAGAATGGACAGAGAACTCGAGACAAGAATTCAAAAAGTCAACTACGTAAATTATTAACTTACACCAATTTTGAAACACAAATCTATCTCCATGGAAACCAAAAGGCAAATCATAAATTCAATATTCATCGCAACATTGTGTTGTAAATGTCAGACATGGACACTAACTACAGAACAAGAGAGAAAGCTTACTACGTGTGAAATGAGATGTCTAAGAAAAACAGGAAACAAAACAATAAGAGATCATGTGAGAAATGCGGAGATTACAAGAACATTTGGAACAGCATCAGTGGTAAACTATATTAAAAAACAGAGACTTAAATGGTCTGGTCACCTAATGAGAAGGAGAATGAGACCTTTATTGGTCAGCAGCAAGAGCATACAACATGAAAATGGAAACATCAAGAAACAGAGGAAGACCAAAGGAAGGTGGATTGAAGGAGTTATCAACATTCTGACACGGCAGAGTATTACTGCATATCAAGAGATCAAACGTGCAATATCCCGAAAACCGATCATTATTCCATCCTTGGACGCCTCACATCATAAGCAGAGAAAAGACAATAGGTACCTTCTCGTCACTTTGACATCCGCTATAGCTTTACCCATCAACGAAGGTGTTCTTCCATTACCTCTAAATACCGCATGGTATGAACATTAGACACATATAATAGATTAGCGTTGTTCAAAATAGAGATCAACAGCTCCTGGTTTGCACGTTTATAATTTGCACTGAATGCTCTAGATGTCTGATATAATTCTCATAGTGCCCTGGACTACAAGCTCAACGTACAAAGAATAGGATCATTGTCTTCTTTCCAGGCTTGCCGACAAAGGCAACTAAGGAAAGCTGGTGATATGCTGACAACTTGTGATATACTTGTGATTATAATTTATCAATTTCACTGCATGTCTTGTCTCGATTTCTTATTTTTGTATTTTGGTAAATGCTCACCATGAATAACAAAGAGATGCAGACTAGCGGACATTGCAGACTGTGACCTTTTTTAGCAGAAATTATATACCCCTCAGACCTGATAGTCAACATCTGACTGAGAGACTAAACTTATATACCCCTCAGATCTCACAATCAACATCTGACTGAGATACTAAACTTATATACCCCTCAGACCTGACAGTCAACATCTGACTGAGAGACTAAACTTATATACCCCTCAGATCTCACAATCAACATCTGACTGAGATACTAAACTTATATACCCCTCAGACCTGACAGTCAACATCTGACTGAGAGACTAAATTTATATACCCCTCAGATCTCACAATCAACATCTGACTGAGAGACTAAACTTATATACCCCTCAGACCTGACAGTCAACATCTGACTGAGAGACTAAACTTATATACCCCTCAGACCTGACAGTCAACATCTGACTGAGAGACTAAACTTATATACCCGTCAGATCTCACAATCACATCTGACTGAGACATTAAACTTATATACCCTTAAATTATCTTGATATCTTGTTCAGAATATAATTTTTTCGTAGGACTTAAAACATATGAAGATACATATTTTGCTGGACAACCGTGTGATCGAAACTTGAGGACGAAGCTGAAGTGATTGTGGACACTAACTGTGTCCACATGAAAGTCGGACCACGAATCTGTGATAAGACACGTATCACTTATAAACATTGTAGATATGATTAGCAAAGATAGTTGAATTTCGGACCAAATCAAATTTGTGTTATGATTTTTAGTACTCTTATTATAACGGTAAAGTAAAGTAAAGTAAAGTAAAGTAAAGTAAAGTAAAGTAAAGTAAAGTAAAGTAAAGTAAAGTAAAGTAAAGTAAAGTAAAGTAAAGTAAAGTAAAGTAAACTAAGATATGTAAGGCAATATAAAGTAGAGAGACTTTGTAAAGGTAAGTATGGTAAAGTAAAGTAAAGTAAAGTAAAGTAAAGTAAAGTAAAGTAAAGTAAAGTAAAGTAAAGTAAAGTAAAGCTTCATAAACTAAGATATGTAAGGCAATATAAAGTAGAGAGACTTTGTAAAGGTAAGTATGGTAAAGTAAAGTAAAGAGAAAAGTAAGCATAGTAGGGTAAAGTAATGCGAGACTTCGTAAGGTAAAGTACATTAAAGTAATGTAAACTAAATTAAATTAAGGTATAATAAAGTAAAGTGAAGTGAGGTAAAATAATGTAAAGTAAGGTACAGTAAAGTAAAATAAAGTAAGGTAAAGTAAAGTGCAGTACAGTAAAGTAATGTAATATAAAGTAAGGCAAAATGAAACAAAAAGTAACGAAAAGTAACGTACGGTAAGATAAAATAAGATTATGTAAAATGTGGGAGCATAAATAAAGTAAGGTTAAAAAACGTACGTAAAGTAAGGTAAGGTAAATAAACTAAAGTAAAGTTGTATTACATACAGTAATGAAAGATAAAATATACAGTAATGTAAGATAAAATAAAGTAAGGTAAGGTAAAGTAAAATAGATTACAGTAGTATAACGTAAAGTAAGGTAAGGTAAAGTGTTCAACGAACAGAGACACAGGAGAACGAGCATCGATTGGGATTATAGAACTGCTATGATTTCAGCGAAAAATCAATTCTGTTAGCGAATTATTATTTGAAACGCACGACCTAAATATTTATACTAGAAATAACTCTGAAGTATTGAATTCCAGCAATATTTCTAATAATAAACCATATTCCTCGGACATTTCAATGGAGCAGCAATCAGTTGTTATGTTCGAATATGAAATCTTTGACCTGTAATTATTTATTTCATGTGAGATTTCACAGCTGTTTCATTGATCGTATTGCAGAGACATGTATTACATCACGTTGTTTTATTTTAAATTTTCACCTTCTTCTTCTTTGTCCACGTAAAACTGTTGACAATGATAGATCATCATAATGTTGCCGGGTCCGAAATGGGGAGGGGTAAAGAATAGCAACGATGTTACTTCTATCATAAGAGGCGACTAAGAGCTTCTGGATAGGGGGTTTGTACCCCACCAAATAGGGGGGGGGACTTACACAGACTTGCCATGTAGACATCGGATGTGTCAGGTTGAAAGGTTTAGATATCGCAGGCAAGCTGTAAACCATGATATGATGCATTCCGCTAACTGGACTACATTCTGATAATCTTCTGGAGTTTGAGAACGAACACAGAAAAAGAAGAAAATCATGAAAAATAAGAAGTGACAAGGCTAAAGCACACACAGAAAGACATAAACCAAGAAGTTAAAGAAATATCAAAAGTGAGAAGAAGAAATATATAAATATAGTTTTGGCAATAGGGGCAGAAGATGCTATAGACAAAGTAAATATGAAGGCACAACGACACGGAAAACGTGTAGGAAAATTAAGGAATCAAGTTCTTTTAATCCAAGACAAAGACGACAAGACGATTAGTAAGTAAAGTGAAAGAACAGATGAACTTCTGCGTTCCTTCGCAAATTTCTACAGATTAGCGGAATATAGTTCGGAGAACGGAAATTAAAGTTTCTTTAGGTACAACACTGCTTTGTAATCTGTGTCTTTCAAGCTGTTTCTATAGTTTTTTTTTATTGGCTTCTGGGTGACTTTAGTCCTATATGGGATGGGGCAGCCACCGCCTCCCCATAACATCATCAATCGCCTCTTATTAAATACATGGTCGGTAAACATTACTGCTTGACATATTCTCTGGTAACCTTTCCGGTACTCTCTCTGTCATGTATTACAAGCACTCTATCATATCATGTATTACTAGTACACTCTCCTGTCATTTATTGTCAGAACTCTCTCCTGTCATGTATTAATAGCAATCTCTTCTGCCGTGTATTACTAGCAATCTCTTCTGTCATGTATTACTAGCAATCTCTTCTGCCGTGTATTACTAGCCCTCTCTTCTGTCATGTATTACTAGCAATCTCTTCTGTCGTGTATTACTAGCAATCTCTTCTGTCATGTATTACTAGCACTCTCTTCTGTCATGTGTTACAATAATAAATAATACGCGATTCTCCTCATTGACAACAAATATGATAATTTTTAATGTAGGCCCATCTATTATTATGACTATCAACAGAACAATATTGCTACCTTAAAAACGGCATTCGTAGCAACTGCTGCGATAAATCCGCTCAATGTACATAATAATTAATCATAAATCTGCAACGTGGTTAAGAAATAATGCACTCATGCAAAATATGAAGCCTATAGGATCAGTAATTACATAGAACGCACTATAGCAATCTCGCCCGTCATATATTACTATCACTCTCTACTGTCATGTATTGCCATCACTCTCTCCTGTCATGCATTACTAGCACTCTCTCTTGTCATGTATTACTAGTACTATAGGTTTATCTGGTCATGATATTATAAATATTTCGTGGATTTGGGTTCCTTGCAAAATAAAATCTAGAACATTTGACATGTGTTCATGACATGAAAAAATTCAGAACATTTGACGTGTTCATGTTATGATAAAATCCGAAACATGTAAAATTTTCATGACATGACAAAATCTAGAACATTTAATGTTTTCATGACATGATAAAATCTAGAACATATGGCATGTTCTCATAACATGATGCAGTATATAATATTTGGCATTTGTTCATGGCATGATAAAATCTAGAATATATGACATGTGTTCATGGCATGATAAAATCTAGAATATATGACATGTGTTCATGGCATGATAAAATCTAGAATATATGACATGTGTTCATGACATGATAAAATCTAGAACATATGACATGTGTTCATGACATGATAAAATCTAGAACATTTGACATTTGTTGATGCTATGATAAAATCTAGAACATGTGACATGTGTAAATGACATGATAAAATCCAAAATAATTCATACAGCAAAAATGTAAATTCTCATTCAAGAATTATTCCCTCTTATATTCCTGATTTGTTTTGTTTTATGTTTTTATTTGTGAAACTTTAATACAGCACCAAGAAAAACATTAAAAACCAAATAACATGGAATCTTTAGTTTTTTTCCCGATGTAATTTCACGTGAACTCGAATCAATAGAATACACATCACAGCGAGGGAATCCTTGAAACGTCTGTTGGTACGTCATATATTCTATAAGGGAAAATATAGAAACGTTTATCTGGTTACTGGCTAGCGATGAACGTTTCCTTTGTTTATAAAAACTGATAACATTGACGCAATAGCAAAGATAGGGATGGAAATACTTCATTATTTATTATGATCAGAGGCCAGTGTTCTTCAAGAAAGATACTCCACATGTAGATTGTCATACTCGCGATACCTTTCTTTCATGTTAGACAAGCCTGGGGACTGGAAACAACCCAAAGTGAGGACTCAAACCCAATATACTTATCCAATACAAACCCAAGAGACTTAGTTAAGCATCATGAGCTGAAAACTAAGACTGGTCAGGCAGTTCCACTCGAGCATGATCACAGTCCTGCCCAAGTAAGCAGGGTGCTGAAGGCGGAGGCAACAACCCAAAAGGCGTACACTTAATCAGGATGCCACATACAGAACACAATGGGAACATGCTTATATCCAATGACATATATAAACACGCTTCATGTGAATGAAAGAAGAAGACGAAAAAGCTGCCTATCCCACTACAACATCGAGTATGAGAATGGAAATAGAAGCTGTGACAGCAGCTCTCACTTGGCTGGCGACGCAACCACCAACAGACTCAGTGATTCTATCGGACTCTCAAAGTATGCTGCGCACGATAGAAAGTGTATAAGCAGAATTGAATGGGTCACTCTTCTCAACAACGTGCTGAGCTTTACATGGATCTACTGTCCAGGTCATGCTGGAGGCTGGGGAAACTTTTTTTTCTTCTTTCGTTCGCTAATAATATCTATATCTGCAGTGTTGTTTCTTGTATAAATTGGACAGTGTTTTCCATTTCTTGTTTTGTACCATAAAGTTTAACATTCATTGGTGTATCAGAAGGCCAGTATGTGCATCTTAATGTGTCATAGTTTGCACATTCTTGAAGGATATGCTCTGAAGTCTGGTTGACTTGTCCACAATTACACTATGCTGTTGTGCCAATTTTAAATTTTGTATACATATGGCTGTTTAGTCTATTGTGTCCAGTTCTCAGTCGAAATATGATGACCTGTTCTTGTCTGTTAAGTAGGTGGTAGTCGTCCCGTGGAGGAAAGTTAGGCTTTCGTTGTGCCTTTATCATGGATTTCTTTTGGTGATAGCTGATTGGTACATCCGGTTGCTGCATGTTAGCACCTTCCTTGGCGAGTTGATCAGCTCTCTCATTTCCTGCTATTCCACAGTGTGATGGAATCCATTGCAGTATAACTCTACACCTATTTTGTAATATAGACAATACCTCTTTTAACTCTGGAAGTTTATTGGATTGTAATGCCTCTAGTACTGACCTTGCATCTGTAAGTATTACAATAGGGTGTGAGGTCCTGTCCAATGTTAACAGTTTCTCTGCAGCTGTATAAATAGCTTTGACTTCAGAGTCATAGTTGTTGCAGTAATTCCCTGTTGGTATACAAGTGGTATCAGTGGTGCCATCTGGGTATTCAACATATACACTACTTCCTCCATTTTTTACTGCATTCTGTGCTGATCCATCTGTATATACTCTGGTCCATAGATCACTTGGGTAAACATTATCAAGGAAACTGAGAGTTGCTACTCTTTTCTGCAGATTATTCTGATGTTCATCCCCATGCACACCTGCTATTGTTGTTTGGATGGTCACTGGTAGGCATGTCCGTTTTTCCCATGGGGTGTGTTCTGGTTGCGATGTCAGTGGTATTGTTACCTCTGGTAGATCCGATACCTGTCTACGTAGACGCTTGGCCTGGTGTATGAAGCTGCTTCTTTTAAGCCGTCCTTGTGATAGATTCTGGAATCTTTCCTTCATCGGGTGACTATGGTGGGAAAGAAACTTTTCTCCATGAATTATAATTTTAGTATCTCTACGCTCTTTCAATGACTGCATGCCTTCGATATTCTGCATTTCTATGATTGGTGTGGATCTCATTGCGCCTGTATTGATTCTAAGTGCTTGGTTCTGTACTCTATCTAGGTTTTGTAGTGTAGTGTTTGATTATGAACTCCATGATGTAGAACCATATTCTAAGTGTGGTCGAATGGCTTGTTGGTATACATTTTTTAGAATTCTTTCATTAGCTCCCCAAGTTGTCCCGCTCAGTTTTCTTAGTATAGCTATCTTCCTTCTAGCCTTTGTTTCTGCTTTGCTGATATGATGTTTCCATGTCATTTTGGCATCAAATGTTACACCAAGATATGTGGGTTGGTCATCTACCTTTAAGATAGTTTTATTTACATAGATGTTTCCTGCTCTTTGTTTTGGTGAAAGTGTAAAAAGGGTTGTTGCTGACTTCTCTATATTGATACTTACACACCATTTGTCAGCCCAATTAGTCAAAATGTCCATGGCTCTCTGAAGCATTTTTGTGGTAACCATGGCGCTCTCATGTGTGCACCATAGAACCAAGTCATCTGCATATAGTGCTGCCTTAGTTCCACAGGGTATTTCTTAAATTAGATCATTGATAAATATGAGAAAAAGAGTGGGTGATAGAACTCCTCCTTGAGGCACTCCATGGCGTAGTAATACTTTCCTACTCCTTTTGCCATTTACTTGTACTCTGGCTCTTCTATTGTGAAGAAAGGCTTTCGTCCATCTATACATATTTCCACATATCTTGTAGTTTCTCATTTTTTGAAGCAATCCTTCTTTCCATACTTTATCAAAGGCCTTCTGTAAATCCATGCCACTAAAACAGATTTTTTTGTCTTGGAAAGTATCCTCAATTTCATGTGAGAGGTATGTGGTTTGATCCTCTGTGGAGTAGCATTGCCTGAAATCTGCCTGCTGTGGTGCAAGGAATGTTTTACTTTCCAGGTGAAATTTTAGTCTTAGGTTTATGATGCGCTCCATTGTTTTGCACAGGCAACTTGTAAGACTAATTGGTCTGTAGCTAGTTGGTGTTGTTCCATCTTTTCCAGGTTTAAGCAAAGGGACCTTAATTGATTCTCTCCAGATTTGTGGTATTTTCCCAGTAGTCCAACTAATATTTAGGATGTCCAATAGTTTCCTTCAGGCTGTTGTTCCTAAATTCTTTATCATTTCATTTGATATTTCATCAATTCCTGGGGACTTATTTAGCTTTAGTTTAGAGACTGCTAATTCTAATTCACTATATGTGAACAATGTATCCATAATTTCATCGGTGCTGTTTTCATCACTGATTCTAGTCTGTGCATGTTCCAATTGACTTTTGTGGTCGCTCCGCACTGTACGCTGTTTCTCTGGACTAATTTCAATATTGCAGTCTTGAGCAAATATCCTAGCGAAATTATCTACTGCTTGCTTTCCTGTAATCATTTTGCCATTCTGTACCAGTGTTATATTTGTGCTTCTTCCTGTTTCCTCATCATTTAGTTGTTTGACCAGTTTCCACAGTTTTCTTCCATCCTTTTCAAAATTTAAGGATTCTGTTTTCTCTTTCCAGCTCTTTCTTCTAGCTTCTATTTTGGCTCTTTGAAATGTAGCTTTTGCGTGTTGATGTTTGTTGTGATGGTCCTGGCTTGGGTTATTTTCCACTTCCGTCCGTGCTTTTTCTAATTCCTCTTGCAGCAGTTCTAGTTGTTCACTCCAGTATGGCTTGTATTGTTTGCATACTCCTCTTGGTATTGCTTCCTTGGCAGCTTGATGAATACATTTATTGAACTCTTTGACTATGGCATTTATGTCTTTTCCTTCCATATCTATTTGTCCAGCTAAAACACTACTGCTGTGTTTAAATAGTCCCCAATTTGCTTTTGTATAATTCCATCTTGGAAGGCTACATGCATTTCCTGTGAGTTCATTTTTAATACTAAGGAGGACTATCCGATATTCGCTACCTCCAAGTTGCTTCCCCACTGTTCTATTGATTTCCCAGTTTAGGTCTGCTGAGTACAATGCCAAGTCTGGCGTGGAAGTGGTTTGCCATGCTCTTGAGTAGTATGTTGGAGGATCTTTTGGCTTATTAAGCAATAGAAGACATTTATCGTCTTGCCAGCTTTCAAGTTCTTCTCCTCTTTTATCCATGTGGTCATAACCCCAGCTTTGTGAGTGACTATTAAAATCTCCACATACTATCAGTCTTCCTCTGTACGGTATTGTGTCCAGGGAAAGGAACTGATCATTTGGACAATAATAATTTAGTAGGTTGAAGTCTGTGTTCTTGGTCTTTAGTTGAAGGACCTGATAATCTACTCCTTCCATGTATAGCTCAGTTTGATGTGCGCTGATATTATTTTTGACTAGAGTTAGTATACCTCCTTTTCTTCTGTCTATTCGATCAGCTCTAAAGCACTGATAACCTGCAATTTTAAAGGCTACACCTTTGATGAGGTGTGTCTCATGTATGCAACAAATGCTGACCTGTTCCTTAAGAAGGGTATTTTCTAATTCTAATTTCCTGCTAAAGCCATCTTTTTTGCTATTTACACCCTCAGCATTCCAGTGCATTATTGTAAGTGGTGTCTCATTGGTTGGTAATATTTGTTGGTCAGTGATATTACTCTTGTGCCTCCTGGCTCCACAAGGCAATCGAAGAGGACCTCCAGTCGTATGGGGTGGGCCCTTTCGAGGTATAGGGCCCGGTGCTACTCCTGCCTGGTGAGTCGTCACAGGGTTAGCACCATAACGGGGTAATGCAGATATAGACATTCATGTGCGATAATGCATGACATTCTGATTGTTGCGGTGCGCCCTCTGGCCAAATGTCGCTGACTTCAGCGCCTTTACGTGCTAGACAAGACTGTGGTTCTGCCGGAATGTACGAGGGCCCGGCCGCCAGTCTTAGTTTCCAGCCTCTGCTGGCTGGACTAAGCCCCATCTCCACGCCAAGGAGCTGGCCTCGATGGGGGCTGGGGAAACGAAAGAGCCGATGTGTTGGCTGGTAAAGCCTTGGTGAATGGCACTGAGATAAGAAGAAGAGACATGATTGAATTGATTAGAGCAATCATGGATACCCTACGAGAAGACAAGGAGGATGTCCGACAATGTACATATTCAGAGAATGGTAGAAATGGAAGAGACTAGAGGTGATGGCAGAAAGTGCTCCCTCTCCCGAAAGATCAGAATAACGCGTAATCAGAAAATGACTGGGACACTGAGCTTATACACTATTAGATGGTTGACGAAACGGCAAGCAGAGCATATATGGGAATGCCCCAAGTGCTGTGACGCTTGTTCCTAATCAAGAAACCCTTACATCTTGTTTTCTGAATACGTATTTACGGTCCTGCACAGAGACGTGGAAATTTGACTGGAAAGTGTTCATTGGGACAAGAGATAGCAGAATAAATATGTCATCAATCGTGTGATAAACAATGACAGTACATCGCTAAGTAACGTCAGACCTTCTTCCTTATCAATTGTAAATTCATAGACTATAGTTGCATTGTAATTATACTAAATATGTCAACAAGTGTTACAAATACCTACTACTAAAAATGTTTGATACCCAAGACATCAGGGAAGATGTGCTCAGCTAACTACCCAAGACATTATGGAAGATGTGCTCAGCTAACTACCCAGGACATCAGGGAAGATGTGCTCAGCTAACTACCCAAGACATTATGGAAGATGTGCTCAGCTAACTACCCAAGACATCAGGGAAGATGTGCTCAGCTAACTACCCAAGACATCAGGGAAGATGTGCTCAGCTAACTACCCAAGACATCAGAAAAGATTTACATAGCTAGAAAACAACAGCATTCAGAGTCGTCGTTGTGAAAGAACGAGCACCTACGGCTTTGTGTGGAGTGCGGCAACGCTTTTTCAGAAAACTAAACTAGACAAATTACATTTACTCATTGAGAAATTAGACCTTATATAATAGTTACTTATGCACACAATGAAATTGTATATATTATTGTGTATATTAATTGCTGTAACGTTGTGATAGTGTATATTAATTATTTTAGTACATTATGATAGCGTATATTAATTGCTTTAACACACTGTGAGAGTATATGCTAATTGCTTGTTAGTTTTCTCAGTTGTCAGAATATTCAAGTAAACATCACTCTCCTTATCAACCCGTCCTCTTCTTCCCGTCCCATAACTCTTCCATTTGTCTCCAACTTTTTCTGGCGTCCACAATACTTTGAGAAGGAACCATAACTCTCGATTAAAATAAAATGCAAATATGCAGGTATTCTTAAAATTTATTTGACAGTATCAACTACATCTCTTGTTTCCTGTAATTTCTTCCAGTAGGAACTTACAGAACCTTCGCTCAGGTAATCTGCTTACCGCCGTCGCGGTCTGCGAGATGCACGGTGTCGACTATAAGACAAACACCCAGTATAAAATGCTCGCTTCGATCATCGACACGTTTTCTTGCGGGGGCATTCTGTTTGCACAACAGTCTATCATCTATCAAGGAGTACGTTTCCAGGACATTTCACAAAATTATGTCAGATGCAGGAAAGGATATGACCCGAAATCTGCGGCTTCACATTTTCTGATAAGTTCACTTCAACGTGAGAACTTGTGTAGATTCGCAAGGGATACATCAGGAAGAGATATCTGTCAGCAGATACAGCAAAGCCTTTCAAAGTCTAACCGGTGTTTAGCCAGCAGAAACTGTAGACTAACGTAACACTCGATTAAGTTTCCACTTGGAAGGGTTCTCTCTAGTCTAACTTTTGTCTTGTCATAAATCAGACGACGAAAACAACGGAAACATCCTTCTGAAAGAATCATTTTATAACAATAAATGTGTATAGCTTTTATAAATATTAAAACATTAAAAAGTCTTCCGAAGTAATAAACAAAACATTTTCAACAAAACAAAACATTTTCAACATCAACTATTATTATCAGCGTGGCTAATTGTGTATGCGCGTTTGTTGATGACGTCACAATACAAAAATATATAATAATAATGAATTCATTTAAAAAGTCACAGAGGAACTGAAATCTTGTAAGTGTTGACAATCACGTGGGCTGCCAGAAGTTAACATTTGCGACAGGTTTGACAGATTTTCCTTTCTGGAGTTTTGCTTCATTGGCTATATAACCATTGTAACACTGCTGTAGCGTCAATGAGATGGTCAAAAGTTGATAGAATCAGCAGAGTCTAGGATATATAGTGCTGTCTTATTTTAGCTAGTGAAAAGCATGTTTACAAACGTAGAAAAATAACTTATCGAATATTATCTAGTCCTTTCATCAAAATTTAGTTTCACATAATTATTGAATAAATCAACAAAATTTCTCATTCGATAAGGTTTTTGTTATCAACAAAAACCTGTGTGAGACTAGATATTTAAATAAACAAGCATATTTGTTGAATTGTGGTGCATATATACACGAGTCAGGAATTACATTGAGAACTTCAGATCGAGGTCATTTTTCTCAAGCATATTACAACGTGTCATAAGGTAAGTACATTATCATTGTTATCTGAATTAAGTTGATGATGATGATGTTCCTCCTTCGCAAGCGAAGATGAGCATGGCATGAAAAACAATAAATGCGCTGAAAAAAAATAATTACATAATATTTAGAATTGGTAATTGTATAATTTGGTTTGTGAGTTCGTAGATGTCCAATGAGTCAGATTCGTGCACGGAAAGTTCTATTGCAGTGCATGCATGAGTGCTGAAGGTTCGAGGTAGGAGAATTTTAGGAATTGTCCTTCCGCTTCTTGCGCTTGTGGATTGCCCGCAGTGTTCTTTCTTTTTCAAATTTCGTGATGCCAGCAGTGATCTTGGTGTGCCAGGCTGAGCGATCCAGTGCTGTAGTCTCCCAGGAGCTAGGATCGATGCTGCAGTTCTTGAGAGAGATTTTTAGGTGATCCTTGAAGCGCGTTTTCTGCTTGAACGTTTACCTTCGCACAAATCCCCATAGAATAATCTCGTTGGAAGGTGCTTGTCTGGCATACAGACGATGTGGCCAGTCCAGCGGAGTTGGGACCTAGTCAGCATTGCATGGATGCTTTGCATACGGGACTTCTGAAGGATTTCCGTGTCTGGTACTCGATCCTGCCAACGTACTCCAATGTGGTTTCGTAGGCACCGAAGGTGAAAAGAGTTAAGCTGTCATGCGTGTCTCGCATAGACAGTCCAGCAAGACGAAGCATAAAGCAGTGTTGGTAGAACCTCTGCGCGGTACACGTCCAACTTAAATGATTGAAGTTGAACTCTCGTGTCTGTGTTCAAGATTCCATGACTGCACGTCTCACATACACGTACGTGCGCAGTTCTTCTCGGCAGATGGTGCGCAGTTTTTCTCGGCAGATGGTGCGCAGTTATTCTCGGCAGATGGTGTACCAGTTTTATACCTCGTTTTCTTCTTCTTCGTTCGTACTCGAAACTCCTGCAGATTATCAGGATGTTGTTATGAGAACGGAATGCGCTGTATCATTGTTTACAGCTTCGTTGCGAAATCAGCGTCTTTCAGCCTGATAATCCCGTTCAGCATGGCTTCCGGGTCACTTTCACCCTATATGGAATGGTGTGGCCATCTCCACCCCCAAAATCTTCTTAGTCGCCTCTTACAACATGCATGGAAAGTACTGTATCGCTACTCTTTGCTCCTCTTTCAGGCTCCATTTTTGTTTAAGTAAAATGCACCTCTTATGGTGAAGCATCCTACTTTAAACCGCGAACTATAGTCTAATTTGGTTATATCAGCGTTTTACAACCATAAAAACGGTCGCGGTTCTGGTAATCCAGTTACCATTACCTCTCCGGAATTCTTACCAAAAGTAAACAATAATAAAGGGCCCCGTCAATGACACACGGTGGTATTTATAGGCCTACTGATAAATCCTGCTGGTTGTAATCTTGTCAACCTTTCTGGCAGCAATCCTTGCAGACAAATGTCACTTTCACCTCATACATTTCTACTAACTAACAATAATTATAAATAGTACTATTATAATAGTATAATCTCTCTATCGGCACCCGCGTACTAGGAAAGAACCTTTAGAAGTGTTGTTACATAGGGAAATTTAGTATACATGAATGCGTTATAGAGGGATTATACTATTATAATAGTACTATTTACTTCTGGTTCTTTCCTAGTACGCGGGTGCCGGATGTCACACTTTTCAATATACCGACTTCGCGTTTTTAATAATTTATTCCGGTTTCTAGTTTTTAATGCACCAGTTGCAACAACTTGTTGCCAACCAAAACATTAGGCCTAAGTCGCGAAATTATTGCTGGCAAAATTTACAGCAAAATGTAAACACGACAATACTGGTTTAGTTACCTGTAGTAAAATGTAAACATTAGGCTTATGTCGTAAGTGCAGCAAAACATTATGCCTATGATGAATGAATGTCACGAATGCGGCAAAATGTAAACATTGCCAAACTGTATCCGTTACCTGAAGTACTCATTTTTTTCGAATTGGTTTTGTTTCTAATGACTGATTGATGCATCTACTATTTTAATATGCTTTCTACATCTTCCCACATTCCACCTAACTCATATTCATTTATTCGCATTCCACGGCCAGTAGTCATAATCGTTGTCTGTTACAACTGTTTTCCGGTACAAGTTCTCTCTCCTTACCTTGCCTTATATTTCGCTACACATTTCGTAAAAGTTGGGTTAAATTCGTTAAATTACTGGCACCCGTGTACTAGGAAAGAACCCTTCTAAAAAATCACAACATATGTACTCTTCAATGTATCTTATCGAATATAACGCAAT
Source organism: Meghimatium bilineatum (assembly GCA_034231615.1). Classification (NCBI taxonomy): domain Eukaryota; kingdom Metazoa; phylum Mollusca; class Gastropoda; order Stylommatophora; family Philomycidae; genus Meghimatium; species Meghimatium bilineatum. The sequence continues at coordinate 13,289,424 of CM067319.1, read as the reverse complement.
TTCGAATGATTTCGAATCACTATCGACACAGACGCCCATATTTCATTCTTTAGTAATTAATCTTATATATGAACAGGGTAACCAGATTTTGAAAGTAAAGATCAGGACAAACATTAACGAAATGAAAACTTTATTTGTTGCTCTGGCTTTTATTTCCAGAATCTGGCCACTCTGTTCATATGTTACATTCTATATATCTATTCGCTAAACCCTTTTTTACCTTTCAGCGTCAGGGGTAGAAGAGTTTTCTGGAGACAGCACTCGTGTGTGCTAAGTATATTGTGGAATGTGTCACCTCTTTTATTTCAGTGGGCCATAGTTTTTGTGGTCGGCCTCTACGTCTGACTTCACTGCATCTGTGTAGCATAACTTGCTGTGGTATGCTGCCTGATGGTAGTCTGCTGATGTATGCAAACCATTTGATCTGTTGTCTCGTAATATATTCCAAGATTTTAGTGGTACCGTTGTTTTGACTTATGTCCTCATTCCTCATTCTGTATCTAAGCGACTACAATACCAGAATCGCAACCTCCACTCATCATCATTAGGTGCCAATGCAGCTGGCGTAGGCGGTCATGGCTTTCCACAGCTCTGTGTCCACAGTATTATGTGACAAGGTCGTTGTTGTTTCCTTGCCGTGCCAGGTTGTCAAACTGTCTAATATTTTCTCACGTTGTCGCCCTCTGTCTCTGTTGCCTTCAATTTTCCCTGTTGTGACTATGTTCTCTAAATCTGCCTGTCTCATGAAGTGGCCAAAAAAAGAAGATTGCCTTTTTCTTATATTGCTGATTAAGGTCCGTTTCGCATTTGACTCTTTCAATACCTCTACATTAGTTTTTCTGGCAGTCCATGGTATTCTCAGCATTCTTCTGTAGAACCATATCTCTGTTGCCTCTAATTTCCCACTATCCAATTTGTTTATTGTCCACGACTCGCACCCATATGTTAGTATAGGGGATATATAGCACTGCAGAGCTCTCTTTCTCACCTCTAATGACAAGGTCATATTACATAGTATATTTTTCATTTTTCTGAATGTTGTTTTTGCCTGTTCTATTCTGCATCTTATTTCTGTTGAACTTCTTCCATCTGCTGTAATTATTGTACCTAAATATTTGAATTGGTGGACCTGTTTTAATACTATATCATTCACTTTGATCTTGCACACCTCCACTATTTTTGTATAATTGAAAGCTTTAATATTGCCAAATTTGAGTAGCGTCTGCGGTTGAAAGCATCGTGTCTCAATAAGAGGTACATTGTACTTACCCAAACAGTGACTGATTCTGATAGGTCGGAGGGATCATCTATTTTACAACACCACGTGAGGCAAATCGGACTATCTCCGCGCTTTTAATTGGCTGACGAAACAAAGAATAATTAAATTATTAATGAAAATCATGGCAATAACCTGTGTGGCCTCTCGCAATAACGTTGCCCTCAGGCATATTATAAAGAAGGTCACGATCAAATTGACCTGTTTTATTTTATCGTTTTCATTATTTATTTTGTATATATATATATATATATATATATATATATATATATATATATATATATATATATATATATATATATATATATATATATATATATATATATATATATATATAACAGTTCTTATTGTGTTCCAATCCTTTTATTTATGACCCTATTGCCTCTCACTACAGTTATAGCACAGGTTGCCCTCCTCTCAATACAGTTATAGCACAGGTTGTCATCCTCTCAATACAGTTATAGCACAGGTTGTTCTCCTCTCAATACTGGTATAGCACAGGTTGCCCTCCTCTCAATACAGTTATAGCACAGGTTGCCCTCCTCTCAATACAGTTATAACACAGGTTGTTCTCTCAATACAGGTATAGCACAGGTTGCCCTCCTCTCAATACTGGTATAGCACAGGTTGCCCTCCTCTTAATACAGCTATAGCACAGGTTGTCCTCCTCTTAATACAGATAGCACAGGTTGTCTTCCTCTCAACAGTTATAAAACAGGTTGTAACACATTGTCTGTGTTTGTTTGTCGAGAACTTGATAATCACTTTTTGATAGACACACCCCTCCTTATTTTACTGGCAACCCGAAAGGGGAACAAAGAGTAGTGTCATTCTTACCTGCGTTGAACAGAATGTCACTGTTACCTGTGTTGAACTCAGTAAGAGGCGACTAGGGTGACTTTTTGAGAAGGTGAAGTTGGTTGTCACATCCTAGGGAGTCGAAGCGACACAGAAGCCATGCTGAAGTCGGATGTGTCAGATCTAACGGCGCAGGCATATCTGCCAAGCTGTAAACCACGACAAAACACATTCTGTTCTCCATACTACATCCTGCTAGCGTGCAGGAATTTGAGAACAAACCCGAAAGAATATGAAAAATATTTTTTTAATCTCAATATTTAAATATAATATGCCTTATGCATGTTCTGTAGACCAAAAGAAACACTCAGACGAACAATAGTTAGAGAAAGTAAAACAAACAATATTCATACTATTCAAGAACTGCACAGAATAGCTTTGAACAGACAGAATCGGCAAGATCTGACCTCTGCCCTATGCGCTATCTTCAGCGCTAAAGGAAAATGAATGCACGTTGACTTATTTCGCTCCATTGTGACCTCGACAGAGAAACTGATGATAACAAGAGACTACCCGTTAATAGAACACTACTCAGCTTGGGGGATTACCACACTGACAGCACAATTAGTGAGGACTGCCTTCTGGGATTTTAAAGAATTATGGAAATATATCGCTTCCAAAAAAAGAGAATACATATAAGAAAACGAACACACAAGCTCAAACTGCATGACAGAGAGAAATTGTGCAAGTTCTTAACAATCGCAATAAATCAATTAGCTAACAAAGCAATCAACCAACAAATAAAGCAATCAGCCAATAAACAAAGCAATCAGAAAAGAAACAAAGCAGTAACGAAAAAATATAGAAATCAGCCAACAAACAAAACAATCAATCAGCAAAGCAATCAGTCAACAAACAAAGCAATAACTAAAATACAGCAATCAACCAAGAACGAATAAATCAGCCAACAAGCAAAGCTATTAGTCAACTAACTAAATAATCAGCCAACAAACAAAGCAGTCAATAACCAAAGCAGTGTCAGCCAACAAAGTAATGAACTACCAGACAACGCAATCAACCAACCAACAAACAAAACAATCAGAAATCTAGTGATTAAAAAAACATTAATGTAACTAACAAATCAACGAAGCAACGAACACACGATCCAAACAATCAAACTAGGTTAACTAGGAGACTATCTATTCAGGCAATTTATCATCCAATCAGACAGCAGGTTAACTAGGAGACTATCTATCCAGACAATTAATCATCCAATCAGACAGCAGGTTAACTAGGAGACTATCTATCCAGGCAATTAATCATCCAATCAGACAGCAGGTTAACTAGGAGACTATATATCCAGACAATTAATCATCTAATCAGACAGAAGGTTAACTAGGAGACTATATATCCAGGCAATTAATCATCCAATCAGACAGCAGGTTAACTAGGAGACTATCTATCCAGGCAATTAATCATCCAATCAGACAGCAGGTTAACTAGGAGACTATCTATCCAGGCAATTAATCATCCAATCAGACAGCAGGTTAACTAGGAGACTATCTATCCAGGCAATTAATCATCCAATCAGACAGCAGGTTAACTAGGAGACTATCTAGCCAGCCAATTAATTATCTAATCAAAGAGCAGGTTAACTAGAATATCTAGCCATCCTTGTAATCATCCAATCAGACGGAAGGTTAACTAGGAGACTATCTAGCCAGCTAGATAATCTATCTATTGCCTATTGTCTTTCCCCAGGTGGTTTGTGATCCACTCTTGTCGTTAAGCGTAGGGGTGATTGGAGCTCGAGCTTGCGTTCTAAAGCCAGATGTGTGGCCTCCGCTGTGCTATGACCGTGTCTGTACAGGATGTCCCTGACGTTTTCTATCCATCTTTTCCGTGGTCTTCCTCTGGCGTTATACCCTGATCTCATTTGGTTATATGCTTGTACGGGCAACTTTTCGTGATGCATTCTCATAATGTGGCCAAACCACTTGATCTGTTCTCTCTCTATGTAATCTGTACAGGATATTATACCTATTCTTTCCCTGATATATTTATTTCGCAATCCATCAAGTCTTGTGACCCCGGAAGCTTTCCTCAAGCATTTCTTCTCACCTGTCACTATCTTTCTGTAATGTGAAGATGTGAGAGACCAGGTTTGACACTGGTAACAGTGTTGGTAGGAATATACTGTAGATAATTTATCTTTTAACTTCCATCACGATCTTGGGGTGAAGAAGTAGTGGTGACAGTTGGTATGTTACTGTATTTTCCTTTTGACATCTCATCTCTATTTCTCTATCGAGGCTTCCATTTTCTGTAAAAATACTACCGAGATATTTGAACTCTGTTACTTGTTTTACTCCTATATTGTCTATCTGTACGTTTAGTGGACTTGGTGTTCTGCATATTTTCACAGTTTCCGTCTTTTGTGTATTGATCTTCATGTTGTATTTTCTACATATTGCAGATAGTGAGCTATCAGCTCACTATCATCCAATAATTATCCAAGCAAATATACAGTTTAATTTGAAGCTGGGTTGTTACCACTCAACATGTATAACTACCAGCTAAATGATACAGACGTCCAGTTTCATTGCTGCGGTCTTCTTTATTCTCTACACCATTTTACGTATTGTGTGTATCATGTAGGACTCAAGCCTCTAAATACCTTATTCAAATTCCAATGGGGAAGTTCTCGAGTTTACGTTACTGAAAAGAGGAATGTCGAATTTCAGAATTTAAAAAAAGAAACGGTTTCACATAACACCTAGATATAATGACGAATCTCCAGTGCACAATATTTGAATCTCCAGTGCACAATATTTGAATCTCCAGTGCACAATATTTGATTCTCCAGTGCACAATATTTAAAGATGAAGTCATCTACACAGAGGGATGGGGAGATTCTAATGTGTACCTAGCACGTATAGTGGTGTCTTGGTCATATAGGCGTCAATTTAAAAAAGAAAAACATTTTAGTTGATGGTGTCAATTCTGTTTTATTTATAATCTAAATACATTGCGAACTGCGAATGTCATGAACATGGATAATATAAACATATTGGTAACTGAAGATGCCATGAACATGGATAAATACAGAAGTCGAACGCAAATCAATACGGGTATGGATGTATTGATGTTTAGGTTAGCTAATGACTTGATTCTTGTACATGGGCTGTATTGATGTTTAGGTTCGCCCTAAAGACTTGATACTTATAGCTATCTCCTTATCTTTCTTATAGCTATCTCCTTATCTTTCTTTTAGCTATCTCCTTATCTTTTTTATAGCTATCTCTTATCTTTCTTATAGCTATCTCCTTATCTTTCTTATAGCTATCTCCTTATCTTTGTTTTAGCTATCTCCTTCTTCTTCTTCTTCTGCGTTCGCTCTCAAACTCCTGCAGATTAGCAGGATGTAGTCCGGAGAACGGAATGTGTTGTGTCATGGTTTACAGCATTGCTGTGATATCTGCGCCTTTCGGCCTGACACAGCCGACTTCAGCATGGCTTTGGGTCACTGACCCTATATGGGATGGGACAGCCAACTCCATCCCATTACCTCCTTAGTCACATTTTACGACATGCGTGGAAGGTAAACTGCTATTCTTTGCTCCTTTTCAGGCCCCGACAACACACGGGCGATAGCTATCTCCATATCTTTTTTGTAGCTATCTCCTTATCTTGTTCATTTTCATTGTCTGCTCAGACTATCAAAAATTAATAAAATGTCGAATATATAAAACTTTCAATTACTTAACGCAGCACAAATACTATCTCATCAGCTGAACAGATCGGTTTTCCTATATCTGCAAGACATCGCATTATTCATTAATTTATATAGACTTTTTCTCAAACATGGCGCTAAGCTACTTGTAGAGCAATTTTAGTTGATAAGATTTGGCTTGTAAATCTAATTTAGTTCTTAAAGTGGACGTAATTCTCCTGTCAATCTTCGATAATGTGTATTCTCATTCCTATGTTGTGACATCCTGTCTGCTGGGTAGTTGTCATGAAAGTAACTAGAGACTATTTCTGTGATTCGACATTCATTATAAGGGAGATTCTGTGATTCCACCTTCGTTATACGGGAGATTCTGTGATTCCACCTTCATTATAAGGGAGATTCTGTGATTCCACCTTCACTATAAGGGAGAGTATGTGATTCCACCTTCATTATAAGGGAGATTCTGTGATTCCACCTTCATTATAAGGGAGATTCTGTGATTCCACTTTAATTATAAGGGATATTCTGTGTTTCCTCCTTCATTATAAGAGAGTTCTGTGATTCCACTTTAATTATAAGGGAATATTCTGTGATTTCACTTTCATTATAAGGGATATTCTGTGATTCCCCTTCATTATAAGGGAAATTCTGTGATTCCACCTTCATTATAAGGGAGATTCTGTGATTCCACCTTCATTATAAGGGATATTCTGTGATTCCCCTTCATTATAAGGGAGATTCTGTGATTCCACCTTCATTATAAGGGAGATTATGTGATTCCACTTTAATTATAAGGGAGTATCTGTGATTTCACCTTCATTATAAGGGATATTCTGTGATTCCACCTTTATTATAAGGGGTATTCTTTTATTCCACTTTAATTATAAGGGACATTTTGTGATTCCATCTTCATTATAAGGGATATTCTGTGTTTCCACCTTCATTATAAGGGAGATTCATCATTATTCTTTCACCATATGACATCAGCTCTTAGATTAGCGTTTAAAACTTGTTTGCAGCTACAGTTGTCCATAGCAAGTTCTTAGCCTTTACATTTCGGAAACTAAAATCACTGTTTCGAATAAAGGGTTCTCCAACAATAACCCGAAACCAGCACTGAATATGAAAATAGAGTCGGTGACAATCACAAGGAAATCATGTGGTTCAAGGAATACATGTCTATCTTTCTGATTGATTCTATGTATTTCAATCGGATTTTATACGCCGAAAGTGGATGAATTTTATGAGGAAATCTGTGCTGAGGAGAGTTGTTCTTATGTTTTTGTACATGGACATGAGGTTACTATGGAAAATGAAAGAATAGACAGACTTTCCAGCGTAGCCACAGTTATGTGTGGTAGCTCTATGGACAATGCTGATATTTTTAATGCATTCAAGGAGTTGGATCAGTTGGAACACGTAGGGTATATTTCTGCTTCAGTGTCTATGTATAGTGCAGATCCTGGGAGTGTCGTGTAGAGTTGAAAGAAACGAGTATAGTAATCAAAAACAGTGTTTTCAACCAATACACAACTGGAATAGTCAGTTACGATAAGCTGGTCATCATCAAGTGCCGTCTAAAAAAAAATTCTGGCTGCAATTGACCTCTAATATCATCTGTCTCTTGTCCTGCTAGTGCACTCTGCTAGACTTTAATCTGTTCTTCTCGTGATGCTACTCCCTCACCTGTATCTCTGACTACCTCATTACTCCCTCACTTGTATCTCTGACTACCTCTTGCTCGTCTTCTGTCGACTTTAACTTCAAGTAAGTTCTTCAACAAGGTGTTTTATTTCAAAATATGTCCTAAATATTTTATTTGCTTCAACATTATTTCCTTTAACATTTATTTCTCATATTAAGTTTTTGTTAGAACCTTTTTGTTTCTTTTCATTCCAAGATATTCTTTAATATATTCTTCTATATACCCACATCTCAAAGGCATCAATCCTGTCTTCTAATTGTTTATTTATTGTCCATGTTTCTGAGACATACATTAATATAGAATAGATGTAGCAGTTTATAATTCTCATTTTTAACGTGTTTATAACAATCTGAAGGACATACGTAATAGGAGAACGGAGCACATATGGACGTGGTGAAAATCTGATGACTATCTAACTGACTAACCCCTCTGGACACAAGACGTCCGTGTTGTGAGGAAGACATCGTTTCATATCTACACTGGATGTATTGCAATTTCTGAGCTCATAACAAACCATGTCCGATTCTATGACGGAGTAATACAGAGCGCGTCTCAAATGTTCAAGGTTCAACCCAGACACAACCTACTGTGCAATCGGCAGGACTGAAAGCAATGGCAACCAACAAAACGTACTTACATTTTCTATAAAATCAAAACAGCTAAATATATACACCCTAGTCAGATACTGAAGATACACACTAGTCGGATACTGAAGATACACACTAGTCGGATACTGAAGATACACAGTCGGATACTGAAGATACACAGTCGGATACTGAAGATCCACAGTCGGATACTGAAGATACACAGTCGGATACTGAAGATCCACAGTCGGATACTGAAGATACACAGTCGGATACTGAAGATCCACAGTCGGATACTGAAGATACACAGTCGGATACTGAAGATACACAGTCGGTTACTGAAGAGAAAGACACAGAACCAACATGCCACAGTCGATTAACTCGGAGCAACACTATGCAATATGTCGCAATCGGGGCAACACCATGTAACATGTCACAGTCGGAGCAACACCATGTAACATGTCACAGTCGGAGCAACACTTTGCAACATGTCACAGTCGGAGCAACACCATGCAATATGTCGCAATCGGGGCAACACCATGTAACATGTCACAGTCGGAGCAACACTTTGCAACATGTCACAGTCGGAGCAACACCATGCAATATGTCGCAATCGGGGCAACACCATGTAACATGTCACAGTCGGAGAAACACCATGTAACATGTCACAGTCGGAGAAACACCATGTAACATGTCACAGTCGGAGAAACACCATGTAACATGTCACAGTCGGAGCAACACTTTGCAACATGTCACAGTCGGAGCAACAATATGAAACATGTCACAGTCGGAGCAACAATATGAAACATGCCACAGTCGGAGCAACACCATGTAACATGCCACAATCGGAGCAACACTTTGCAACATGTCACAATCGATTGACTCAAAGCAACACCATGAAACATGTCACGGCCGGAGCAACACCACCAACTGTGCCATAGTCAATTGACTCGGAGAAACATAATTAAACAACGTATTCCATTCTCCGAACTGTATCATGCTAATTATTCTGCAAGAGTCTGTGAATGAACGCAGAACACTGTACAGTAACACTGTCTTCAATAGTCAAATCATTTTTTCAATTTAAACAATTACTAGACGAAACTGATAATGCTACAAACGCTTATTTTTCCAGTTGCAACATTCGGCTGTGAAACATGGACACTACGTAAAACAGAAGCAACGCAATTCAACATATTTGAGATGAAATGTTACAGAAAGACACTTAGAATATCATGGAAGGAAAAGTAGAGAAACTCGGATATTATAAACACATTGAAAATACCGGAGTGTTGGTTACTAAACACAATAGCAAAAGTAGAACTTCAACTGTGTAGTCATATAAAGAGTCACAATTGTTTAAAAAGACAAACAATGGAGGGAAGTGCACCTGTGGGGGGGGGGGGAAGGGGGAAAGAAAAATCAGACCAAGAAGACGATGGACTGACGACATTAAAGATAACATGAATGCGTCATTGGAAAATTTAAACCGCATGACCCAAAGCAGAGACAGGTTCAGGGATTTCATTTGGAAAACAACGTTCTGGAGAGAATACGTCACATGACAGAGAAGGGTTCAGGGAGTTCGGTAGGAAAACAACGTTCTGGAGAGAATACGTCACATGACATAGCTTCTGTCTGCAGCCAGGTCTTGTATTTGGTTGCCATGTTTAAAATATATTTACCAGCCTCCTAAACATCTGTCAGTCACAGAGATAGAATTTATCAGCCTCCTAAACATCTGTCAGCCACAGAGATAGCAGTGAGTGTTGTGAAATAAAGTTCAATGGTTAGGTTATAATTACGTTTAGACATTCTTGCCCCCGGGAAACAGATTAAAACTCAAAATATAATTTCCGATTTCGCTGATAACGCACATATGAAATAGGTGCTATAAAATGTTAGTAGTGACATATTTAACTATACTAACGTTAGTTTAAAATATTTGTATATTAATCCCTAATGGGATCGTTTTTCTTGGTTTAAAAAAAAATTTACTTTAGTATATTCTTTAAAAGAGTCTGACAGTCTGGTGGGGAGTTTTCGTAGATCATACTGTTGGGTAAATAATTTCTATCCTCAATCATGAAATAAGAAATTGTCAAATAATACAATTTCATCAGCACATTGTTGAATACTTTAAATATACATTTATTATTTTTCCTCATAAAACGATTATCATGTATCTTCATGTTTAGAAACTGTTATTCAAGTTATCACGTTATAGAGATTACGTGATCGTTTGTGGAAACAAGTCACTTAAAAGTCCCACAAAACGAAGTTACTTTTGTAAGCAAACCCTCTTCATTACTGAAGACGTTTCTACGGTCCTGGTTGGTGAAGGGGGCATTGGTATATATGAAAGGGGAACAAAGAAGAAAATAGTGTGAGAAACTTTGACTATGAAAATTCTGCTGATTTCGTACTGGATGTTGAAGACACCTTGCATGTTTTCCTTTTTCTTTACACAACGCTACACTCGAACGTTCATTACTTGCTCCAGTGGTCGTTTAGTTTGTACCCTAGACATTGTTATACCATAACGTCATTTTTTTCATATGCGAGACCGCAACATTAACACCTTTTGCATTAACCATGACTTCATGCCATCCAAGAGTCAGATGGCGTCACTGTGCCACAAAAAATTGTCGTGAGCTGTACTGACAGAGAGATCTAGGAGATATTGGTTGTCTGGTTGCAATAAACTATCATTTTCCCATCTGTAGTCCACATCAGCCCTGTACATGTTCCGTAAAAGTGTTCCCAATATGTAGCTAGAGTTATGGTGAATCTTCTACCAACATGCACCATGTGGAGGTACTTTATAGAATCTTGGTTATCTATTAACTCTGAAAGTTGCACAATAGCAATGCAAAAATCATGCTTTCTGTACCTCAGCACTACCACAAAAGAAATAGTACTGCAGTTGATCTCTTATTACTGGGGTGCAAAGGGAACGCATTGCTCTAGGCGGACCCAGGGTTAGCAGATAACCAAGATCCCAAATGTACCTCCACGCGGTGCACCCTGGAAACAGAAATACAGCAGCTCGAGCTGATTCTGGCCAAATCATTTGGGGATCGTGTCCGAGAATGTGGGGGTAGCAGATGGAAAGAGATTTGACTGCACAAGAGACAGACAATATCTCCGACACCACCAGCAGCACCACATATAGCGACACTGTCGACATACAGTGAAGCTAGTCAGTCCAGTCCGAACATTGGAGGGGCGGCCAATGTAAAATGCACGTAAAGGTAGATGCATGTGGAGAGACAAATAGATTTCATTCCGAGTACCATGAAACAATGAAAGGGCAGAAAAGCGCTAGAGGGCAGCGCGAACTGCAAATAGAAAATGAAAAGTTCCTAGGAAAGGGGAACTACAAGCTCCGTCAGCTCGAGACGAGCTTCTAGTTACCTGTATTCCTTACAGGCAGAGACCCAGACCCATTCATTGGCGTGTGGTAAAGCAAGAAGACCTAATCCAACTCTAATGTCGAGACTTCCTAAACCGGAAGTACACTTGCAGAGAGAAAGGGTTCCGTACTCGATGCGCTCAGGCACAAAAGGACAACGATTTAGCCCTGGCCCAACTCTACTGTCAGGTTTTCCTACACCGGAAATACACTTGAAGAGAGAAAGGGTTCAGTACCTGATGGGCTCAGGCGCTATTGGGACAAGGACGCTCAGCTCGAGAACTCCTTGCTCTCAAACGCGTGGTGTGAGACTCAAACTTGGACAAGGGGTACACGAGGTCGTGAATGACACCTCGGCTAAGAGGGCGAAAGATCCAGGGTCCAACTCCTCGGTTGAGTTCTTCCCCTTAAGGAACCAGGCTCACGGATGACAAACGGTTCAGTACCCAATGGGCACAGGCACAGCACGTCCAATTACACGAGGCAAGTTCATAGACAGTGGAACACCTCGTTCGAGTCAGACGAGAGCAAAAAATCGTCTGGGCGAAGAGTCGCCACTACGCGTGCCTGGAGACAGATATACAGGCTGTCACAGACTAAGGGTAGCCCACCCGAATTGTCAAGGCATGCCGAAATCGGATGTGCTAGGCCTACAAGGCGCATAACGGTGGCACAACGTAATCACGCTCCCGGCGGAAATCGCACGGATATCCGTGATGGTTGCAATGGAGCGAACGAAAAACAAACAAACATCCCTTATTACTGTGGACTACTTCGGAAATGAAAAGGCGTATCTCCTGGGCGGTAAAAGGAGCTCCATAGATCCAATATAAAGTGATATTGCATATGATAAATGTAAGACTATGATGGCAGCACAATTATAGAAGCAGTTGAAGCATATGCATCCAACTGCAGAACTAAATCACTCCTGCCATCAAATATCACGAAAATTATCTTCAGACTACGAACTGGAGACTACGAACTGGAGACTACGAAATGAAGACTACGAACTGGAGACTACGAACTGGAGGCTACGAACTGGAGGCTACGAACTGGAGACTACGAACTGGAGGCTAGGAACTGGAGGCTAGGAACTGGAAACTACGAACTGGAGACTACGAACTGGAGGCTACGAAATGGATACTACGAACTGGAGACTACGAACTGGAGACTACGAACTTGCCACAACATGTTCAGAAATCATGTTTAGAAAGCTGAAGATTGGCGAGAGAGACTTGTGCAACAGTGGACTGAGCGCAAGTGCAGCATAACACATTTTTTACGCGTCAACTTTACCAAGAGAATTAACTGAACAGACTTGAAGAGAATTACACAGTTCATTGAAGCTATATTAGCTGTAGTCTGATAACTGACTAGAGAATTACACAGTTCATTGAAGCTATATTAGCTGTAATCTGATAACTGACTAGAGAATTACACAGTTCATTGAAGCTATATTAGCTGTAATCTGATAACTGACTAGAGAATTACACAGTTCATTGAAGCTATATTCGCTGTAATCTGATAACTGACTAGAGAATTACACAGTTCATTGAAGTTATATTCGCTGTAATCTGATAACTGACTAGAGAATTACACAGTTCATTGAAGCTATATTCGCTGTAATCTGATAACTGACTAGAGAATTACACAGTTCATTGAAGTTATATTCGCTGTAATCTGATAACTGACTAGAGAATTACACAGTTCATTGAAGCTATATTCGCTGTAATCTGATAACTGACTAGAGAATTACACAGTTCATTGAAGCTATAGTCGCTGTAATCTGATAACTGACTAGAGAATTAAACAGTTCCTTGAAGCTATAGTCGTTGTAATCTGATAACTGACTAGAGAATTACACAGCTCATTGAAGCTATAGTCGCTGTAATCTGATAGCTGACTAGAGAATTAAACAGTTCCTTGAAGCTATAGTCGCTGTAATCTGATAACTGACTAGAGAATTACACAGTTCATTGCAGCTATAGTCGCTGTAATCTGATAGCTGACTAGAGAATTAAACAGTTCCTTGAAGCTATAGTCGCTGTAATCTGATAACTGACTAGAGAATTACACAGTTCATTGAAGCTATAGTCGCTGTAATCTGATAGCTGACTAGAGAATTAAACAGTTCCTTGAAGCTATAGTCGCTGTAATCTGATAACTGACTAGAGAATTACACAGTTCATTGAAGCTATAGTCGCTGTAATATGATAGCTGACTAGAGAATTACACAGTTCATTGAAGCTATTGGCGCTGCAACCTGATAACTGACTAGAGAATTACACAGTTCATTGAAGCAATTGGCGCTGTAACCTGATAACTGACTAGAGAATTACACAGTTCATTGAAGCTATTGGCGCTGTAACCTGATAACTGACTAGAGAATTACACAGTTCATTGAAGCTGTTGTCGCTGTAATCTGATAACTGACTAGGGAATTACACAGTTCATTGAAGCTATTGGCGCTGCAACCTGATAACTGACTAGGGAATTACACAGTTCATTGAAGCTATTGTCGCTGTAATCTGATAACTGACTAGAGAATTACACAGTTCAGTGAAGCTGTTGTCGCTGTAATCTGATAACAGACTAGGGAATTACACAGTTCATTGAAGCTATTGGCGCTGTAATCTGATAACAGACTAGGGAATTACACAGTTCATTGAAGCTATTGGCACTGCAACCTGATAACTGACTAGGGAATTACACAGTTCATTGAAGCTATTGTCGCTGTAATCTGATAACTGACTAGGGAATTACATAGTTCATTGAAGCTATTGGCGCTGTAGCCTGATAACTGACTAGAGAATTACAGAGTTCATTGGAACTTACTGAAGAATGATGAATGAAAAACCATTTACACTTCTCCAACACGAAGCAAAATGATGTTTCTGGATCTCCTTTCCAGTAAATTCGTATCTACATACCTGATATTTATATGTGAGTATGTGGTGGTGGCGTGCACGTACGTATGTGTTCACAACAATCACAGAATAATTTGTACTAGGCGAGTCTCATGTTTGCAATGTCTGACAGATAATCAATTTAAATCAGCATTGCACAATGCACAAAGCTGTCTGAGATGTGTAAATACGATCAACTGTCAAATAATTGTGTTTTTAAACCATTTGTCTATCTCAACTTGATCATTTCCAGCCGTGTCACAGTATTTATAACAAAATCAATGGTTGATATGACGTTACCAGTGATGTAGTTAACAGTGGCGGAATCAACGTGTTTAAATGTTTTATCAAAAACAAATGTGATAACAACAGTATCTCTTTCGACATATATTTTTATACTTCAACTTTGACCCATACACCTGTTCCTGTCATTGAATATGAAGGCTCCGTACGTAAATTGAACGGGTAGAGAGAAGCGATGCGTATCATTCTAGGTTGTATACGGAACACATCACATCCTGTGTGACTATGGGGTCTCCTCGACTTTCCAGACACATGCCACAGTATTGACATGATGCCTGTCCGTGGATACCAGAGTGAGTTCTGACAGAGCACCCACTACTCATAGAGCTCATTCGTGTGGTGTGAAAGGGAGCAAACTTAAGCCAGGCACATCGTGTATGGGGCGCGCTGAGGATACTTTCACAGATCTGTGCACCAGAAGGCATTTACCCTAGTTGTCCCAAGGGATTTTCAAGAGGCTTCCAAGATCATGATTACCATTTAAAGACAGTACAGGGAACGTAATCATGTGAACATTGACACCGAGGTCAAAGCACTGATCTCCGAACATGTTGACGACAAAGATATATTGATTTACACAGATGAGTTGGTCATCTGCCACTAATGGTGTGCATCGGCTTTTACCAACAGATGATGTGGAAGTATTAGTTTACGAAATCAGTGTGGTCTTTGCTGCAACAGCAAGAAGTCAAACGATGGAGGTGTTTGTCGTGACGAAGAATCAAAACTGGAATCGCAAGAATTTCCTCTTGCATGCACACTGACTGGCTCGATGAGAATCATCCAGATCTTAAAAGGTGGTGTAGTTTGCATGCGATGGGTTGAGTCATTGGAGAGGGATCACGATTGTATCTCACTTTCATCTTTGTTCCTGGAAACGCAGGTGTAGGTGGAAACGAACGAGCCGACAATGTGGCTTGTCCTGCTGTTATAACATGTAATGATTGGTAGAGCAGATATACTCAATACTATATTATAACTCTAGGAGCACTCTGTAGGGTATTCTAGTCCAAACACTATCGCCATGCAGCCGGTTCCTGATTGTTTGATCTGAAATTCGACGAGCTGCATTGAGTGGACTCTGAAGGAGGCAGATGCAGATAGATTTCTGAGGTGACGCAGCCGTATGAAGTGGTCTTCGGCAGGTCTTTTTACTCTGGGTCTTCCACTGTGCTACCAGTCTGCCTCTGAGCCAGTTTGCAGAAATCGTCTCGAAAGGTGACTAAGGGCGCATCTAATCACTTTAAAATTTCTGACCACTACACTTTGTGATTATCTGTTAGTCTCAGGAACCAGTCTGTAAGCGTCCAATGATGATGTACCGTTGTTTTGTAATGAGTTGAACCATACTTGCATATTGAATTTTCAACTGAATTTATTCGAAGACAGTCAATCATTTATAGGCGTCCAATAATTTGGTCAGAAAGTTTTGTGTTCAGTAAGTTTCACGTGTTTCTCATGAACATGTCACGAGTTATTTCCGAAAATGTTGTTTTGACGTTCACCTCCTTCATGACCTTACGAATCATGAGGTGAGTACAATTCAGGTAACAACAAGACGTTAATGAGCAGGTGGACACAGTCGATAGGTTGAAGGATGTCCAATCAGCGAATATCTTTTAGAACTCCAAAAACGTTATTTGAACAGTACAATTATTTTATATACGCTGAGCATCTGTCTATTATTTTCTCTATGTCAAAATTTTTTAAATCATTTTTTTATTTTCAAACACCTATTTGTTGACTTCTTTATTATTCCGTTTTATCATATAGTCCATTAAAAAAATCATAAAGGTGAAACAAAACTCATACAAATGTCAAAAGTTTCATGATAAAAACACAGATATCGCAGCTACGATGTGTGGCTGGACAACTTTTGTCATTTCAGGGAACATCACCATAAAAAATATTGTACATCTTGTGACTGAATGAGTGAGGGTTTGGGAGGTTATGTAATTATTTGAGTGAGGGTTTGGGAGGTAATGTAATTGAATGAGTGAGGGTTTGGGAGGTAATGTGATTGAATGAGTGAGGGTTTGGGAGGTTATGTGATTGAACGAGTGAGGATTTGTGAGGTCATGTGATTAAAAGAGTGTGGGTTTGGGAGGTCATGTGATTGAATGAAGGAGAGGATATACAGATCTTGTTATCTTGTTATCTCTTTATCTTTTTATCTTGTTATCTCTGTGAGATTTAGTTTTAGATTCGATGTAATTCATTTGAAATTGAGAATAAAATGGAAGCTTTACCGGCACGGAAAGTTGACATACATGCCATGGTAGCGTTTTTCCGGCACGGTGGGTTGACTTAAGTGTCATGTTAGAGGCTTACCGTCATCTCGGATTGGCCTAATTGTTTGTTTGTTTGTTTGTTGAGTACTGGATTCGACTAGGCCATCTCGGGATGCCTAGTCACGTGACTTTCAACCTAGTCCTAAGAAGGACTTTTTGGTTATATCGCGACGCTGGGTGCGGACAGGGAACTGACGAAAAGTTCTTGAGCCTTGGCGAAAATGACGAAAAGGCTGTCGAAAGTTTGCTGAAGCTTGCTTTTAATCCCGGGACGTACTGTGGTTAAGAAGAGTTGTTTCTCTCTTGGAAATTTCCAAGTCCACAGCAGGTTCCCACCTCAGCTGGAGATCATTCGATCCTTGATAACTTAGCCAGATTGCTCTGTTGTCCGGGGTACTCCACGAGGAGGAGTATCAAGGTCTGAACCAATATGAGTCCTGGTCCTGGCGAGCGAAGCGAGCACAAGTGCCCGCTTCTTCGTCTCTGCACCCCTGGCCTAATTATCATGGTGTTACTTGACTTTATACTCGTTCAGGTTGTTACATGGCAGGATACTGGTCCAGGTTGTTACATGGCCTGATACTGGTCCATATTGTTACATTGCTTGACCAGGTAAATATAATGTCAAACGATCGCATTTAAAAGGAAATTCATTTATGCGAGCTCTCATTTAGTTGACGACAAAAGGGTACACCTACAAAAACAGCCGTGTTCGATTTAATGATAAAATTCTTGGAATAACTTGCTGATGTTCTTCTAGCAAGTCGTACAGAGCTATCTCGAGGCATTCAATCTTATTAGAGGAACTTGCGGGAGAAGTAAGAGGACAAGCGACGGAAGCGAAGGTTACTGGCATCTCAAAACACAGATTTGTTATTTATATATATATTCAACGTGTGTATATGTATATAAATATATATATATAAATATATATATAAATTCTTTTATCGGCCCCAATAATCAGATATAGTCTAAATCAGCAATGAGAGAGAGGCTGAAATTAGAAGTCTTCGAGGTCAATGTAATCGGCTAAATCAGCTACGAGAGAGAGGCTGTAATTTGAGAACTTCGGGGTCCAATTGTACTTTTTTTACCTCTACCAGCTTCCTGGCCATTTGTAAAAACGCAAAATAAATGGACATCATCATAATTTTATATATATATTAAAAAACCCTAAGGCGAGCGATGAAGCGGTAATATAAACTCACGAAAGAGATAATCATGCAGAAATTATAAGAACAATAATAAAATATGAAATGAAGGCTAGAACATAAGACATGGCCAAAATATTCATGCGAGGCAAAAATAACATGGAAATAACTGCTGTCCTTATTCATTACATCATCGATGCACATATAACACATCCATATGCGACCCATATAATACATCCATATGCGATCCAATCTCTTCTCAAGTATATCGCCCTAGTATAACTTGTGCCCCAGATACGAAAGGAAGTATCTGGGTATCTACTTTTCAGATGGGGTGTGGTGAAACGTAACGCAAGACGTGAAAATGCCATGAGAGTACCCAGAATCAGGCAAGCATGACAACCTTTATAATTGGGGAACCCTGTAGATGGCGGATTTGCATAACTAGCTACCATTCTCATCCCAGTGACCATGGTTCAGAGCTGGGTTGTTATAGACATCTCTGACAGGAAATGATGTGGTGAAGGGAAACTGAAACACATGATCCAGTCATATATATACGGCTTAATGGTAGGATAATCTGTCACACACTTTTAAAAGTTGGTACACTTAACTTGACACCCCTTTAAATGGTCACGTCCATGTAATACAATTATCAGTCATTCCCAATATCTACCTCTTTGGGTCAAAGGCCATGAGCCCATGGACCACTGGATTAGTAACCAACCTCTTCTTCTTCGTTCGCTCTCAGACTCTCACAGATCAACAGAATGCGTTGTGTCATGGTTTACATATTTGCTGCGATATCTGCGCCAAGTATGTCTGTATATCCCGAGTATATATATGTAGAGTATATCTGTATATCCCAAGTGTATCTGTATATCCCCAGTATATCTGTATATCCCAAGTGTATCTGTATATCCCGAGTATATCTGTATATCCCAAGCCTCAATGTTACCTGCAAATAATTGTTCAGAGAGCAATATGATAATAACGTATATAAAACACGTCTGTCTGCATACGTTGTCAACATAACAACTATCATTATGAGAACATTTTTAATGAAATACTTCATGAAACAAAAATAATTTTAAATAACTCATGATTTCAACAGGTACAGAAGGTAAAATGCAAGTATATGATCGAAGTATACAGTAAAAAGGTCAGAAAAAAGCTATGTCGATAGAAGATATTTAAACATATCAAACCGGAATAAATATCAAACGATTTATAGTAAATCGAGTGTGCATGCAAAATATGTTTTAATATTTTATTTCCTGTATTTGGTCATGGCTCTTGACAATACTACCGACTGTCGCGGTTTGGTCCAACATGTCCATAGTGGAGCGCATGGCCGTGCCAGTGTCCATTGAGGTCCCGGGTTCAATCGACGGTTAGAACAGGATTTTTTTCTTTCGGATGTACAATAAAAATCCTTCATGTACATGTCGCGGCGTCTGCTGTGACAAAGCAGGCTTTATTTCCGCAGCCCATATAATTCCTCCATGCACTTCTTCACAGGAAAACATGCAGTAACGAAAGTTTTTTTTAATAGTTTTGTTTAATACCTTTCTTGTGTCGGTCTGTGTGACAATGTAGCCAGTGAGAATGTCAAATAGGAAAACGTTTCGCAAGAATTTGGCTGCGGTTGAAGACATTTTCTTCATACGTTGAAAGAGAATCATGACATTCCCTGTGTGTACTAAACTATCCAGTTACCCAGTGTTGCCCGAGCCCAAACTTGAAGCAAAGAATAGCGACATTGTTACCTACCAGGCTTCCGTAAGAGACGACTAAGGATGTGTTACGGTTTGGTGGCGTACACAGGGATATACATTGCTCACGTGTAGTCCCAATATTAGATTACCAAGATCCTCAAAGCAACTCCTTGTGATGCCCCTGTGAAATAGATTGGTTCGAAGCTCGTGCGAAGTAATCTGTCTAAAGTTTTATGGGTCGTGTCCGGGCATTGTAGACTTAGATTGTTCGAGAATTGATTGCGCAAGACAAACAAAATCTCCGCTCAGTATCGATCTGTACCCACGGCCAAAAGTCACATCACAGTGTAAGACAACGGCGGGCCAATCCCCACAATCAACATACTGTCACATCACAGTGTAACACATCGGCGGGGTAATCCCCACAACCAAAATACTGTCACATCACAATGGAAAAATTGACTACTAGAATGCATCAACAACACCGCAGACAACTACACGCAAAACACATCATGAACAAGAACAACAGAAACATCTACACAAGCACCAAAAATACTATTCCGCGAACACATTGGAGGAAAACCAGCAATCTCGAGACAGTTATAAGACTATGTCTTGATTAAAAATTTTACCATTAATAAACAACTATGACATAAGAAACAAACAAAAGTTAAACCATCAAGAAAAAATGTTTATTTCAATATAAAAACGTGTTTTCACTCTTATACTTTCAGACTTGTCCGATCAGCAATCATGACCAATTACCTGAACCACAAGTTGATCGATATCTCTGTATATACCCTCTTATTAGTCCTGATTCAACAAACAAGTGTTGCACTAGCCAACCATGAACGTACCTGTGATTTCCGAAGCCGACCTCATCCTAGAGGTTATTGTGGAAGCAATCTGTCTGAAATGTTGGGCAATTTGTGCAGCACAGTTAGTGACCGTCTCTTGTCATCTTACGTCTCCAAGCGAAGTGCGGAGAAAGGTAAATCGCATACGATGACATTATTACTGTAACCTCTGTCTGTTATATTCGTCGTCCTGCTTGTCTGTCAATCTACTTGCCTGTATGTCTGCCTGCTTGTATATCTGCCTATCTTTACTATCTGTCTGTATTACCTGCTTGTCTTTACTGTCTAGCGTGTTTGTATGCATGACTGTCTTTCCTGTCTTGTCATCTACATGTCCGTCTTTATAGACTGCCTGCCTTGTCTGTCTTTACTATCTGCCTGCGTGTTGTTTCTGCCTGCTTATCCTTACTATTTGTCGTGTCTAGCTGCCTTTCTATCATCAATGTGTCTCCTCCCATTTATTAGAGAGAAAAAACATATTCTCGTGTCTAGTTGCCTGTCCGTGTCTAGTTGCCTGTCTATCTTGACTGTATGTCTCTCTACCTGTTTTTTACTTGTATAATTTACAACAGTAATTCTTACATCTGATATGAATTGAACCAAGTCCGTTCTTGCAGCACCGAATCGCATTGACACGCAAGTAAACAGGTTTTCTGTACTTGACCAACCACATTCCGTAGGCAAGGACTATTACAACATCAGCGAACATCCCGTACAAGAATTTAAGTATCCTGTGGAACACAAACATAGAACATTCATATTCGTACTACAAAGACCTAAAGGCCTTCTTGTAAACATAAATAGCAGAGACAGAACAATGTTGTTTCAAATAATATCTTATACAAATACATTCAAGTAGGAAGCATTAAGACAAATGAAAATAATTACTCTTACAGCTAACGGGAATTGAACCAGGTCTGTTCTTGCGGTACCGAATCGCCTTGAAACAAAAGTAAACTGGTTTTCTGTACTTGACCAACCACATCTCCAAGAAAAATGTGTTCTCGTCAAAACACTCACCCTGTGTACTCAAGTCACTGAAAACGGACCTATCTTTGACACAACCGCATTCCACTTTGCAGACTACATTCTACTAATCTACATGAGTGTGAGAAAGTATGCAAATTTTGTTTTCCATTGTAAGCTCACTTTTTGGTTTCCGTCAAAAACTCCCGGATTCAACATTTTTCATGCCTGATGCTCATTCCTTCTCTTTGTTAGTCCATATTTGAGAATCATACAGATAGATTACACAATGGCAGCCGCCGATACGATCGCCCTAATTAAGAGCAGCAAAAACAATCCCCAAGCTCCCCACAACCGAAATTAATTCATGTAGAGACAATGTATCTCGTGTAGATCTGTGTGTGACTGGCGATATAATACCTACTGACTAATGGGTAATCAACCCTTCTAAAATGACTCAATGGACTTAATTGATTTTTATTGGCTGTCACACAGAATATAATCATAGGCGCCAATGAAAATCACAGGAATAGTCAATTGAATCATTACGAGGACTTGTTTTACTATTAGTCAGTAGGTCTTATAATTCAGAAGGTCCAGGGCACCAAAATTCCTAGTTTTGATTCTGGTTTTTTTTTTTAGTTCTAGAAATTCTAGTTTTGAGTAAATATAAATTGTATTTCTAAGTTTGTTTATTGTATGATAGAGTTTATTCTCAAACTCCCGCCGGATCTCTCATGTAGCAGAATAATGCCTTTCCAGTAGGAAGTAAAACGTCAAGTTCCCCGTTTCCACGCCATTGAGGCATGTTCAAGAATGTTCAGGAAAACACTGTTACATCCGTAATTTTCATTGAGGCACATTCAGGAATACTGTGTTATCTGTAGTTTTAATTGAGACATATTCAGGAATACGCTATAATGTCAATAATTTTCATTTAGCAACGACCAAACCTAGGAATGATGGAAATATTATGACCACCGCCTTTAATGTGTCATAAGATCTGGTACCCATTTCCTGAGGCAGGACCAACTTAGGAACCATTGGCGATTTAAAAATATTTATGGTTGAACTGGAAATTGAACCATGGATAACCCGAAAAGGTAGTCAGTTCACTAACAACTGAGCTACCACGACCACTTCAGCAAGATCCAGAGGTAAAACAACCCGACGTGAGACAACCCGATACTGGAAATGTGAGAGCTTGGGTAACACAAATCAATTATCAGGATAAATGTAAATAACTGCATGTGTAACCAATATTTATCAACAAATATGTATTTACTTTAACAAAATGTCATCATAAAAATGGTAGTGTGTCACCGTTGTATTTGCAAAAATGATCCGGCACATCGGACCATAATAAGAATTGTTTTTGTTGTTTAAATCTCTCTATATATAAAATGTATACTTCTGTGTCAACAGCGCTGGACGAAAACCTTCGAGGTGTCATGTTAAACAGAAAGGAAGCATTTTCATACCTTGCCAAGAGGGAGGCAACTGGCTCTATAACTTGCGAATGTTGCTTCAACCCTTGCACAGTGTACGAGCTTCTACAGTACTGCCAACTGCCAAGTTCTTACTTCAGACGACAAAGAAGTGATAATAATAGTCCAGTCAGTTCCACCAGAAGATAAAATGTGGACATATATTATCTATCTCTAGCCAGGCCTTCATTTATAGATTTATTTTTCTCAGCTACAGGAGAATATTAAATTTGTAAAATCACTTATCTGTATCTTCTTCCTGTATCATGTATCTACTGGTATACAAAATACAATGTTTTATGAAAAACTGACATCAATATATAGTTATGTTGAGGAAATGGAAGAAATATTCGCGCTTAACAAACATAAGATTGTCAAAATTGTCGAGTTTATATTATTTTCATTTATCAGAAATGAATAATAGGAACAAAATAAACCAAGATAGTAACTGAAATATATAACAAATGGGCAGATAAGCTTGTAAACTGTTTAATGACAAAATAACAAACGGGAAGATTAACTTGTACACTGTCTAATGACAAGATAACAAATGGGCAATATGCGTGTACACTTTCTAATAACAGGATATCAAATGGACATATTATCTTGTACATTATTTAATGACAAGATAACAAATGGGAAGATTTACTTGTACACTGTCGAATGACAAGAAACGGGCAGACTATCTTACACACTCTAAAGACAAGATAACTAATAGGCAGATTCGCTTGTACACTGTCTAATGACAAGATAACACACGGGAAGATTAGCTTGTATACTGTCTAATGACAATATAACAAATGGACATATTAGCTTGTACACTGTCTAATGAACAAACAATATCACGAAACAACACATTTTTGTAAGTCAGTAGTTTACCACCGTGGTCTGGTGTTTCACATTGTAAGTCAGTAATTTACCACCCGTGGTCTGGTGTTTCACATTGTAAGTCAGTAGTTTACCACCGTGGTCTGGTGTTTCACATTGTAAGTAAGTAGTTTACCACCGTGGTCTGGTGTTTCACATTGTAAGTCAGTAGTTTACCACCGTGGTCTGGTGTTTCACATTGTAAGTCAGTAGTTTACCACCGTGGTCTGGTGTTTCACATTGTAAGTCAGTAGTTTACCACCGTGGTCTGGTGTTTCACATTGTAAGTAAGTAGTTTACCACCGTGGTCTGGTGTTTCACATTGTAAGTCAGTAGTTTACCACCGTGGTCTGGTGTTTCACATTGTAAGTCAGTAGTTTACCACCGTGGTCTGGTGCTTCACATTGTAAGTCAGTAGTTTACCACCGTGGTCTGGTGTTTCACATTGATCTAATTAGCTTTATGAATATGAATAATTAAAGCCTTAAACATTGAGCTAGGCTAGGAGTTGGGATTGTGAGACTATCTCACTAACCCAACTTTAAAAGAAAATAGTGACTCAAATTTATGATATGTTCTCCCAATGAAGTCTACCCAGGCCGTAGATACATCAGGTGGTGGAGGGGAGGTCGATTTTAATTTTTAAAAACAACGTTGACTCTGGTTACTTTTTTTTTTTGAAAACAAGAAAACCATTTCAGAGTGGGGAAGGAGTGTTTACCTGGTTATTTGGCCTGCTCCCTAGAATTAAATGTCATGTCATGTCATGTTATGTCATGTTTATATTTGCTGCCTGACTGTAGCTATTTACTCAACATCTAATGACAATTCAACATTTCTTTAGTCATTTCATTCATATTTCATCCAGTGATCAACTTTATGAATATTTCAGTAAAAATTGATGTTATCTTGTTCTCTTTCATGAGATAGCATCAAGAAACACATTCAAAAAACGCTAGGGGCCTACATTAACTAACACAATGGTTCTCACATTAACTAACACAATGGTTATCAACACTTGTCATTGCATAACTTTCAACTTATTTGTCCATAAATCCGTATTTTTAGCAATTTATTTCTGTATTTAAATAAAAATGTCCGTATTTTTTCACCTCAAAAACTAATTTTTGGTTGCCCATCAATGCGTTCTTGTGCGATAAAAAAATCTCTATCTTAGTAATTACTGAATATGTGATACCAAATGATCTTTGTTAAAAAGAATTATATAAATAAAAATAAAATAAACAAGTGTTTTGGGGAGTTGGGGGGGGATTTGGGCCTGAAATCCGTATCAAAATGGAAAATTCGTACTAGTTGACACCTATGTGCCATGGAGACTTGTAGAAGGGGGAGGGAGGCACCACAGCGAAAATGTTTGTAATTGTGGGCTGCAGTGCTGACAGTGGGACACAGAAAGGTAACCATTTGAATGATAAACAACATGAATTGTCATTGTAAAACTTTAAAATCCTTGGTCACCTAAACAGAAAATCAATAATTGTTTAAAAAAAATAAATAATTAGGCACCAGGTAGGTGGAGGGTGCAGAACACATTGGGAACCATTGAATTAAGATATTAGAGTTGTCAACACGTAATTGCAAATTACAAACCTACATAAGGTCAGATTGTATCCATCAATTTCTACACGTATGGCCAGATTGTATGCATCAACTTCTACACATATGGCCAGATTGTATACATCAACTTCTACACATATGGCCAGATTGTATTCGTAAATTGCCACACATATGGGCAGATTGTATTCATCAATTGCTAAACATATGGCTAGATTGTATTCATCAACTTCTACAAATATGGCCAGATTGTATTTATCAATTTCTACACATACAGACCCACACATTGTTGCAAATGTATTTTTCCATAATCTCATATCAACTGTCGTACTGAACCATAGGATGCTCTTAAATGTCTGAATCTTTGCTCAGAACAATATTGACTACCATTTTCGAAAGTTGGCTATAATCCAACGTGAAAGTATTTATAATGAAAGTCTAATTTGGTAGTTGATTATAATGATACTCTAGTGTGATAGTTGATTATATTTATAATGCAATGTAAAAGTAATTTGGATTCATTCCAATTTGGATTCGATCACAACTGAATATGTCCTTCAGCATATAATAATTAGTAGATGAAAGAAGAAAACGTAGATGCAAACAGACTGTTCAGGTTGAATGATAATTCTTCTCTTGATCTACACCGGCAATCAAACCCTACCAGAAAACAGCAGAATTTACAGCGCAAGAATAAATATTTGCATAAATTGTTCATTTCCAATCAATCCCAGAGAATCAGAGATAGAAATAAACATATTGTTAGAAGAGCTTTGTATATCATAGTTTTTATTTGTTGTTGTGGCTGCAGATGAGAGGCATTAGCAATGAAAGTTCTGAAGTTGCTGTGTTTGTGAAATACATATAAACTATTCCAGGGTGTCCAATAAGTCGATGTGCACTGAAGTGATATATATGTGTTCAGTTTGATGTCATTGAAAGTTTGCTTCAGTTTAAAACATTTGGTTGATGTTAGCTGCGCAGAGTTAACTTTTATTCGTTGACTATGAATGGCGCTAAAGACTGGGCAAAACGTATTTGTGGTGGAACGTGTGTTTAATAATGGGGGTAAATATTCAGCAGTCGTTATTCGAAAATATGCGCAGAATTGTCCTGATGCACAAGCTTCCCATCATAATTTGGTTAGAAATTTGATCAACATAATTCTGTGATATATAATGCACATTGATCTGACCGTTCTACAATTTAAACACAAATATGTATCGATATCCAAGAAATATTAATCGATATCCAAGAAATATGCACTGATATCCAAGAAATATGCACTGATATCCAAGAAATATTAATCGATATCCAAGAAATATGCACTGATATCCTAGAAATATGTATCGATATCCAAGAAATATTAATCGATATCCAAGAAATATGCACTGATATCCAAGAAATATGCACTGATATCCAAGAAATATGTATTGATACAGATTCCATGAAAGTCTTGACAACATTCTTGAGGTCAATTATAGACACTGCCAGCACGTGTTGTAGAAATAACTTGATTTTGCTAGAAGCCATTTTTACACAATATGCCTTTGACATGAGCAGTAGCTATTTTTCCATAAATTGTGTAGCATGACTGTCGTCACACAAATCCTCACTAAATACCTACAGTTCATATGATGAAAATAGAAGTCCAGGCCCTGCTTACCACACATTCAATATAAATATATATTATGCTCATAGTTTTTCGATGGCAAGAGACAAACATAAAAAGAAAAGTCAAACAGAAAAACAAAGTTATAACTATTTTAAGAAGCTATATTTTTCCAGTGGCAACATATGGTAATGGGAGATGGGCAATAACAACTGCAATGAAAAAGAAAATATCGGCATTCAAAATTAAATGTTATAAAACAGATCCATAAAGACCAAGATGAAGCAGCGCAGACGTCCGTAAAGACCTGATTATTGAAGAAGACTGAGTTCTCAAAGCTATAGAAAAATACAAGACAACATAATTTCTGACATACAAAAAGACACAATTGTTTAAAAAGATTAATGATAGAGGTAAAATATCTAGGAAAAAGAACAAGAGGCAGACCAAGACTATATGAGATCAAAGACCTGAACATGACACTGGAAGAGGCTCTACAGCTTTCCCAGAGCCTAGAGGCTTACAGAGTGGTAGTGAGGACAATGCTCTGTAAAATATATGTCACAGAGACAGGCAGGCTTTTCCTATCTGCTCTTCCCCTGTTGGACTTCATGTTAATGTTTGTATTACAATAAAGTTTTCTGTTCTTCTTAGAATCTATCTAATCCATCTTGGTTTTGGATTCGAGCTTAGAAGTACCAAACTATTTCAGATGAACTTTCAATATTATTTCTCTAATATTGGTAACTGAAATGTACTACATACACTGTCCTCAAATTTTCCTGCAAGAACTAATAGAGAACTTTGGTCTACATAATCATTCAACTTAAATGTAACCAGTTATTCAAATTGGATTCCATTATTTAGCATACAATATGAGTCTTTCAGTTTGACGGCTACAATCAATTTGCAAATACATCACCCATAGGAAACCAAATATTCTTACATGATGTACAGTGATACAATAACTCTTGCTCGTTTCGACCTTGATCTGATATCATGAAATCTCTCTCTATTCCATAATTTACCCATGTGCGCTTTAAGTTGCCAGCAGATACAATCTCCACAAATTTGGATCCTTCTGCAGACCTGAAGTACCACAGAGCATTGACATCATGGTGCTCTGCTAAAGTTCTGGTCAGAACATCACTGTCACCAGTAACAATGTTAATAACACCAGCTGGAAGGTCAGATGTTTCAAGAACCTGTGATTCAAATTGAGATCTAACCAAAAATATCAGAAAAATTAATCTTTTTTAAAATTAATATTCTTCTTCTTCAGCATTAATTCTCAACCTCCCGCTTGATCTCTCTTGAAGCAGAACAATGGTCATAGCTTTCCAGCAGGATGCAGTCCAGAGAATAGAAGTACGCTTGTCACCATTTTATTTGCGCCAAATGTCTGATACATCCGTCTTCGGCAGTTGCAACACATTCAAAAACACGACGAAGGCAAAACATTTAGGAGGCGATTATGATGCCATTTTGTGTCTAACGGACAGTTACAAAATAGGCAATGTAAAAATTACAAATGTGGACTATGAAGCAACAACCTCAAATTGTGACCTTTCTTGTGTGACACAAGATTATCAACATTTTGAAGCAACTATAATATTAAATGAGTATCACAAACACATCTAGACTATTACAAACATATCTAGACTATCACAAACACATCTAGACTATCACAAACACATCTAGACTATCACAAACACATCTAGTCTATCACAAACACAATTGATTGCTGGAATATATTTGCTTGCTAAGACATACTTGCTAGCTGGGACATATGTTCTAGTCGGGACGTACTTGCTAACTGGGACATATGTTCTAGTCGGAACGTACTTGCTAGCTGGGACATATGTTCTAATCGGGATGTACTTTCTAGCTGGGACATATGTTCTAGTCGGGACGTACTTGCTAGCTGGGACATGTGTTCTAGTCGGGACGTACTTGCTAGCTGAGACATATGTTCTAGTGGGGACGTACATGCTAGCTGGGACATGTTAAAACAAATAATATTACAGGAAAGATGTTAAAAGAAATGTGGGAGTGATGCAGGAATACATCATGTGTAATATACATAGAACAGTTACTCAGATATTTATTAACAGTCGTACATATTAGATGTGGCCGAATGGTTAGAACATTGACCATCTCACAACCACGACCAGGTATACCCCTGTAGGTTGGCATATTAAATACATCCACCATGTATATGGCGTCGTGATAGCAACGGGACATAATTGCTAGATAGGGACATTATTGCTAGATATGGACATACTTGCTAGATATGGACATACTTGCTAGATATGGACATACTTGCTAGATATGGACATACTTGCTAGATATGGATATTATTGCTAGATATGGACATACTTGCTAGATATGGACATACTTGCTAGATATGGACATACTTGCTAGATATGGACATACTTGCTAGATATGGATATTATTGCTAGATATGGACATACTTGCTAGATAGGGATATTATTGCTAGATATGGACATACTTGCTAGATATGGACATGCTAGATAGGGATATTATTGCTAGATATGGACATACTTGCTAGATTGGGATATTATTGCTAGATAGGGATATTATTGCTAGATATGGACATACTTGCTAGATAGGGATATTATTGCTAGATAGGGATATTATTGCTAGCTGGGACATACTTGCTAGATAGGGATATTATTGCTAGATATGGACATACTTGCTAGATATGGACATACTTGCTAGATAGGGATATTATTGCTAGATATGGACATACTTGCTAGATAGGGATATTATTGCTAGATAGGGATATTATTGCTAGCTGGGACATACTTGCTAGATAGGGATACTATTGCTAGCTGGGACATACTTGCTAGATATGGACATACTTGCTAGATATGGACATACTTGCTAGATATGGACATACTTGCTAGATATGGACATACTTGCTAGATATGGACATACTTGCTAGATATGGACATACTTGCTAGATAGGGATATTATTGCTAGATATGGACATACTTGCTAGATATGGACATACTTGCTAGATATGGACATACTTGCTAGATATGGATATACTTGCTAGATAGGGATATTATTGCTAGATATGGACATACTTGCTAGATATGGACATACGTGCTAGATATGGACATACTTGCTAGATATGGACATACTTGCTAGATATGGACATACTTGCTAGATATGGACATACTTGCTAGATAGGGATATTATTGCTAGATATGGACATACTTGCTAGATATGGACATACTTGCTAGATATGGATATTATTGCTAGATATGGACATACTTGCTAGCTGGAAATATTTACATGCTAAGACATACTATTTAGCTGGAATGTATTTTATAGTCGGGACATACTTGCTAGTTGGGACATGCTTGCTAACTGGAACATATTTTCTTGATGGGATATATTTTCTAGTTGGGACATACTTGCTAGCTGGGACATACTAGCTAGCTGGGACATATTTTCTATGTGGTACATATTTACTTTACATCTGGGATTTCTAAATAGTTTTCTTTTCTGTTCTTTACTTCGATCACATCCGCAGAATGTGTTGTCTCTTATTCTCTTCTTCAAAGAAACCAATAGACACAATTCCCCCAAATCTCAGTTGTCAACATTGTTAATGTTACGTCATCAAAGATTTGATAATTTCCTGCTGATTATTGTTTATATCACGTGATTTGCAGCTAGACTGCGATAGCATGATGTATTCTATTTTGTAAGCTCATGGACTAGTCCACATATTAATTTAAATAAGCGTGACATACCAATAAATATTGCTAATGGGCCGCATTTTGTCCGAAGGTCTTATTGTAGTTAACCCTGGATTCAGCTATACAACTTGCTAGAACACAAAGTTGAATGGTCTTACTAGGACGTTTGAAAAAATAAACAGGCTCTTTCATTCAGCAACTTTGTATTGCAATGAATTGCAAATGTGAGATCGCTAACATCTCACACCCCTACGGCATTAATAAATGCTATGGGTTACTTTACTTTACAAAGTTTTACTATCACGGGAAATAACTGCCGTATTATTTGAAAACTATGAAAACATTGGGAGTAGTGTCCCGTAACGTTATTCTTTCTATTTTCTTAGTACTGGTCATAAATATATTTTACGTCGTATTTTAATGAGGATAGGACTTCTACGCCATCTGATAAACCACAGAACCAGGAAAGTACTCCTAAGCCATCTGAGAATTCAGGTCCAGTATAGGACTCCTCCGCAATCTGAGAATTCACAGAACCAGAATATTATTCCTCAGTCATCTGAGAACTTACAGAACAAGGTTAGTAAACCTCAGTCATCTGAGAACTCACAGAACCAGGAAATAAATCCTCAAATATCTGAGAACTTACAGAACCAGGATAAGATTTCTTAGCTTCGATAATTCACAGCACAATGATACGAATTCTCATCCATCTGAGAACTTACAGAACCAGGAAAGGATTCCTCGGCCATCTGAGAACTCACAGAAACAGAAAAGAACCCCCTCAGCCATCTGAGAACTCACCAGGAAAGAACCCCTTCAGCCATCTGAGAACTCACCAGGAAAGAACCCCCATACCCATCTGAGACCTCACCAGGAAAGAACCCCCTCAGCCATCTGAGAACTCACCAGGAAAGAACCCCCTCACCCATCTGAGCTCACAGAACCAGGAAAGAATCGCCTCAGCCATCTGAGAGCTCACAGAAACAGGAAAGAACTCCCTCAGCCATCTGAGAATTCGCAGAACAAGAAAAGGACTCCTAAATCATCTAAGATTTCACAGAACCAGGATAAGATTTCTTTGCTACGAGAATTCACGGAACGATGCTGCAACTTCTCATCCATAGGCGTGACAAAAATCTCATCGACTACTTGATCCACAGCCAACTTCTGTTTCTGACCATTTTAGCATTGTTCATTGCTCACTCGGTCGTTGCTACACATGTCCGTATGTGATTCAGATGTGCTCTGTTTCATTCATTAAGACAACTTCTTTCACTATTGATGAAGCTTTTACATGGGAATCTCGTAATTTAATTCACGTTATTATACCTAAACACGGCAAACAGTATATCTGTGAAACTCAGCTTAAGATTGAGCGACGGCTTCTGCAACAGTCTCCATTCCATTAAACACAGAAAACCTACTCTTGTCGCCACACACTTCAACGGTGATGGACATCATGCTGTTTTTGATATTCAGGCCACTGCCATTAGATCCAGCACCACTGATGATATATCTAGGTACGCTCTTGAAAATCATTTACGTCATTTACGTCATCTTTTTGCTCGTTTTGTTTCCACATGAATTTAAATTTTGATGTATTTCCTGTTCATATCATTCCGGCATCCCGCATCCACATTTCACTCTGACACGTTAGTGTGTCGTTGTGTCAATCCTACTTATAATTCTTTTATGTTGTGCATCCGATATCGATAGCGTGTTAACCGTCGTCAAGTAAGACTACATTACCTGTTTTCTGCGTACGTAATATTTTCATAAAATTTTACCTCAATATTACTTTTTATTGATTTGTAATATGTACTATTGTTATACTATCATTAAGACCCGCCAAACGTTCAGCCTTATCAGCCAGATTACCTAGATCATATTTCATATAATTATGAGACGAATATGAGAAAAATTGTAAAAAGTAATTGCAGAAGAGCATTGTGGATTTGTGGGAGAAAGATGTACAAGAAATGCCCTATATATAATACGAACATTGATGGAGATTGTAATAGAAGCATAAAATGACATGTACTTGTGCTTCATAGATTATAGTAAATTATTTGACAAGGTGAAGCATTGAGAAATGATAAAAATGTTAGAAAACCTCAATGTTGATGGGAGAGGTCTAAAGATAGTGAGAAATATGTATTGGACACATACCGCTGCGATAAGGGTTGACAGTTTGTTTGTTTGTTTTTCGTTCGCTCCATTGTAACCATCACGGATATCCGTGCGATTTCC
The DNA here is from genome assembly GCA_034231615.1 of Meghimatium bilineatum. Classification (NCBI taxonomy): domain Eukaryota; kingdom Metazoa; phylum Mollusca; class Gastropoda; order Stylommatophora; family Philomycidae; genus Meghimatium; species Meghimatium bilineatum. The sequence goes on along the minus strand of CM067319.1, from coordinate 13,256,193 downwards.
GCCGGAAGCGTGATTACGTTGTGCCACCGTTATGCGCCTTGTAGGCCTAGCACATCCGATTTCGGCATGCCTTGACAATTCGGGTGGGTACCCTTAGCCTGTGACAGCCTCTATATCTGTCTCCAGGCACGCGTAGTGGAGACTCTTCGCCCAGACAATGTTTTGCTCTCGTCTGACTCGAACGAGGTGTTCCACTGTCTATGAACTTGCCTCGTGTAATTGGACGTGCTGTGCCTGTGCCCATTGGGTACCGAACCGTTTCTCATCCGTGAGCCTGGTTCCTTAAGGGGAAGAACTCAACAGAGGAGTTGGACCCTGGCTCTTTCGCCCTCTTAGCCGAGGTGTCATTCACCGACATCGTGTACCCCTTGTCCAAGTTCGAGTCGCACACCATGCGTTTGAGAGCAAGGCGTTCTCGAGCTGAGCGTCCTTGTCCCAATAGCGCCTGAGCCCATCAGGTACTGAACCCTTTCTCTCTTCAAGTGTATTTCCGGTGTAGGAAAACCTGACAGTAGAGTTGGGCCAGGGCTAAATCGTTTTCCCTTTTGTGCCTGAGCGAATCGAGTACGGAAACCTTTCTCTCTGCAAGTGTACTTCCGGTATAGGAAACCTTGACAGTAGAGTTGGGCAAGGACTACCATCGTTGTCCCTTTCTTGCCTAAGCCCATCGGGTACAGAACTCTTTCTCTTCGCGAGCATATTTCCGGTTTAGGAAGGCTCGACATTAGAGTTGGGTTAGGTCTTCTTGCTTTATCAAACGGCAATGGATGGGTCTGGGTCTCTGCCTGTAAGGAACTCTGGTCACTAGAAGCCCGTCTCGAGCTGACGGAGCTTGTAGTTCCCCTTTCCTAGGGACTTTTCACTTTCTATTTGCAGTTCACGCTGCCCTCTAGCGCTGTTCTGCCCTTTCATTGTTTCATTGTACTCTGTATGAAATATATTTGTCTCTCGCCATGCATTTACCTTTACGTGCATTTTACATTGGCCGCCCTCCAATGTTCGGACTGGACTGACTAGCTTCACTGTATGTCGACAGTGTCGCTATATGTGGTGCTGCTGGTGGTGTCGGAGATATTGTCTGTCTCTTGTGCAGTCAAATCTCTTTCCATCTGCTACCTCCACATTCTCGGACACGATCCCCAAATGATTTTGCCAGAATCAGCACGAGCTGCTGTATTTCTGTTTCCAGGGTGCACCGCGTGGAGGTACATTTGGGATCTTGGTTATCTGCTAACCCTGGGTCCGCCTAGAGCAATGCGTTCCCTTTGCACCCCGGGTTGACAGTAATTTAGGAGAATTCCAAAAGATAGAAATGTGTATCGGACAAGGATGTGTAATGTCACCAGATCTTTTCTTCCTGTATACAGAGGATATTATGCGAAACATAGAAAGCATGCCAAGAATATCATTTAGAGGCTACAATCTGAATAATCTGAGATATGCTGACGATACAGTTCTGATTGAAAAGAAACAGATAGTTGTGGAGAATCATGATCAAATACGCCACTTGGCATGGCACTTGACTGATTGAATGATTGGCATACGCCACCTGGCATGGCACTTGACTGATTGAATGATTGACATACGCCTCTCGGCATGGCACTTGACTGATTGAATGATTGACATACGTCACTCGGCATGGCACTTGACTGATTGAATGATTGACATACGCCACTTGGCATGGCACTTGACTTATTGAATGATTGACATACGCCACTTCTCATGGTACTTGACTGATTGAATGATTGACATACGCCACTCGGCATGGTACTTGACTGATTGAATGATTGACATACGCCACTTGGCATGGCACTTGACTGATTGAATGATTGACATACGCCACTTGGCATGGCACTTGACTGATTGAATGATTGACATACGCCACTTGGCATGGCACTTGACTGATTGACTATTGTCATTAAGTTTTACGGCAGCCTCACTTATTATTAATTGTAATATGGGTAGTAGGGAGCACGAATTGTGATACGGGAGCTGAGAGATTAAAAATGATCATTGGAGCGTCACTCAGTGTTGTCTGGGACCACAGACATGTAGTTCTCAGAAATTGTTTGACGATATATATTAATCTAATTGGAGCTCTGGCAAACGGAACCTATACTTATATACTAATCTAATTGTAGCTCTGGCAAACAGAGCCTAGACTTCTATACTAAATTAATTGTAGCTCTGGCAAACGTATCATAGACTTCTAGTTCAAGAAACAAAGAATGTGGCTACTATTCTTCCCATGAATATCGTAGGAGGGGACCATGGCAAGTTTGGGGATATGCTGACAACCTGTATTTAAAAAGTTCAATGTTACCACTGCAAGTCTTGTCTCGTTTTCTTACAGTTGTCTTCAGTTAAATGGACCAAGTAAACGTTAAACGTAAGTTGAAAAATGAGCAAAGACACACAAGAACAAGAGATAAACATAAACATAAACAAACAAGGAAACTACAACAAGTAAAACATTATCAATATCTTGGACACACATAGTCACAAATGATGGCAGATGTGAAACAGAAGTTAAAAATAGAATAGGAATGGCTAAAAGTACCTTCAATGACATGAGGAAAGTATTAACATCTAAACAAATTACAAACAAGTTAAAAATGATAATTATAACATGTTACATCTATTCTATATTAATGTATGGCTCAGAAACATGGACACTAAATAAACAATTAGAAGACAGAATTAATGCCTTTGAGGTGTGTGTATATAGAAGAATAGGGAGAACATCATGGAAAGAGAAGAAAACAAATAAAGAGATACTAAAAACCGTTAATATGAAGAAGGAACTACTAAGAGAAATAAAGATCAGGCAAATAACATATTTTGGACACATTAAAAGACATGATACCTTATTGAAGACTTTATTAGACTTACGTAAAGCACAGGTTTATATATCGTCTCAATGGGACACCATAGACTATAACAAAAACTAGTGGGTAATGATGGGCAATGATGAGCACACAAGAATCATAAAAATTACAATACACAAATCATATTCAACGTTTCAACCAAAAGGTCTTTATCAAGACACAAACAAAACATTAAAAGACGACGAATAGAAAAATTATCACAACGGAAATATGGAAATGATATGCCGGAAGGTCAGAAAGTACATAAAAACGTAAATATATGTGGAAACGAAACGAACAAAAAGATGAGTAAATGACGGAACAAAAAGAATAAAGACAAAGACCACACCAAACCAGTACTAGACATAAGAGTGGTCGGAATTGAGTCCAAAAGGCTTGAGTGTACCCAATTCGAAAATGAGACGATTTTCTAGAGCATACCTAGATCTATCATCGGTGGTGCAAGATCTGATGGCGGTGACCTGAATATCCAAAGCACCATGATGACCATCGCCGTTGAAGTGTGTGGCCACAGGAGTGGGTGTTCTGTGCTTGATGGCATGAAGATGGTTACAAAAGCGATCGCTCAATCGTAGGCCGGTTTCCCCGATGTACTGTTTGCCACAGCGTTTACATATGATCACGTAAATGACATTACGGGATTCACATGTAAAGGCCTCATCGATGGAGAAAGTGGCCTTGGGAAATGAAATGGAGCGCATCTGAACCACATAAGGACATGTAAAGCAACGGACACGTGAGCAACGAACAGTGCCAAAATGGTCAGGAACAGAAGACTTAAGGTGGCTATGAACCAAGATGTCCCTCAGATTCCTATCACGCCTATAAGCCACCAGAGGTAAGTCATGGAAAGCGTCACGGGTGTCAGGATCAGACTGGAGAAGAGAATAATGTTTGAGCATGATGCGTCGAACAGAAGAGTTATGGGGATGAAAGGTAAGAACAAGTTTAACCCTATCAGAGGAGGAGGAAGAACCCTGAGGGTTAGTCAATGTATCGAGGCGAGACAAATGGCGCACACGGAGCCAAGCGGAAGAAAGAATGCTGTCAGGGAACGATCGTCTACGGAAAAACTCAATCATCTCAGAGGACTTGTCGAGAAAATCGTCGTAATCACTACATAAGCGACGCAGGCGAAGAAGCTGGGAGTACGGTAGAGAGTTGCGACAAGCAGGGGGATGAGAAGAATTGTAGAGAAGAAAGCCATGTGCATCAGTAGGTTTATAGTAAACGGATGTGCTAAGGTAAGGGGGATGAATGGTGACAATGATGTCAAGGAAGTTGACAGAAGTAGTGGATATATTAGATGTAAATTGAATAGCAGGGTTAAAACTGCCGATGAAGTTGATGAAACGAGACAATTCAACTTCGGACATGTCGGTGATACCTATCCCATCGTCAATGTATCTATGGAAAAGAGATGGGAACGGGCCATCATAGGTAGACCAAACTAATTGTTCCAGATGTCCCATGAAGAGACACGCATAGCTAGGTCCCATTTTGGTTCCCATGGCAACGCCACTGATCTGATCGAAAAAGTGTCCATCAAATTCAAAAGAGTTGAGCGTAAGTACCAGTTCAGCAAGACGGATAAGAGTAGAAGTGGATACAGAGGGATGGGAACTCTTGTCAAGAAAGAACTGTAGAGCCCTGAGACCATCTGCATGGGGTATAGAAGTGTACAAAGAACAGACATCAAGCAAGAACAGACGATAGGTACGGTCAGAAGACAACTGGACGGTAGAAAAAATGGTTAGGGCATGCTTAGTGTCTTTCAATAAAGAAGGCAGTTGTTCGACTAACGGCTGAAAAATGCTGTCAAGGAAGTCGGAGATGCGCTCAGTCGGACAAGAGCAAGCAGAGACAATAGGTCTACCAGGATTCGATGCCTTATGGATTTTAGGCAGCATATAGAAAACAGGTTTGCCTAAACAACTTTGTTCGATGCAGAGAGATTTGGCAGTGGTAGGAAGGTCATTGTTAAGGATAAGGGTTTTCACAGTGTTGTTAACAACCTTCTGGTTAGTTACAGTCGTATCAGATGTACGTGCAGTGTAGAATTAGGATTGCAGAGTTGTTGGTGGCCCTCCTGGAGGTAAAGGTCCTTACGCCAAACCACAACGGCCCCACCCTTATCTGCTGGTTTTATGACAATATCATCACGGCGACGAAGATGTGCCAAGGCGCGAGATTCTTCAGGGGTGATGTTTGAGCGACGAATGCGGTTGTGATGAAGTGACTTAATGTCATGGAGAGTATTCTTGATGTAAAGATCAAGAGCTTGAGATGCACCAGGCTTTGGAGTCCAGGGATATTTCTTCTGTTCATATCTAGAAAACAAATCGTCAGTACAAGATGAAACTTTGCCAAAGAAATGATAATGAAGCCGAAGACGACGATGGTAGCGGTGGATATCCTGAAGAAGAGAGTATTGATCAACTGTAGGACGGAGAGGGACGAACTTGAGGCCCTTGCTAAGAACAGAGATTTCACTATCAGAGAGACTGAGGTCAGGAGGAATGCGAACAACCGGTGCGTTGGAATGACCAGGAAGATGAACAGCAGCATTAGTAGTCAGGTGAGAAGTGGGAATGTCAGAGAGATTAGTGAAACGAGGTAGTAGAGAACTGGCTACAGCAGGGCTAGAACGGGGGAAAACAACGTGAGATGTGGATTGAAGAGAATTGAGTTTATTGTTGTGATGAGTGCACATAAACTGGTACAATTGACCTTTGAGGACGTGGATAATACCCCGAAGGAGGGAGTACAGTAGAATGTTGTTGTAAGTAAGGAACTGTAAACGTTTTAAAAGTAAGACTTTAGAAGAGTCGAGATCAGATAAAAGATGAGTATGGTTAGAAGATATAATACGCATGCGTTGAAACGCGCATTTGTCGTCTATGCGTTGGAGTGAGCGCTGCTCACGCGGGTACAAGAAACCGGCAGATGGATGAAATTTGGAGGAAAATCCTTTAGGGATAACATGACGACGGTCACAAGTGACAAGAAAATGGCGGTGACAGAAGAATTTCATTTCCCAAGGCCACTTTCTCCATCGATGAGGCCTTTACATGTGAATCCCGTAATGTCATTTACGTGATCATATGTAAACGCTGTGGCAAACAGTACATCGGGGAAACCGGCCTACGATTGAGCGATCGCTTTTGTAACCATCTTCATGCCATCAAGCACAGAACACCCACTCCTGTGGCCACACACTTCAACGGCGATGGTCATCATGGTGCTTTGGATATTCAGGTCACCGCCATCAGATCTTGCACCACCGATGATAGATCTAGGTATGCTCTAGAAAATCGTCTCATTTTCGAATTGGGTACACTCAAGCCTTTTGGACTCAATTCCGACCACTCTTATGTCTAGTACTGGTTTGGTGTGGTCTTTGTCTTTATTCTTTTTGTTCCGTCATTTACGCATCTATTTGTTCGTTTCGTTTCCACATATATTTACGTTTTTATGTACTTTCTGACCTTCCGGCATATCATTTCCATATTTCCGTTGTGATAATTTTTCGATTTGTCGTCTTTTAATGTTTTGTTTGTGTCTTGATAAAGACCTTTTGGTTGAAACGTTGAATATGATTTGTGTATTGTAATTTTTATGATTCTTGTGTGCTCATCATTGCCCATCATTACCCACTAGTTTTTGTTATAGTCTATGGTGTCCCATTGAGACGATATATAAACCTGTGCTTTACGTAAGTCTAATTGTTGTTACGTTTCACGCAGTTACCTTGTATAGATTGTCATATTGTAATTTATTACTGCAACTTTTCGTCTTGTAAGTACTTTAAAGTTTTAGTTATTTGTTTAGCTTCATTTCCATCCATATCGTCTGTTACCATGCATTCTGTACAACACTTCGTCAACTGTGTGCGCTATTATGCCATTGTTTCTTTCAGCCTTTTGATGCATGACATCCGTAATACTGCCACTGAAGTGGCTTTGGTTACGTTCAAGAAGACCAAATTCTTCTGTCACCGCCATTTTCTTGTCACTTGTGACCGTCGTCATGTTATCCCTAAAGGATTTTCCTCCAAATTTCATCCATCTGCCGGTTTCTTGTACCCGCGTGAGCAGCGCTCACTCCAACGCATAGACGACAAATGCGCGTTTCATCGCATGCGTATTATATCTTCTAACCATACTCATCTTTTATCTGATCTCGACTCTTCTAAAGTCTTACTTTTAAAACGTTTACAGTTCCTTACTTACAACAACATTCTACTGTACTCCCTCCTTCGGGGTATTATCCACGTCCTCAAAGGTCAATTGTACCAGTTTATGTGCACTCATCACAACAATAAACTCAATTCTCTTCAATCCACATCTCACGTTGTTTTCCCCCGTTCTAGTCCTGCTGTAGCCAGTTCTCTACTACCTCGTTTCACTAATCTCTCTGACATTCCCACTTCTCACCTGACTACTAATGCTGCTGTTCATCTTCCTGGTCATTCCAACGCACCGGTTGTTCGCATTCCTCCTGACCTCAGTCTCTCTGATAGTGAAATCTCTGTTCTTAGCAAGGGCCTCAAGTTCGTCCCTCTCCGTCCTACAGTTGATCAATACTCTCTTCTTCAGGATATCCACCGCTACCATCGTCGTCTTCGGCTTCATTATCATTTCTTTGGCAAAGTTTCATCTTGTACTGACGATTTGTTTTCTAGATATGAACAGAAGAAATATCCCTGGACTCCAAAGCCTGGTGCATCTCAAGCTCTTGATCTTTACATCAAGAATACTCTCCATGACATTAAGTCACTTCATCACAACCGCATTCGTCGCTCAAACATCACCCCTGAAGAATCTCGCGCCTTGGCACATCTTCGTCGCCGTGATGATATTGTCATAAAACCAGCAGATAAGAGTGGGGCCGTTGTGGTTTGGCGTAAGGACCTTTACCTCCAGGAGGGCCACCAACAACTCTCCAATCCTTCTTTCTACACTGCACGTACATCTGATACGACTGTAACTAACCAGAAGGTTGTTAACAACACTGTGAAAACCCTTATCCTTAACAATGACCTTCCTACCACTGCCAAATCTCTCTGCATCGAACAAAGTTGTTTAGGCAAACCTGTTTTCTATATGCTGCCTAAAATCCATAAGGCATCGAATCCTGGTAGACCTATTGTCTCTGCTTGCTCTTGTCCGACTGAGCGCATCTCCGACTTCCTTGACAGCATTTTTCAGCCGTTAGTCGAACAACTGCCTTCTTTCTTTTAAGACACTAAGCATGCCCTAACCATTTTTTCTACCGTCCAGTTGTCTTCTGACCGTACCTATCGTCTGTTCTTGCTTGATGTCTGTTCTTTGTACACTTCTATACCCCATGCAGATGGTCTCAGGGCTCTACAGTTCTTTCTTGACAAGAGTCCCCATCCCTCTGTATCCACTTCTACTCTTATCCGTCTTGCTGAACTGGTACTTACGCTCAACTCTTTTGAATTTGATGGACACTTTTTCGATCAGATCAGTGGCGTTGCCATGGGAACCAAAATGGGACCTAGCTATGCGTGTCTCTTCATGGGACATCTGGAACATTTAGTTTGGTCTACCTATGATGGCCCGTTCCCATCTCTTTTCCATAGATACATTGACGATGGGATAGGTATCACCGACATGTCCGAAGTTGAATTGTCTCGTTTCATCAACTTCATCGGCAGTTTTAACCCTGCTATTAAATTTACATCTAATATCTCCACTACTTCTGGCAACTTCCTTGACATCATTGTCACCATTCATCCCCCTTACCTTAGCACATCCGTTTACTATAAACCTACTGATGCACATGGCTTTCTTCTCTACAATTCTTCTCATCCCCCTGCTTGTCGCAACTCTCTACCGTACTCCCAGCTTCTTCGCCTGCGTCGCTTATGTAGTGATTACGACGATTTTCTCGACAAGTCCTCTGAGATGATTGAGTTTTTCCGTAGACGATCGTTCCCTGACAGCATTCTTTCTTCCGCTTGGCTCCGTGTGCGCCATTTGTCTCGCCTCGATACATTGACTAACCCTCAGGGTTCTTCCTCCTCCTCTGATAGGGTTAAACTTGTTCTTACCTTTCATCCCCATAACTCTTCTGTTCGACGCATCATGCTCAAACATTATTCTCTTCTCCAGTCTGATCCTGACACCCGTGACGCTTTCCATGACTTACCTCTGGTGGCTTATAGGCGTGATAGGAATCTGAGGGACATCTTGGTTCATAGCCACCTTAAGTCTTCTGTTCCTGACCATTTTGGCACTGTTCGTTGCTCACGTGTCCGTTGCTTTACATGTCCTTATGTGGTTCAGATGCGCTCCATTTCATTTCCCAAGGCCACTTTCTCCATCGATGAGGCCTTTACATGTGAATCCCGTAATGTCATTTACGTGATCATATTACGTGATTACGCTGTGGCAAACAGTACATCGGGGAAACCGGCCTACGATTGAGCGATCGCTTTTGTAACCATCTTCATGCCATCAAGCACAGAACACCCACTCCTGTGGCCACACACTTCAACGGCGATGGTCATCATGGTGCTTTGGATATTCAGGTCACCGCCATCAGATCTTGCACCACCGATGATAGATCTAGGTATGCTCTAGAAAATCGTCTCATTTTCGAATTGGGTACACTCAAGCCTTTTGGACTCAATTCCGACCACTCTTATGTCTAGTACTGGTTTGTGTGGTCTTTGTCTTTATTCTTTTTGTTCCGTCATTTACTCATCTTTTTGTTCGTTTCGTTTCCACATATATTTACGTTTTTATGTACTTTCTGACCTTCCGGCATATCATTTCCATATTTCCGTTGTGATAATTTTTCTATTCGTCGTCTTTTAATGTTTTGTTTGTGTCTTGATAAAGACCTTTTGGTTGAAACGTTGAATATGATTTGTGTATTGTAATTTTTATGATTCTTGTGTGCTCATCATTGCCCATCATTACCCACTAGTTTTTGTTATAGTCTATGGTGTCCCATTGAGACGATATATAAACCTGTGCTTTACGTAAGTCTAATTGTTGTTACGTTTCACGCAGTTACATTGTATTGATTGTCATATTGAAGACTTTATTTGAGGGTAAAGTCAAAGTGAGGCGAGCAAGAGGTAGGCAGAGATACTAGTGGGAGCGTAACATAACACGATGGGCAGGTTACAGTCTAACAAAGTGCACCACCAAGACAAGAGACAGGGATGTTGGAGATCTATTGCTGCAAACTTTCGTTGCGGAGATAGCACGTGATGATGATAAAATAGACCACATGGATAACGAAGTGGAAATCCCATAGATAACGAAGTGGGGAACACGTGGATGACGAAGTGGAGATCTCGTGGTTGAGAAAGTGGACCCCACGGATGACGAAGAGGACATAATGGATGACAAAGTGGACCACATGGATGACGATTGGATCACATGGATGACGAAGTGGGGATCCAATTGATGACGAAGTCGACATCATGAATGATGAAGTGAATCCCATGGATAACCAAGTGAACGCCTTGGAGGACGAAGTGGAGATTCCATGGATGTCGAAGTGGGATCTATGGATGACGAAATGGGGATCCCGTGTTTTGAGGAAATGAACCCCATGGATGACGAAGTGGACAGCATGGATGAAAATGTGGATCCAATGGATGACGAAGTGGACAGCATGGATGACAATGTGGATACAATGGATGACGAAGTGGACAGCATGGATGACAATGTGGATACAATGGATGACGAAGTGGCCAGCATGGATGACAATGTGGATACAATGGATGACGAAGTGGACAGCATGGATGAAAATGTGGATACAATGGATGACGAAGTGGACAGCATGGATGAAAATGTGGATACAATGGATGACGAAGTGGACAGCATGGATGAAAATGTGGATACAATGGATGCGAAATTTGGCGAGTAATGTTATAATTACATTTTGTTACTTGTAGATGGGGCCCGACAGAAGAAAGATGAACTAGCTGACCCAGAAGTATATGCTGCATTTCTCGTATGACGTACTAATCATGAGATACTGCCTCACATGAATGCCTCTCCCTGTGGGAATTAATCATACATCCATAAATCCACTTACAGCCATGCCTTTCCCTATGAGAATTAATCAAACATCCATAAATCCACTTACAGCCATGTCTTTGAGATAATGAACCGTATACGAGTTTTTGTGTCACCTCGATTACTCAACTGAGCTTTTGTTAGAAATGCTGTGTGTAAAATATGAAATTATTTTGGGATCGTGTCTGAATGATGTGACCAAGTTTTAGCGGAACAAACCATAGGGCTGTAAAAATGAAACTGTGTTAGCGCGAAATTGACAAATATAACTTCAAGGGGAGGCAGCTTATTTTAGTATGTGTGAACGGGGTGTGTGTTAGGATTGGTGTTAGAGTTCTAGCTAGCATTGTGGAGTAGAATATGTAGTTGTTGGGAGGGGGCAGTTTCACATGTGACTTTATGGATAGTCTTAGTTAGCTAGTCTAACCGACATCTGCGCGATTGCGTTACCCATTGTGGTTTAGCATCGACTCGTCTGCTAGTTCTGCTTATGGATACAATGGATGACGAAGTGGAAACCATGGATGACGAAGTGGATTCCATGAATGACGCCGCGGAAGGTGCGCACATTTTAACGCAGAAATACATGGCTCCGCGCATAACGGTACAAAAGTTGGACTTTTATGACGTGATTTGGTCACATCTGCCGGTCATCTATCTTAATTTGTAGTCATAATTTTTCTTTTGTCCCAGAACACGTAAACAACATAATAAATATACAATTAAAAGTGACGATGTCATAAACCGTGATTTATGTGATTGATTTATGTTTAGTAGTCGAGAATCTGTGATGTAAGGGCCCGACAAAGAAAGAAATACTCCGACACTTAAGGTGTCATGTACTTTTATGTAAAATTGACAAACGGTACTTTTGGAAGAATTTGGTGTTGACACCGCATCATTTAGAGGGTCAAAATAATTTAAAGGTCATGCAGAATGTGCACTCTAAGTGTAATGGTCAGCTAAGTTATGAACCATCGTCATAAAACACGGTTTCCCATAAGTGTTCACTTACCAAGTCCGTATTTGATTAAATTATCGTCGCCTACCCTATCTGGTTTATAGCGATGGCGCTATTCCTTAACCACCCAGACCATGAACACTGGTAAAATACTTTATAGTCATGAAGCACCGAGAAATGTTTTATTTCAAACCACGGGAACATGTTTTATTTTAAACCACGGAACATGGTTTATTTCAAACGACGGGAACATGTTTTATTTCAAACCACGAGAACATGTTGTATTTCAAACCATGGGAATATGTTGTATTTCAAACCACTAATACACGAAACCCTAGTCTGCTGATCAGCGGAAGAATGACTTAACTTGACCACAGCTCTAATGTCAAATATAGTCCTGGACAAAGACTAACGCGAAAAAGGATCACAGCATGTGACATGAGATGTAGGAGGGAAAATGTACATGCCAAGAGAAGAGACCGACGGAGAAATCACGATAGGATAGAAATAAAATCTCATGTCAAGACTATATCGAGATACATCAGCAAACATTTTTCAGGTCTAAGTGAAACTAGATGGACGGGGATGTAAGAAACATCAACGGATGATGGACATAAGATCTGGTTTGGTGGGATATCCTAGCTCTAGTTGAGATGAGATGGACATAAGATCTGGTTTGGTGGGATATCCTAGCTCTAGTTGAGATGAGATGGACATAAGTTCTGGTTTAGTGGGATATCCTAGCTCTAGTTGAGATGAGATGGACATAAGATCTGGTTTAGTGGGATATCCTAGCTCTAGTTGAGATGAGATGGACATAAGATCTGGTTTAGTGGGATATCCTAGCTCTAGTTGAGATGAGATGGACATAAGATCTGGTTTATTTGGGATATCCTAGCTCTAGTTGAGATGAGATGGACATAAGATCTGGTTTAGTGGGATATCCTAGCTCTAGTTGAGATGAGATGGACATAAGATCTGGTTTAGTGGGATATCCTAGCTCTAGTTGAGATGAGATGGACATAAGATCTGGTTTATTTGGGATATCCTAGCTCTAGTTGAGATGAGATGGACATAAGATCTGGTTTAGTGGGATATCCTAGCTCTAGTTGAGATGAGATGGACATAAGATCTGGTTTAGTGGGATATCCTAGCTCTAGTTGAGATGAGATGGACATAAGATCTGGTTTAGTGGGATATCCTAGCTCTAGTTGAGATGAGATGGACATAAGATCTGGTTTAGTGGGATATCCTAGCTCTAGTTGAGATGAGATGGACATAAGATCTGGTTTAGTGGGATATCCTAGCTCTAGTTGAGATGAGATGGACATAAGATCTGGTTTGGTGGGATATCCTAGCTCTAGTTGAGATGAGATGGACATAAGATCTGGTTTGGTGGGATATCCTAGCTCTAGTTGAGATGAGATGGACATAAGATCTGGTTAAGTGGGATATCCTAGCTCTAGTTGAGATGAGATGGACATAAGATCTGGTTTAGTGGGATATCCTAGCTCTAGTTGAGATGAGATGGACATAAGATCTGGTTTAGTGGGATATCCTAGCTCTAGTTGAGATGAGATGGACATAAGATCTGGTTTAGTGGGATATCCTAGCTCTAGTTGAGATGAGATGGACATAAGATCTGGTTTAGTGGGATATCCTAGCTCTAGTTGAGATGAGATGGACATAAGATCTGGTTTAGTGGGATATCCTAGCTCTAGTTGAGATGAGATGGACATAAGATCTGGTTTAGTGGGATATCCTAGCTCTAGTTCAGATGAGATGGACATAAGATCTGGTTAAGTGGGATATCCTAGCTCTAGTTGAGATGAGATGGACATAAGATCTGGTTTAGTGGGATATCCTAGCTCTAGTTGAGATGAGATGGACATAAGATCTGGTTTAGTGGGATATCCTAGCTCTAGTTGAGATGAGAAGGACATAAGATCTGGTTTAGTTGGATATTCTAGCTCTAGTTGAGATGAGATGGACATAAGATCTGGTTTGGTGGGATATCCTAGCTCTAGTTGGGATGAGATGGACATAAGATCTGGTTAAGTGGGATATCCTAGCTCTAGTTGAGATGAGATGGACATAAGATCTGGTTTGGTGGGATATCCTAGCTCTAGTTGAGATGAGATGGACATAAGATCTGGTTTAGTGGGATATCCTAGCTCTAGTTGAGATGAGATGGACATATGATCTGGTTTGGTGAGATATCCTAGCTCTAGTTGAGATGAGATGGACATAATATCTGGTTTAGTGGGATATCCTAGCTCTAGTTGAGATGAGATGGACATAAGCTCTGGTTTGGTGGGATATCCTAGGTCTAGTTGAGATGAGATGGACATAAGATCTGGTTTGGTGGGATATCCTAGCTCTAGTTGAGATGAGATGGACATAAGATCTGGTTTAGTGGGATATACTAGCTCTAGTTGAGATGAGATGGACATAAGATCTGGTTTAGTGGGATATCCTAGCTCTAGTTGAGATGAGATGGACATAAGATCTGGTTTAGTGGGATATCCTAGCTCTAGTTGAGATGAGATGGACATAAGATCTGGTTTAGTGGGATATCCTAGCTCTAGTTGAGATGATATGGACATAAGATCTGGTTAAGTGGGATATCCTAGCTCTAGTTGAGATGAGATGGACATAAGATCTGGTTTAGTGGGATATCCTAGCTCTAGTTGAGATGAGATGGACATAAGATCTGGTTTAGTGGGATTTCCTAGCTCTAGTTGAGATGAGATGGACATAAGATCTGGTTTAGTGGGATATCCTAGCTCTAGTTCAGATGAGATGGACATAAGATCTGGTTAAGTGGGATATCCTAGCTCTAGTTGAGATGTGATGGACATAAGATCTGGTTTAGTGGGATATCCTAGCTCTAGTTGAGATGAGATGGACATAAGATCTGGTTTAGTGGGATATTCTAGCTCTAGTTGAGATGAGATGGACATAAGATCTGGTTTAGTGGGATATCCTAGCTCTAGTTGAGATGAGAAGGACATAAGATCTGGTTTAATTGGATATCCTAGCTCTAGTTGAGATGAGATAGACATAAGATCTGGTTTAGTGGGATATCCTAGCTCTAGTTGAGATGAGATGGACATAAGATCTAGTTTAGTGGGATATCCTAGCTCTAGTTGAGATGAGATGGACATAAGATCTGGTGTAGTGGGATATCCTAGCTCTAGTTGAGATGAGATGGACATAAGATCTGGTTTAGTGGGATATCCTAGCTCTAGTTGAGATGAGATGGACATAAGATCTGGTTTAGTGGGATATTCTAGCTCTAGTTGAGATGAGATGGACATAATATCTGGTTAAGTGGGATATCCTAGCTCTAGTTGAGATGAGATGGACATAAGATCTGGTTTAGTGGGATATCGTAGCTCTAGTTGAGATGAGATGGACATAAGATCTGGTTTGGTGGGATATCCTAGCTCTAGTTGAGATGACATGGACATAAGATCTGGTTTAGTGGGATATCCTAGCTCTAGTTGAGATGCCATGGACATAAGATCTGGTTTGGTAGGATATCCTAGCTCTAGTTGAGATGAGATGGACATAAGATCTGGTTTGGTGGGATATCCTAGCTCTAGTTGAGATGAGATGTACATAAGATCTGGTTTAGTGGGATATCCTAGCTCTAGTTCAGATGAGATGGATATAAGATCTGGTTTAGTGGGATATCCTAGCTCTAGTTCAGATGAGATGGACATAAGATCTGGTTAAGTGGAATATCCTAGCTCTAGTTGAGATGAGATGGACATAAGATCTGGTTTGGTGGGATATCCTAGCTCTAGTTGAGATGAGATGGGCATAAGATCTGGTTTGGTGGGATATCCTAGCTCTAGTTGAGATGAGATGGACATAAGATCTGGTTTGGTGGGATATCCTAGCTCTAGTTGAGATGAGATGGACATAAGATCTGGTTTAGTGGGATATCCTAGCTCTAGTTGAGATGAGATGGACATAAGATCTGGTTTAGTGGGATATCCTAGCTCTAGTTGAGATGAGATGGACATAAGATCTGGTTAAGTGGGATATCCTAGCTCTAGTTGAGATGAGATGGACATAAGATCTGGTTTAGTGGGATATCCTAGCTCTAGTTCAGATGAGATGGACATAAGATCTGGTTTAGTGGGATATCCTAGCTCTAGTTGAGATGAGATGGACATAAGATCTGGTTTAGTGGGATATCCTAGCTCTAGTTGAGATGAGATGGACATAAGATCTGGTTTAGTGGGATATCCTAACTCTAGTTGAGATGAGATGGACATAAGATCTGGTTTAGTGGGATATCCTAGCTCTAGTTGAGATGAGATGAACATAAGATCTGGTTTAGTGGGATATCCTAGCTCTAGTTGAGATGAGATGGACATAAGATCTGGTTTAGTGGGATATCCTAGCTCTAGTTGAGATGAGATGGACATAAGATCTGGTTTAGTGGGATATCCTAGCTCTAGTTGAGATGAGATGGACATACGATCTGGTTTAGTGGGATATCCTAGCTCTAGTTGAGATGAGATGGACATAAGATCTGGTTCAGTGGGATATCCTAGCTCTAGTTGAGATGATATGGACATAAGATCTGGTTAAGTGGGATATCCTAGCTCTAGTTGAGATGAGATGGACATAAGATCTGGTTTAGTAGGATATCCTAGCTCTAGTTGAGATGAGATGGACATAAGATCTGGTTTAGTGGGATATCCTAGCTCTAGTTGAGATGAGATGGACATAAAATCTGGTTTAGTGGGATATCCTAGCTCTAGTTGAGATGAGATGGACATAAGATCTGGTTTAGTGGGATATCCTAGCTCTAGTTGAGATGAGATGGACATAAGATCTGGTTAAGTGAGATATCCTAGCTCTAGTTGAGATGAGATGGACATAAGATCTGGTTTAGTGGGATATCCTAGCTCTAGTTGAGATGAGATGGACATAAGATCTGGTTTAGTGGGATATCCTAGCTCTAGTTCAGATGAGATGGACATAAGATCTGGTTTAGTGGGATATCCTAGCTCTAGTTGAGATGAGATGGACATAAGATCTGGTTTAGTGGGATATCCTAGCTCTAGTTGAGATGAGATGGACATAAGATCTGGTTTAGTGGGATATCCTAGCTCTAGTTGAGATGAGATGGACATAAGATCTGGTTTAGTGGGATATCCTAGCTCTAGTTGAGATGAGATGGACATAAGATCTGGTTTGGTGGGATATCCTAGCTCTAGTTGAGATGAGATGGACATAAGATCTGGTTTAGTGGGATATCCTAGCTCTAGTTGAGATGAGATGGACATAAGATCTGGTTTAGTGGGATATCCTAGCTCTAGTTCAGATGAGATGGACATGATCTGGTTTAGTGAGATATCCTAGCTCTAGTTGAGATGGACATAAGATCTGGTTTAGTGGGATATCCTAGCTCTAGTTGAGATGAGATGGACATAAGATCTGATTAAGTGGGATATCCTAGCTCTAGTTGAGATGAGATGGACATAAGATCTGGTTTAGTGGGATATGCTTGCTCTAGTTCAGATGAGATGGACATAAGATCTGGTTTAGTGGTATATCCTAGCTCTAGTTGAGATGAGATGGACATAAGATCTGGTTTAGTGGGATATCCTAGCTCTAGTTCAGATGAGATGGACATAAGATCTGGTTTAGTGGGATATCCTAGCTCTAGTTGAGATGAGATGGACATAAGATCTCGTTTAGTGGGATATCCTAACTCTAGTTGAGATGAGATGGACATAAGATCTGGTTTAGTGGGATATCCTAGCTCTAGTTGAGATGAGATGGACATAAGATCTGGTTTAGTGGGATATCCTAGCTCTAGTTGAGATGAGATGGACATAAGATCTGGTTTAGTGGGATATCCTAGCTATAGTTGAGATGAGATGGACATACGATCTGGTTTAGTGGGATATCCTTGTTCTAGTTGAGATGAGATGGACATACGATCTGGTTTAGTGGGATATCCTAGCTCTAGTTGAGATGAGATGGACATAAGATCTGGTTCAGTGGGATATCCTAGCTCTAGTTGAGATGAGATGGACATAAGATCTGGTTAAGTGTGATATCCTAGCTCTAGTTGAGATGAGATGGACATAAGATCTGGTTTAGTGGGATATCCTAGCTCTAGTTGAGATGAGATGGACATAAGATCTGGTTTAGTGGGATATCCTAGCTCTAGTTGAGATGAGATGGACATAAGATCTGGTTTAGTGGGATATCCTAGCTCTAGTTGAGATGGACATACGATCTGGTTTAGTGGGATATCCTAGCTCTAGTTGAGATGAGATGGACATAAGATCTGGTTCAGTGGGATATCCTAGCTCTAGTTGAGATGATATGGACATAAGATCTGGTTAAGTGGGATATCCTAGCTCTAGTTGAGATGAGATGGACATAAGATCTGGTTTAGTAGGATATCCTAGCTCTAGTTGAGATGAGATGGACATAAGATCTGGTTTAGTGGGATATCCTAGCTCTAGTTGAGATGAGATGGACATAAGATCTGGTTTAGTGGGATATCCTAGCTCTAGTTGAGATGAGATGGACATAAGATCTGGTTTAGTGGGATATCCTAGCTCTAGTTGAGATGAGATGGACATAAGATCTGGTTAAGTGAGATATCCTAGCTCTAGTTGAGATGAGATGGACATAAGATCTGGTTTAGTGGGATATCCTAGCTCTAGTTGAGATGAGATGGACATAAGATCTGGTTTAGTGGGATATCCTAGCTCTAGTTCAGATGAGATGGACATAAGATCTGGTTTAGTGGGATATCCTAGCTCTAGTTGAGATGAGATGGACATAAGATCTGGTTTAGTGGGATATCCTAGCTCTAGTTGAGATGAGATGGACATAAGATCTGGTTTAGTGGGATATCCTAGCTCTAGTTGAGATGAGATGGACATAAGATCTGGTTTAGTGGGATATCCTAGCTCTAGTTGAGATGAGATGGACATAAGATCTGGTTTGGTGGGATATCCTAGCTCTAGTTGAGATGAGATGGACATAAGATCTGGTTTAGTGGGATATCCTAGCTCTAGTTGAGATGAGATGGACATAAGATCTGGTTTAGTGGGATATCCTAGCTATAGTTGAGATGAGATGGACATACGATCTGGTTTAGTGGGATATCCTTGTTCTAGTTGAGATGAGATGGACATACGATCTAGTTTAGTGGGATATCCTAGCTCTAGTTGAGATGAGATGGACATAAGATCTGGTTCAGTGGGATATCCTAGCTCTAGTTGAGATGAGATGGACATAAGATCTGGTTAAGTGTGATATCCTAGCTCTAGTTGAGATGAGATGGACATAAGATCTGGTTTAGTGGGATATCCTAGCTATAGTTGAGATGAGATGGACATAAGATCTGGTTTAGTGGGATATCCTAGCTCTAGTTGAGATGAGATGGACATAAGATCTGGTTTAGTGGGATATCCTAGCTCTAGTTGAGATGAGATGGACATAAGATCTGGTTTAGTGGGATATCCTAGCTCTAGTTGAGATGAGATGGACATAAGATCTGGTTAAGTGGGATATCCTAGCTCTAGTTGAGATGAGATGGACATAAGATCTGGTTTAGTGGGATAGCCTAGCTCTAGTTCAGATGAGATGGACATAAGATCTGGTTTAGTGGGATATCCTAGCTCTAGTTGAGATGAGATGGACATAAGATCTGGTTAAGTGGGATATCCTAGCTCTAGTTGAGAAGAGATGGACATAAGATCTGGTTTAGTGGGATATCCTAGCTCTAGTTGAGATGAGATGGACATAAGAACTGGTTTAGTGGGATATGCTAGCTCTAGTTGAGATGAGATGGACATAAGATCTGGTTTACTGGGATATCCTAGCTCTAGTTGAGATGAGATGGACATAAGATCTGGTTTAGTGGGATATCCTAGCTCTAGTTGAGATGAGATGGACATAATATCTGGTTTAGTGGGATATCCTAGCTCTAGTTGAGATGAGATGGACATAAGATCTGGTTAAGTGGGATATCCTAGCTCTAGTTGAGATGAGATGGACATAAGATCTGGTTTAGTGGGATATCCTAGCTCTAGTTGAGATGAGATGGACATAAGATCTGGTTTAATGGGATATCCTAGCTCTAGTTGAGATGAGATGGACATAAGATCTGGTTTAGTGGGATATCCTAGCTCTAGTTGAGATGAGATGGACATAAGATCTGGTTTAGTGGGATATCCTAGCTCTAGTGTAGATGAGATGGACATACGATCTGATTTAGTGGGATATCCTAGCTCTAGTTGAGATGAGATGGACATACGATCTGGTTTAGTGGGATATCCTAGCTCTAGTTGAGATGAGATGGACATAATATCTGGTTTAGTGGGATATCCTAGCTCTAGTTGAGATGAGATGGACATAAGATCTGGTTTAGTGGGATATCCTAGCTATAGTTGAGATGAGATGGACATACGATCTGGTTTAGTGGGATATCCTTGTTCTAGTTGAGATGAGATGGACATACGATCTGGTTTAGTGGGATATCCTAGCTCTAGTTGAGATGAGATGGACATAAGATCTGGTTTAGTGGGATATCCTAGCTCTAGTTGAGATGAGATGGACATAAGATCTGGTTTGGTGGGATATCCTAGGCCTAGCTCTAGTTGAGATGAGATGGACATAAGATCTGGTTTAGTGGGATATCCTAGCTCTAGTTGAGATGAGATGGACATAAGATCTGGTTTAGTGGGATATCCTAGCTATAGTTGAGATGAGATGGACATACGATCTGGTTTAGTGGGATATCCTTGTTCTAGTTGAGATGAGATGGACATACGATCTGGTTTAGTGGGATATCCTAGCTCTAGTTGAGATGAGATGGACATAAGATCTGGTTCAGTGGGATATCCTAGCTCTAGTTGAGATGAGATGGACATAAGATCTGGTTAAGTGTGATATCCTAGCTCTAGTTGAGATGAGATGGACATAAGATCTGGTTTAGTGGGATATCCTAGCTATAGTTGAGATGAGATGGACATAAGATCTGGTTTAGTGGGATATCCTAGCTCTAGTTGAGATGAGATGGACATAAGATCTGGTTTAGTGGGATATCCTAGCTCTAGTTGAGATGAGATGGACATAAGATCTGGTTTAGTGGGATATCCTAGCTCTAGTTGAGATGAGATGGACATAAGATCTGGTTAAGTGGGATATCCTAGCTCTAGTTGAGATGAGATGGACATAAGATCTGGTTTAGTGGGATAGCCTAGCTCTAGTTCAGATGAGATGGACATAAGATCTGGTTTAGTGGGATATCCTAGCTCTAGTTGAGATGAGATGGACATAAGATCTGGTTAAGTGGGATATCCTATCTCTAGTTGAGAAGAGATGGACATAAGATCTGGTTTAGTGGGATATCCTAGCTCTAGTTGAGATGAGATGGACATAAGAACTGGTTTAGTGGGATATGCTAGCTCTAGTTGAGATGAGATGGACATAAGATCTGGTTTACTGGGATATCCTAGCTCTAGTTGAGATGAGATGGACATAAGATCTGGTTTAGTGGGATATCCTAGCTCTAGTTGAGATGAGATGGACATAATATCTGGTTTAGTGGGATATCCTAGCTCTAGTTGAGATGAGATGGACATAAGATCTGGTTAAGTGAGATATCCTAGCTCTAGTTGAGATGAGATGGACATAAGATCTGGTTTAGTGGGATATCCTAGCTCTAGTTGAGATGAGATGGACATAAGATCTGGTTTAATGGGATATCCTAGCTCTAGTTGAGATGAGATGGACATAAGATCTGGTTTAGTGGGATATCCTAGCTCTAGTTGAGATGAGATGGACATAAGATCTGGTTTAGTGGGATATCCTTGTTCTAGTTGAGATGAGATGGACATACGATCTAGTTTAGTGGGATATCCTAGCTCTAGTTGAGATGAGATGGACATAAGATCTGGTTCAGTGGGATATCCTAGCTCTAGTTGAGATGAGATGGACATAAGATCTGGTTAAGTGTGATATCCTAGCTCTAGTTGAGATGAGATGGACATAAGATCTGGTTTAGTGGGATATCCTAGCTATAGTTGAGATGAGATGGACATAAGATCTGGTTTAGTGGGATATCCTAGCTCTAGTTGAGATGAGATGGACATAAGATCTGGTTTAGTGGGATATCCTAGCTCTAGTTGAGATGAGATGGACATAAGATCTGGTTTAGTGGGATATCCTAGCTCTAGTTGAGATGAGATGGACATAAGATCTGGTTAAGTGGGATATCCTAGCTCTAGTTGAGATGAGATGGACATAAGATCTGGTTTAGTGGGATAGCCTAGCTCTAGTTCAGATGAGATGGACATAAGATCTGGTTTAGTGGGATATCCTAGCTCTAGTTGAGATGAGATGGACATAAGATCTGGTTAAGTGGGATATCCTAGCTCTAGTTGAGAAGAGATGGACATAAGATCTGGTTTAGTGGGATATACTAGCTCTAGTTGAGATGAGATGGACATAAGAACTGGTTTAGTGGGATATGCTAGCTCTAGTTGAGATGAGATGGACATAAGATCTGGTTTACTGGGATATCCTAGCTCTAGTTGAGATGAGATGGACATAAGATCTGGTTTAGTGGGATATCCTAGCTCTAGTTGAGATGAGATGGACATAATATCTGGTTTAGTGGGATATCCTAGCTCTAGTTGAGATGAGATGGACATAAGATCTGGTTAAGTGAGATATCCTAGCTCTAGTTGAGATGAGATGGACATAAGATCTGGTTTAGTGGGATATCCTAGCTCTAGTTGAGATGAGATGGACATAAGATCTGGTTTAATGGGATATCCTAGCTCTAGTTGAGATGAGATGGACATAAGATCTGGTTTAGTGGGATATCCTAGCTCTAGTTGAGATGAGATGGACATAAGATCTGGTTTAGTGGGATATCCTAGCTCTAGTGTAGATGAGATGGACATACGATCTGATTTAGTGGGATATCCTAGCTCTAGTTGAGATGAGATGGACATACGATCTGGTTTAGTGGGATATCCTAGCTCTAGTTGAGATGAGATGGACATAATATCTGGTTTAGTGGGATATCCTAGCTCTAGTTGAGATGAGATGGACATAAGATCTGGTTTAGTGGGATATCCTAGCTATAGTTGAGATGAGATGGACATACGATCTGGTTTAGTGGGATATCCTTGTTCTAGTTGAGATGAGATGGACATACGATCTGGTTTAGTGGGATATCCTAGCTCTAGTTGAGATGAGATGGACATAAGATCTGGTTCAGTGGGATATCCTAGCTCTAGTTGAGATGAGATGGACATAAGATCTGGTTAAGTGTGATATCCTAGCTCTAGTTGAGATGAGATGGACATAAGATCTGGTTTAGTGGGATATCCTAGCTCTAGTTGAGATGAGATGGACATAAGATCTGGTTTAGTGGGATATCCTAGCTCTAGTTGAGATGAGATGGACATAAGATCTGGTTTAGTGGGATATCCTAGCTCTAGTTGAGATGAGATGGACATAAGATCTGGTTTAGTGGGATATCCTAGCTCTAGTTGAGATGAGATGGACATAAGATCTGGTTAAGTGGGATATCCTAGCTCTAGTTGAGATGAGATGGACATAAGATCTGGTTTAGTGGGATAGCCTAGCTCTAGTTCAGATGAGATGGACATAAGATCTGGTTTAGTGGGATATCCTAGCTCTAGTTGAGATGAGATGGACATAAGATCTGGTTTAGTGGGATATCCTAGCTCTAGTTGAGAAGAGATGGACATAAGATCTGGTTTAGTGGGATATCCTAGCTCTAGTTGAGATGAGATGGACATAAGAACTGGTTTAGTGGGATATGCTAGCTCTAGTTGAGATGAGATGGACATAAGATCTGGTTTACTGGGATATCCTAGCTCTAGTTGAGATGAGATGGACATAAGATCTGGTTTAGTGGGATATCCTAGCTCTAGTTGAGATGAGATGGACATAAGATCTGGTTTAGTGGGATATCCTAGCTCTAGTTGAGATGAGATGGACATAAGATCTGGTTAAGTGAGATATCCTAGCTCTAGTTGAGATGAGATGGACATAAGATCTGGTTTAGTGGGATATCCTAGCTCTAGTTGAGATGAGATGGACATAAGATCTGGTTTAATGGGATATCCTAGCTCTAGTTGAGATGAGATGGACATAAGATCTGGTTTAGTGGGATATCCTAGCTCTAGTTGAGATGAGATGGACATAAGATCTGGTTTAGTGGGATATCCTAGCTCTAGTTGAGATGAGATGGACATAAGATCTGGTTTAGTGGGATATCCTAGCTCTAGTTGAGATGAGATGGACATAAGATCTGGTTAAGTGGGATATCCTAGCTCTAGTTGAGATGAGATGGACATAAGAACTGGTTTAGTGGGATATCCTAGCTCTAGTTGAGATGAGATGGACATAAGATCTGGTTTAGTGGGATATCCTAGCTCTAGTTGAGATGAGATGGACATAA
Organism: Meghimatium bilineatum; assembly: GCA_034231615.1. Classification (NCBI taxonomy): domain Eukaryota; kingdom Metazoa; phylum Mollusca; class Gastropoda; order Stylommatophora; family Philomycidae; genus Meghimatium; species Meghimatium bilineatum. Next base: position 13,231,782 of record CM067319.1, on the reverse strand, counting down.
GATCTGGTTTAGTGGGATATCCTAGCTCTAGTTGAGATGAGATGGACATAAGATCTGGTTTAGTGGGATATCCTAGCTCTAGTTGAGATGAGATGGACATAAGATCTGGTTAAGTGGGATATCCTAGCTCTAGTTGAGATGAGATGGACATAAGAACTGGTTTAGTGGGATATCCTAGCTCTAGTTGAGATGAGATGGACATAAGATCTGGTTTAGTGGGATATCCTAGCTCTAGTTGAGATGAGATGGACATAAGATCTGGTTTAGTGGGATAACCTAGCTCTAGTCGAGATGAGATGGACATAAGATCTGGTTTAGCGGGATATCCTAGCTCTAGTTGAGATGAGATGGACATAAGATCTGGTTTAGTGGGATATCCTAGCTCTAGTTGAGATGAGATGGACATAAGATCTGGTTTAGTGGGATATCCTAGCTCTAGTTGAGATTAGATGGACATAAGATCTGGTTTGGTGGGATATCCTAGCTCTAGTTGAGATGAGATGGACATAAGATCTGGTTTAGTGGGATATCCTAGCTCTAGTAGAGATGAGATGGACATGAGATCTGGTTTAGTGGGATATCCTAGCTCTAGTTGAGATGAGATGGACATAAGATCTGGTTTAGTGGGATATCCTAGCTCTAGTTGAGATGAGATGGACATAAGATCTGGTTTAGTGGGATATCCTAGCTCTAGTTGAGATGAGATGGACATAAGATCTGGTTTAGTGGGATATCCTAGCTCTAGTTGAGATGAGATGGACATAAGATCTGGTTTAGTGGGATATCCTAGCTCTAATTGAGATGAGATGGACGTAAGATCTGGTTTAGTGGGATATCCTAGCTCTAGTTGAGATGATATGGACATAAGATCTGGTTTAGTGGGATATCCTAGCTCTAGTTGAGATGAGATGGACATAAGATCTGGTTTAGTGGGATATCCTAGCTCTAGTTGAGATAAGATGGACATAAGATCTGGTTTAGTGGGATATCCTAGCTCTAGTTGAGATGAGATGGACATAAGATCTGGTTTAGTTGGATATCCTAGCTCTAGTTGAGATGAGATGGACATAAGATCTGGTTTAGTGGGATATCCTAGCTCTAGTTGAGATGAGATGGACAAAAGATCTGGTTTAGTGGGATATCCTAGCTCTAGTTGAGATGAGATGGACATAAGATCTGGTTTAGTTGGATATCCTAGCTCTAGTTGAGATGAGATGGTCATAAGATCTGGTTTAGTGGGATATCCTAGCTCTAGTTCAGATGAGATGGACAAAAGATCTGGTTTAGTGGGATATCCTAGCTCTAGTTGAGATGAGATGGACATAAGATCTGGTTTAGTGGGATATCCTAGCTCTAGTTGAGATGAGATGGACATAAGTTCTGGTTTAGTGGGATATCCTAGCTCTAGTTGAGATGAGATGGACATAAGATCTGGTTTAGTGGGATATCCTAGCTCTAGTTGAGATGAGATGGACATAAGATCTGGTTTAGTGGGATATCCTAGCTCTAGTTGAGATGAGATGGACATAAGATCTGGTTTAGTGGGATATCCTAGCTCTAGTTGAGATGACATGGACGTAAGATCTGGTTTGATGGGATATCCTAGCTCTAGTTGAGATGAGATGGATATAAGATCTGGTTTAGTGAGATATCCTAGCTCTAGTTGAGATGAGATGACATAAGATCTGGTTTAGTGGGATATCCTAGCTCTAGTTGAGATGAGATGGACATAAGATCTGGTTTAGTGGGATATCCTAGCTCTAGTTGAGATGAGATGGACATAAGATCTGGTTTAGTGGGATATCCTAGCTCTAGTTGAGATGAGCTGGACATAAGTTCTGGTTTAGTGGGATATTCTAGCTCTAGTTGAGATGAGATGGACATAAGATCTGGTTTAGTGGGATATCCTAGCTCTAGTTGAGATGAGATGGACATAAGATCTGGTTTAGCGGGAGATCCTAGCTCTAGTTGAGATGAGATTGACGTAAGATCTGGTTTAGTGGGATATCCTAGCTCTAGTTGAGATGAGATGGATATAAGATCTGGTTTAGTGGGATATCCTAGCTCTAGTTCAGATGAGATGGACATAAGATCTGGTTTAGTGGGATATCCTAGCTCTAGTTGAGATGAGATGGATATAAGATCTGGTTTAGTGGGATATCCTAGCTCTAGTTGAGATGAGATGGACATAAGATCTGGTTTAGTGGGATATCCTAGCTCTAGTTGAGATGAGATGGACATAAGATCTGGTTTAGTGGGATATCCTAGCTCTAATTGAGATGAGATGGACGTAAGATCTGGTTTAGTGGGATATCCTAGCTCTAGTTGAGATGATATGGACATAAGATCTGGTTTAGTGGGATACCCTAGCTCTAGTTGAGATGAGATGGACATAAGATCTGGTTTAGTGGGATATCCTAGCTCTAGTTGAGATAAGATGGACATAAGATCTGGTTTAGTGGGATATCCTTGCTCTAGTTGAGATGAGATGGACATAAGATCTGGTTTAATTGGATATCCTAGCTCTAGTTGAGATGAGATGGACATAAGATCTGGTTTAGTGGGATATCCTAGCTCTAGTTGAGATGAGATGGACAAAAGATCTGGTTTAGTGGGATATCCTAGCTCTAGTTGAGATGAGATGGACATAAGATCTGGTTTAGTTGGATATCCTATCTCTAGTTGAGATGAGATGGACATAAGATCTGGTTTAGTGGGATATCCTAGCTCTAGTTGAGATGAGATGGACAAAAGATCTGGTTTAGTGGGATATCCTAGCTCTAGTTGAGATGAGATGGACATAAGATCTGGTTTAGTGGGATATCCTAGCTCTAGTTGAGATGAGATGGACATAAGTTCTGGTTTAGTGGGATATCCTAGCTCTAGTTGAGATGAGATGGACATAAGATCTGGTTTAGTGGGATATCCTAGCTCTAGTTGAGATGAGATGGACATAAGATCTGGTTTAGTGGGATATCCTAGCTCTAGTTGAGATGAGATGGACATAAGATCTGGTTTAGTGGGATATCCTAGCTCTAGTTGAGATGAGATGGACATAAGATCTGGTTTGGTGGGATATCCTAGCTCTAGTTGAGATGAGATGGATATAAGATCTGGTTTAGTGGGATATCCTAGCTCTAGTTGAGATGAGATGGACATAAGATCTGGTTTAGTGGGATATCCTAGCTCTAGTTGAGATGAGATGGACATAAGATCTGGTTTAGTGGGATATCCTAGCTCTAGTTGAGATGAGATGGACATAAGATCTGGTTTAGTGGGATATCCTAGCTCTAGTTGAGATGAGCTGGACATAAGTTCTGGTTTAGTGGGATATTCTAGCTCTAGTTGAGATGAGATGGACATAAGATCTGGTTTAGTGGGATATCCTAGCTCTAGTTGAGATGAGATGGACATAAGATCTGGTTTAGCGGGAGATCCTAGCTCTAGTTGAGATGAGATTGACATAAGATCTGGTTTAGTGGGATATCCTAGCTCTAGTTGAGATGAGATGGCTATAAGATCTGGTTTAGTGGGATATCCTAGCTCTAGTTCAGATGAGATGGACATAAGATCTGGTTTAGTGGGATATCCTAGCTCTAGTTGAGATGAGATGGATATAAGATCTGGTTTAGTGGGATATCCTAGCTCTAGTTGAGATGAGATGGACATAAGATCTGGTTTAGTGGGATATCCTAGCTCTAGTTGAGATGAGATGGACATAAGATCTGGTTTAGTGGGATATCCTAGCTCTAGTTGAGATGAGATGGACATAAGATCTGGTTTAGTGGGATATCCTAGCTCTAGTTGAGATGAGATGGACATAAGTTCTGGTTTAGTGTGATATCCTAGCTCTAGTTGAGATGAGATGGACATAAGATCTGGTTTAGTGGGATATCCTAGCTCTAGTTGAGATGAGATGGACATAACATCTGGTTTAGTGGGATATCCTAGCTCTAGTTGAGATGAGATGGATATAAGATCTGGTTTAGTGGGATATCCTAGCTCTAGTTCAGATGAGATGGACATAAGATCTGGTTTAGTGGGATATCCTAGCTCTAGTTGAGATGAGATGGATATAAGATCTGGTTTAGTGGGATATCCTAGAACTAGTTGAGATGAGATGGACATAAGATCTGGTTTAGTGGGATATCCTAGCTCTAGTTGAGATGAGATGGACATAAGATCTGGTTTAGTGGGATATCCTAGCTCTAGTTGAGATGAGATGGACATAAGATTTGGTTTAGTGGGATATCCTAGCTCTAGTTGAGATGAGATGGACATACGATCTGGTTTAGTTGGATATCCTAGCTCTAGTTGAGATGAGATGGACATAAGATCTGGTTTAGTGGGATATCCTAGCTCTAGTTGAGATGAGATGGAGATAAGATATGGTTTAGTGGGATATCCTAGCTCTAGTTGAGATGAGATGGACATAAGATCTGGTTTAGTGGGATATCCTAGCTCTAGTTGAGATGAGATGGACATAAGATCTGGTTTAGTTGGATATCCTAGCTCTAGTTGAGATGAGATGGACATAAGTTCTGGTTTAGTGGGATATCCTAGCTCTAGTTGAGATGAGATGGAGATAAGATCTGGTTTAGTGGGATATCCTAGCTCTAGTTGAGATGAGATGGACATAAGATCTGGTTTAGTGGGATATCCTAGCTCTAGTTGAGATGAGATGGACATAAGATCTGGTTTAGTGGGATATCCTAGCTCTAGTTGAGATGAGATGGACATAAGTTCTGGTTTAGTGGGATATTCTAGCTCTAGTTGAGATGAGATGGACATAAGATCTGGTTTAGTGGGATATCCTAGCTCTAGTTGAGATGAGATGGACATAAGATCTGGTTTAGCGGGAGATCCTAGCTCTAGTTGAGATGAGATTGACATAAGATCTGGTTTAGTGGGATATCCTAGCTCTAGTTGAGATGAGATGGACATAATATCTGGTTTAGTGGGATATCCTCAGAAGACAAGTGTGAACTCAGTCATTAGTTACACCCTCAGAAGACAAGAGTGAACTCAGACATTAGTTACACCCTCAGAAGACAAGAGTGAACTCAGTCATTAGTTACACCCTCAGAAGATAAGAGTGAACTCAGACATTAGTTACACAATCAGAAGACAAGAGTGAACTCAGTAATTAGTTACACCCTCAGAAGACAAGTGTGAACTCAGACATTAGTTACACCCTCAGAAGACAAGAGTGAACTCAGACATTAGTTGCACCCTCAGAAGACAAGAGTGAACTCAGTCATTAGTTACACCCTCAGAAGAACAGAGTGAACTCAGTCATTAGTTACACCCTCAGAAGACAAGAGTGAACTCAGACATTAGTTACACCCTCAGAAGACAAGTGTGATCTCAGTCATTAGTTACACCCTCAGATGATAAGAGTGAACTCAGGCATTAGTTGCACCCTCAGAAGACAAGAGTGAACTCAGTCATTAGTTACACCATCATAAGAACAGAGTGAACTCAGACATTAGTTACACCCTCAGAAGACAAGAATGAACTCAGTCATTAGTTACACCCTCAGAAGACAAGAGTGAACTCAGACATTAGTTACACCCTCAGAAGACAAGATTGAACTCAGTCATTAGTTACACCCTCAGAAGACAAGAGTGAACTCAGACATTAGTTACACCCTCAGAAGACAAGTGTGAACTCAGACATTAGTTACACCCTCAGAAGACAAGAGTGAACTCAGTCATTAGTTACACCCTCAGAAGACAAGAGTGAACTCAGACATTAGTTACACCCTCAGAAGACAAGACTGAACTCAGAAATTAGTTACACCCTCATAAGACAAGAGTGAACTCAGTCATTAGTTACACCCTCAGAAGACAAGAGTGAACTCAGTCATTAGTTACACCCTCATAAGAACAGAGTGAACTCAGAAATTAGTTACACCCTCAGAAGATAAGTGTGATCTCAGTCATTAGTTACACCCTCAGATGACAAGAGTGAACTCAGTCATTAGTTGCACCCTCAGAAGACAAGAGTGAACTCAGTTATTAGATGCACCCTCAGAAGACAAGAGTGAACTCAGTCATTAGTTGCACCCTCATAAGTAAAGAGTGAACTCAGTCATTAGTTACACCCTCAGAAGACAAGATTGAACTCAGTCATTAGTTACACCCTCAGAAGACAAGAGTGAACTCAGACATTAGTTACACCCTCAGAAGACAAGAGTGAACTCAGACATTAGTTACACCCTCAGAAGACAAGAGTGAACTCAGTCATTAGTTACACCCTCAGAAGACAAGAGTGAACTCAGGCATTAGTTACACCCTCAGAAGACAAGAGTGAACTCAGACATTAGTTACACCCTCATAAGACAAGAGTGAACTCAGTCATTAGTTACACCCTCAGAAGACAAGAGTGAACTCAGTCATTAGTTACACCCTTATAAGAACAGAGTGAACTCAGAAATTAGTTACACCCTCAGAAGATAAGTGTGATCTCAGTCATTAGTTACACCCTCAGATGACAAGAGTGAACTCAGTCATTAGTTACACCCTCAGAAGACAAGAGTGAACTCAGTCATTAGTTACACCCTCATAAGAACAGAATGAACTCAGACATTAGTTACACCCTCAGAAGACAAGAGTGAACTCAGTCATTAGTTACACCCTCAGAAGATAAGAGTGAACTCAGACATTAGTTACACAATCAGAAGACAAGAGTGAACTCAGTAATTAGTTACACCCTCAGAAGACAAGTGTGAACTCAGACATTAGTTACACCCTCAGAAGACAAGAGTGAACTCAGACATTAGTTGCACCCTCAGAAGACAAGAGTGAACTCAGTCATTAGTTACACCCTCAGAAGAACAGAGTGAACTCAGTCATTAGTTACACCCTCAGAAGACAAGAGTGAACTCAGACATTAGTTACACCCTCAGAAGACAAGTGTGATCTCAGTCATTAGTTACACCCTCAGATGATAAGAGTGAACTCAGGCATTAGTTGCACCCTCAGAAGACAAGAGTGAACTCAGTCATTAGTTACACCATCATAAGAACAGAGTGAACTCAGACATTAGTTACACCCTCAGAAGACAAGAATGAACTCAGTCATTAGTTACACCCTCAGAAGACAAGAGTGAACTCAGACATTAGTTACACCCTCAGAAGACAAGATTGAACTCAGTCATTAGTTACACCCTCAGAAGACAAGAGTGAACTCAGACATTAGTTACACCCTCAGAAGACAAGTGTGAACTCAGACATTAGTTACACCCTCAGAAGACAAGAGTGAACTCAGTCATTAGTTACACCCTCAGAAGACAAGAGTGAACTCAGACATTAGTTACACCCTCAGAAGACAAGAGTGAACTCAGAAATTAGTTACACCCTCATAAGACAAGAGTGAACTCAGTCATTAGTTACACCCTCAGAAGACAAGAGTGAACTCAGTCATTAGTTACACCCTCATAAGAACAGAGTGAACTCAGAAATTAGTTACACCCTCAGAAGATAAGTGTGATCTCAGTCATTAGTTACACCCTCAGATGACAAGAGTGAACTCAGTCATTAGTTGCACCCTCAGAAGACAAGAGTGAACTCAGTTATTAGATGCACCCTCAGAAGACAAGAGTGAACTCAGTCATTAGTTGCACCCTCATAAGTAAAGAGTGAACTCAGTCATTAGTTACACCCTCAGAAGACAAGATTGAACTCAGTCATTAGTTACACCCTCAGAAGACAAGAGTGAACTCAGACATTAGTTACACCCTCAGAAGACAAGAGTGAACTCAGACATTAGTTACACCCTCAGAAGACAAGAGTGAACTCAGTCATTAGTTACACCCTCAGAAGACAAGAGTGAACTCAGGCATTAGTTACACCCTCAGAAGACAAGAGTGAACTCAGTCATTAGTTACACCCTCAGAAGACAAGAGTGAACTCAGTCATTAGTTACACCCTCATAAGAACAGAGTGAACTCAGAAATTAGTTACACCCTCAGAAGATAAGTGTGATCTCAGTCATTAGTTACACCCTCAGATGACAAGAGTGAACTCAGTCATTAGTTGCACCCTCAGAAGACAAGAGTGAACTCAGTTATTAGATGCACCCTCAGAAGACAAGAGTGAACTCAGTCATTAGTTGCACCCTCATAAGTAAAGAGTGAACTCAGTCATTAGTTGCACCCTCAGAAGACAAGAGTGAACTCAGACATTAGTTACACCCTCAGAAGACAAGAGTGAACTCAGTCATTAGTTACACCCTCAGAAGACAAGTGTGAACTCAGACATTAGTTACACCCTCAGAAGTCAAGAGTGAACTCAGACATTAGTTACACCCTCAGAAGACAAGAGTGAACTCAGTCATTAGTTACACCCTCAGAAGACAAGTGTGAACTCAGACATTAGTTACACCCTCAGAAGACAAGAGTGAACTCAGACAATAGTTACACCCTCAGAAGACAAGTGTGAACTCAGACATTAGTTACACCCTCAGAAGACAAGAGTGAACTCAGACATTAGTTACACCCTCAGAAGACAAGAGTGAACTCAGACATTAGTTACACCCTCAGAAGACAAGAGTGAACTCAGTCATTAGTTACACCCTCAGAAGACAAGAGTGAACTCAGGCATTAGTTACACCCTCAGAAGACAAGAGTGAACTCAGACATTAGTTACACCCTCATAAGACAAGAGTGAACTCAGTCATTAGTTACACCCTCAGAAGACAAGAGTGAACTCAGTCATTAGTTACACCCTCATAAGAACAGAGTGAACTCAGAAATTAGTTACACCCTCAGAAGATAAGTGTGATCTCAGTCATTAGTTACACCCTCAGATGACAAGAGTGAACTCAGTCATTAGTTACACCCTCAGAAGACAAGAGTGAACTCAGTCATTAGTTACACCCTCATAAGAACAGAATGAACTCAGACATTAGTTACACCCTCAGAAGACAAGAGTGAACTCAGTCATTAGTTACACCCTCAGAAGATAAGAGTGAACTCAGACATTAGTTACACAATCAGAAGACAAGAGTGAACTCAGTAATTAGTTACACCCTCAGAAGACAAGTGTGAACTCAGACATTAGTTACACCCTCAGAAGACAAGAGTGAACTCAGACATTAGTTGCACCCTCAGAAGACAAGAGTGAACTCAGTCATTAGTTACACCCTCAGAAGAACAGAGTGAACTCAGTCATTAGTTACACCCTCAGAAGACAAGAGTGAACTCAGACATTAGTTACACCCTCAGAAGACAAGTGTGATCTCAGTCATTAGTTACACCCTCAGATGATAAGAGTGAACTCAGGCATTAGTTGCACCCTCAGAAGACAAGAGTGAACTCAGTCATTAGTTACACCATCATAAGAACAGAGTGAACTCAGACATTAGTTACACCCTCAGAAGACAAGAATGAACTCAGTCATTAGTTACACCCTCAGAAGACAAGAGTGAACTCAGACATTAGTTACACCCTCAGAAGACAAGATTGAACTCAGTCATTAGTTACACCCTCAGAAGACAAGAGTGAACTCAGACATTAGTTACACCCTCAGAAGACAAGTGTGAACTCAGACATTAGTTACACCCTCAGAAGACAAGAGTGAACTCAGTCATTAGTTACACCCTCAGAAGACAAGAGTGAACTCAGACATTAGTTACACCCTCAGAAGACAAGAGTGAACTCAGAAATTAGTTACACCCTCATAAGACAAGAGTGAACTCAGTCATTAGTTACACCCTCAGAAGACAAGAGTGAACTCAGTCATTAGTTACACCCTCATAAGAACAGAGTGAACTCAGAAATTAGTTACACCCTCAGAAGATAAGTGTGATCTCAGTCATTAGTTACACCCTCAGATGACAAGAGTGAACTCAGTCATTAGTTGCACCCTCAGAAGACAAGAGTGAACTCAGTTATTAGATGCACCCTCAGAAGACAAGAGTGAACTCAGTCATTAGTTGCACCCTCATAAGTAAAGAGTGAACTCAGTCATTAGTTACACCCTCAGAAGACAAGATTGAACTCAGTCATTAGTTACACCCTCAGAAGACAAGAGTGAACTCAGACATTAGTTACACCCTCAGAAGACAAGAGTGAACTCAGACATTAGTTACACCCTCAGAAGACAAGAGTGAACTCAGTCATTAGTTACACCCTCAGAAGACAAGAGTGAACTCAGGCATTAGTTACACCCTCAGAAGACAAGAGTGAACTCAGTCATTAGTTACACCCTCAGAAGACAAGAGTGAACTCAGTCATTAGTTACACCCTCATAAGAACAGAGTGAACTCAGAAATTAGTTACACCCTCAGAAGATAAGTGTGATCTCAGTCATTAGTTACACCCTCAGATGACAAGAGTGAACTCAGTCATTAGTTGCACCCTCAGAAGACAAGAGTGAACTCAGTTATTAGATGCACCCTCAGAAGACAAGAGTGAACTCAGTCATTAGTTGCACCCTCATAAGTAAAGAGTGAACTCAGTCATTAGTTGCACCCTCAGAAGACAAGAGTGAACTCAGACATTAGTTACACCCTCAGAAGACAAGAGTGAACTCAGTCATTAGTTACACCCTCAGAAGACAAGTGTGAACTCAGACATTAGTTACACCCTCAGAAGTCAAGAGTGAACTCAGACATTAGTTACACCCTCAGAAGACAAGAGTGAACTCAGTCATTAGTTACACCCTCAGAAGACAAGTGTGAACTCAGACATTAGTTACACCCTCAGAAGACAAGAGTGAACTCAGACAATAGTTACACCCTCAGAAGACAAGTGTGAACTCAGACATTAGTTACACCCTCAGAAGACAAGAGTGAACTCAGACATTAGTTACACCCTCAGAAGACAAGAGTGAACTCAGTCATTAGTTACACCCTCAGAAGACAAGAGTGAACTCAGACATTAGTTACACCCTCAGAAGACAAGAGTGAACTCAGACATTAGTTACACCCTCAGAAGACAAGAGTGAACTCAGTCATTAGTTACACCCTCAGAAGACAAGAGTGAACTCAGACATTAGTTACACCCTCAGAAGACAAGAGTGAACTCAGACATTAGTTACACCCTCAGAAGACAAGAGTGAACTCAGTCATTAGTTACACCCTCATAAGAACAGAATGAACTCAGACATTAGTTACACCCTCAGAAGACAAGAGTGAACTCAGTCATTAGTTACACCCTCAGAAGACAAGAGTGAACTCAGTCATTAGTTACACCCTAATAAGAAGTAGAATTTTAACATTACCGAATTGCTTCCCAACCTCAGAATATTTCTATCATACAAATATATGCCCCTTTCCCCCCCCCCCCCCCGCTACTGATTACGAGGAAGAAACAATTGATATGTTGTTGTTTTTGCACAGATGGAAAATGTAGTAAAGAATATAGCAAATAAAAGTATAGTCTTATTGGAAGACATGGTAATTGAAATGCTGAGATAGACATTCTTACAGGGCATGATGATTGGAATGCTGAGATAGGGCCGGACGGATATGAACAATAGACTGACACTGTGGTTAAATTCGGAATAAGAACAACAAATGGTCGCTGTCTACGAGTATTGGAGTTTGCCAGTAGATACAAGCAAACCCTTGCTAATACATTGTTTCCTCATAAAGTATTCCGACGAAAAACATGGCATGAACCGCCGTTAGAGATACACAATGAAATAAATGTCATTCTTGTGACCAAAAACTTCAAATCTAGTATCAATCAGGCTAAGACCACGAGGATCCCTGGAGCTAACAATGTCAGTAACCCAGATATGGCAATAATGACTTACTGTTGTGAAACGACGTACATGTCTTTGTTTTGGTACATATAACGAAAGACAAATCTCGTAAATATTTCTTGTAAGGAGCAGTAAAGAATGGAAGAAGAAGAGGGGGATCAGAGAAAAAAATCATGAATTTCTAACATCAAGGAATGGTTTGGGTGTGTTGTTTGTTTTTTTTACACTCCCTAGAATGGCTGAGAAAAGTGATATTTGGAGAGCTTTCTTTGCTGATGTCTCCAGTGTGACACCCCTACGACCTGGATGGGTTATAGGTTTTATTATTATTATTAAGCTTTCTATTTGAACAATAGTAGACGATGAGAAATCTGAATCATTTTCACAGAACTAACCTCAGGAAAGTTATCAACATCAGATGACAAGAAAATATTGCGGATACCAATGTCTGTCAGATTTGGTATCCCTAATCATTGGCAATATTCTGATGCAAACACAAATTTGTTTTGCAGGCTATCTGATACGTATGCCAGATTATTTTCCTGCCAAATGCACTTCTCTATGGTGAGTTACTGAAGGGTATACGTTCTCAAGGTGGACAGTAGATGTACACTACATGTACTAGTAAAAGATCTCACTAAAAGCCTTTCAACTAGACAAAAATATATTTAACGAACTTGCACAAAATAGAGATACATGGAGCACTACAATACAAATGTCGCAATCTTGTGAAAATAAAAAAAAATGCAGCAGCTCAATAACGAAGAGAGATAGAAGCTAGTAGCTAAATTTGATGCCAAATGAAGGTGTATGAAGCCAAATGAAGATCTACAAAATCATATTCAAGGAAACATCTCAAACGTAATTTCAACAGTGGGTGTAACAAATGATCACGACTCGTGATTAACGAACAATATAACAAGAGGATATTGGTACCACAACCTTATATCTCCATTATTTTAAATTAGAATAGAATATTTGTTGACATTCACAATATAAAGTGACTAAAGATGGAAGATTATACCAGCTTCTCGACACAATGGCTTTATCTAAATAATTTGTGCATGCTTGTCATAGATAAAGAGTTAGTAAATATTGATGAACTTATCTCATAAATTGTCCGTACGTCTGTTGGCATGTAGTTATGTTTCTGAGACCATTAACTATCCATAAACTAGTCATTAATAAATATATTTATCCATTCTTTAGATGCACAACTTGATATGTGACCCCCAATTACATTGATAAATTGAGTATCTAAAATAAAGTACCTGACAGCTTGCCACCTGATCAAAAACATCCACGTTTGAAAGTTCTTACTATTTATATCTCGGTCTCAAGTTAGCAGTTATTGAAATATTTGAGTGAGTATTTGTGTATTTATTTGTATTTATCACTAAGGAACAATAAGCGACTGAGATGTTTCTGTAAATATATTTCTTGAAAATTTAACAACTAAATATTGTTTTTTTAAATATAAGTGTTGCTTAACGTCTAATCGAAATCTTGTGTCCTATATTCTTGTAGAGTTGATTTATGTTTGCAATCTTGTATCTTACATTCTTGTAGAATTGAGTTGTGATTGCAATCTTGTATCTTACATTCTTGTAGAATTGAGTTGTGCTTGAAATCTTGTGTCCTATATTCTTGTAGAGTTGATTTATGTTTGCAATCTTGTATCTTACATTCTTGTAGAATTGATTTGTGATTGCAATCTTGTGTCTTACATTCTTGTAGAGTTGATTCGTGCTTGAAATCTTGTGTCCTATATTCTTGTAGAATTGATTTGCAATTGCAATCCTTGTCGTTTCACGTTTGCTAAGCCAACAGTACACGATGTAGCTGTTTTGTTTTTAACTGACAGCAGTGAAAGCAGAGATCTGAACAATTATGTTTTATTTGTAACTGAAAGCAGAGACTGAGACCCTATATTTGGTGTGCGAAGACTAATAAATATACCTAATACTTGTCACATAACATCGTGGTCATTTGTGCGTTGACTAGCATTTCTTTTCTTGTAAAGTCACAGATGATTTTCCATCGATCACTGAAGAAAAATATCTGCCAACAAATTGGTTGTGTAAATTTAAAGCATACAGGTATTTTACAAGTTATAATTTTCTAATTTATTTACAGTTTAATTAGTTTTCAAAAATGAAAAGCAACGTTCCAAAACAATACCAATCATTAGCTCTGAGATTCTTCTTCTTCTTCTTTCTTTCACTTGAAACATGTCTATATCTGTAATTCTGTCTCCTTAATAAAACTCACTGTCTTTTGTAGTTCATACAGTGTCCATAGAGTTTTGATTCCAGTGTTGTTTCCTCTGGCCAATATGTCTGCCTCAGCGTTTCATGCTCAGAACACTCTTGAAGTATATGTTTGGCACTCTGTGCTGCCTGTCCACATGTACACATGGCTGTGTTGCCAATCTTGAACTTTGTAAACATGTGACTGCGGAGTCGGTTGTGTCCTGTTCTGAGACGTAGAATTATAACTTGCTCTGATCTGTTCATAATATGATAGTCATCGTGTGTTGGCGTTTGTGGCTTTCTTATTGATGATGTACCGTTGTTCTGTAATGAGTTGAACCATACTTGCACATTGAATTTTCAGCTGAATTTATTCGTGACAGTCAATCATTTATAGGCGTCCAATAATTTGGTCAGAAAGTTTTGTGTTCAGTAAGTTTCACGTGTTTCTCATGAACATGTCACTAGTCATTTCCAAAAATGTTGTTTTGACATTCACCTCCTTCATGACCTTACGAATCATGAGGTGAGTACAATTAAAGTAACAACGAGAAGTTAATGAGCAGGTGGACATTCATCTCCTTCATGACCTCACGAATCATGAGGTGAGTACAATTCAGGTAACAACGAGACGTTAATGAGCAGGTGGACACAATCGATAGGTTAAAGGATGTCCAATCAGCGAATATCTTTTAGAACTCCATAAACGTTTGTTAATTTTTTTTGAACAGTACAATTATTGTATATACGCTGAGCATCTGTCTATTATTTTCTCTATGTCAAAATTTTTTAAATCATTTTTTATTTTCAAACACCTATTTGTTGACTTCTTTATTATTCCGTTTTATCATATAGTCCATAAACAAAAAATCATAAAGGTGAAACAAAACTCATACAAATGTCAAATGTCTCATGATAAAAACACAGATATCGCAGCTACGTTATGTGGCTGGACAACTTTTGTCATTTCAGGGAACATCACCATAAAAAATATTGTACATCTTGTGACTGAATGAGTGAGGGTTTGGGAGGTTATGTAATTGAATGAGTGAGGGTTTGGGAGGTTATGTAATTGAATGAGTGAGGGTTTGGGAGGTTATGAGATTGAATGAGTGAGGGTTTGGGAGGTTATGTGATTGAATGAGTGAGGATTTGGGAGGTAATGTGATTGAATGAGTGAGGGTTTGGGAGGTCATGTTATTGAATGAAGGAGAGGTTTATCTTGTTATCTCTGTGAGATTTATTTTTAGATTCGATGTAATTCATTTGAAATTGAGTATAAAATGGAAGCTTTACCGGCACGGAAAGTTGACATACATGCCATGGTAGCGTTTTTCCGGCATGGTGGGTTGACTTAAGTGTCATGTTAGAGGCTTACCGTCATCTCGGATTGGCCTAATTGTCATGGTGTTACTTGACTTTATACTCGTTCAGGTTGTTACATGACAGGATACTGGTCCAGGTTGTTACATGGCTGGATACTGGTCCATGTTGTTACATGGCCTGATACTGGTCCATATTGTTACATTGCTTGACCAGGTAAAAATAATGTCAAACGATCGCATTTAAAAGGAAATTCATTTATGCGAGCTCTCATTTAGTTGACGACAAAAGGGCACACCAACAAAAACAGCCTTGTTCGATTTAATGATAAAATTCTTGGAATAACTTGCTGATGTTCTTCTAGCAAGTCGTACAGAGCTATCTCGAGGCCTTCAATCTTATTAGAGGAACTTGCGGGAGAAGTAAGAGGACAAGCGACGGAAGCGAAGGTTACTGGCATCTCAAAACACAGATTTGTTATGTATATATATATTCAACGTGTATATATGTATATAAATATAAATATATATATATATATATATATATATATATATATATATATATATATATATATATATATATATATATATATATATATATATTTGTTATGTATATAGAATATATATATATATATTCTTTTATCGACCCCAATAATCAGATATCGTCTAAATCAGCCATGAGAGAGAGAGGCTGAATTTAGAAGTCTTCGAGGTCAATGTAATCGGCTAAATCAGCTAAGAGAGAGATGCTGTAATTTGAGAACTTCGGGGTCCAATTGTACTTTTTTTTTACCTCTACCAGCTTCCTGGCCATTTGTAAAAACGCAAAATAAATGGACATCATCATAATTTTATATATATATTAAAAAACCCTAAGGCGAGCGATGAAGCGGTAATATAAACTCACGAAAGAGATAATCATGCAGAAATTATAAGAACAATAATAAAATATGAAATGAAGGCTAGAACATAAGACATGGCCAAAATATTCATGCGAGGCAAAAATAACATGGAAATAACTGCTGTCCTTATTCATTACATCATCGATGCACATATAACACATCCATATGCGACCCATATAATACATCCATATGCGATCCAATCTCTTCTCAAGTATATCGCCCTAGTATAACTTGTGCCCCAGATACGAAAGGAAGTATCTGGGTATCTACTTTTCAGATGGGGTGTGGTGAAAAGTAACGCAAGACGTGAAAATTCCATGAGAGTAACCAGAATCAGGCAAGCATGACAACCTTTATAATTGGGGAACCCTGTAGATGGCGGATTTGCATAACTAGCTACCATTCTCATCCCAGTGACCATGGTTCAGAGCTGGGTTGTTATGGACATCTCTGACAGGAAATGATGTGGTGAAGGGAAACTGAAACACATGATCCAGTCATATATATACGGCTTAATGGTAGGATAATCTGTCACACATTTTTAAAAGTTGGTACACTTAACTTGACACCCCTTTAAATGGTCACGTCCATGTAATACAATTATCAGTCATTCCCAATATCTTCCTCTTTGGGTCAAAGGCCATGAGCCCATGGACCGCTGGATTAGTAACCAACCTCTTCTTCTTTGTTCGCTCTCAGACTCTCACAGATCAACAGAATGCGTTGTGTCATGGTTTACATATTTGCTGCGATATCTGCGCCAAGTATGTCTGTATATCCCGAGTATATATATGTAGTGTATATCTGTATATTTCGAGTATATCTGTATATTCCAAGTATATCTGTATATCCCCAGTATATCTGCATATCCCCAGTATATCTGTATATCCCAAGTGTATCTGTATATCCCGAGTATATCTGTATATCCCAAGCCTCAATGTTACCTGCAAATAATTGTTCAGAGAGCAATATGATAATAACGTATATAAAACACGTCTGTCTGCATACGTTGTCAACATAACAACTATCATTATGAGAACATTTTTAATGAAATACTTCATGAAACAAAAATAATTTTAAATAACTCATGATTTCAACAGGAACAGAAGGTAAAATGCAAGTATATGATAGAAGTATACAGTAAAAAGGTCAGAAAAAAGCCATGTCGATAGAAGATATTTAAACATATCAAACCGGAATAAATATCAAACGATTTATAGTAAATCGAGTGTGCATGAAAAATATTTTTTAATATTTTATTTCCTGTATTTGGTCATGGCTCTTGACAATACTACCGACTGTCGCGGTTTGGTCCAACATGTCCATAGTAGAGCGCATGCCGTTCCAGTGTCTGTTGAGGTCCCGGGTTCAATAGACGGTTAGAACATGATTTTTTCTTTCGGATGTACAATAAAAATCCTTCATGTACATGTCGCGGCGTCTGCTGTGACAAAGCAGGTTTATTTCTGCAGCCCATAGAAAGCCTCCATGCACTTCTTCACAGGAAAACATGCAGTAACGAAAGTTTTTTTTAATAGTTTTGTTTAATACCTTTCTTGTGTCGGTCTGTGTGACAATGTAGCCAGTGAGAATGTCAAATAGGAAAACGTTTCGCAAGAATTTGGCTGCGGTTGAAGACATTTTCTTCATACGTTGAAAGAGAATCATGACATTCCCTGTGTGTACTAAACTATCCAGTTACCCAGTGTTGCCCGAGCCCAAACTTGAAGCAAAGAATAGCGACATTGTTACCTACCAGGCTTGTCGTAAGAGACGACTAAGGATGTGTTACGGTTTGGTGGCGTACACAGGGATATACATTGCTCACGTGTAGTCCCAATATTAGATTACCAAGATCCTCAAGGCAACTCCTTGTGATGCCCCTGTGAAATAGATTGGTTCGAAGCTCGTGCGAAGTAATCTGTCTAAAGTTTTATGGGTCGTGTCCGGGCATTGTAGACTTAGATTGTTCGAGAATTGATTGCGCAAGACAAACAAAATCTCCGCTCAGTATCGATCTGTACCCACGGCCAAAAATCACATCACAGTGTAAGACAACGGCGGGCCAATCCCCACAATCAACATACTGTCACATCACAATGTAACACATCGGCGGGGTAATCCCCACATCCAAAATACTGTCACATCACAATGGAAAAATTGACTACTAGAATGCATCAACAACACCGCAGACAACTACACGCAAAACACATCATGAACAAGAACACCAGAAACATCTACACAAGCACCAAAAATACTATTCCGCGAACACATTGGAGGAAAACCATCAATCTCGAGACAGTTATAAGACTATGTCTTGATTAAAAATTTTACAATTAATAAACAACTATGACATAAGAAACAAACAAAAGTTAAACCATCAAGAAAAAATGTTTATTTCAATATAAAAACGTGTTTTCACTCTTATACTTTCAGACGTGTCCGATCAGCAATCATGACCAATTACCTGAACCACAAGTTGATCGATATCTCTGTATATACCCTCTTATTAGTCCTGATTCAACAAACAAGTGTTGCACTAGCCGGCTTTGAACGTACCTGTGATTACCGAAGCCGACCTCATCCTAGAGGTTATTGTGGAAGCAATCTGTCTGAAATGATTCAAAATTTATGCACCACAGTTAGTAACCGTCTCCTTCAACCTTCCGTCTTCAAGCGAAGTGCGGAGAAAGGTAAATCGCATACGATGACATTATTACTGTAACCTCTGTCTGTTATATTCGTCGTCCTGCTTGTCTGTCAGTATACCTGCCTGTATGTCTGCCTGCTTGTCTATCTGCCCATCTTTACTATCTGTCTGTATTACCTGCTTGTCTTTACTGTCTAGCGTGTTTGTATGTATGACTGTCTTTCCTGTCTTGTCATCTACATGTCCGTCTTTATAGACTGCCTGCCTTGTCTGTCTTTACTATCTGCCTGCGTGTTGTTTCTGCCTGCTTATCCTTACTATTTGTCGTGTCTAGCTGCCTTTCTATCATCAATGTGTCTCCTCCCATTTATTAGAGAGAAAAAACATATTCTCGTGTCTAGTTGCCTGTCCGTGTCTAGTTGCCTGTCTATCTTGACTGTATGTCTCTCTACCTGTTTTTTACTTGTATAATTTACAACAGTAATTCTTACATCTGATATGAATTGAACCAAGTCCGTTCTTGCAGCACCGAATCGCATTGACACGCAAATAAACAGGTTTTCTGTACTTGACCAACCACATCCCGTAGGCAAGGACTATTACAACATCAGCGAACATCCCGTACAAGAATTTAAGTATCCTGTGGAACACAAACATAGAACATTCATATTCGTACTACAAAGACCTAAAGACCTTCTTGTAAACATAAATAGCAGAGACAGAACAATGTTGTTTCAAATAATATCTTATACAAGTAAATTCAAGTAGGAAGCATGAGGATAAATGAAAATAATTACTCTTACAGCTAATGGGAATTGAACCAGGTCTGTTCTTGCGGTACCGAATCGCCTTGAAACAAAAGTAAACTGGTTTTCTGTACTTGACCAACCACATCTCCAAGAAAAATGTGTTCTCGTCAAAACATTCACCCTGTGTACTCAAGTCACTGAAAACGGACCAATCTTTGACACAACCGCATTCCACTTTGCAGACTACTTTCTACTAATCAACATGAGTGTGAGAAAGTATGCAAATTTTGTTTTCCATTGTAAGCTCACTTTTTGGTTTCCGTCAAAAACTCCCGGATTCAACATTTTTCATGCCTCATGCTCATTCCTTTTCTTATAGTTAGTCCATATTTGAGAATCATACAGATAGATTACACAATGGCAGCCGCCGATACGATCGCCCTAATTAAGAGCAGCAAAAACAATCCCCAAGCTCCCCACAACCGAAATTAATTCATGTAGAGACAATGCATCTCGTGTAGATCTGTGTGTGACTGACGATATAATACCTACTGACTAATGGGTAATCAACCCTTCTAAAATGACTCAATGGACTTAATTGATTTTTATTGGCTGTCACACAGAATATAATCATAGGCGCCAATGAAAATCACAGGAATAGTCAATTGAATCATTACTAGGACTTGTTTTACTATTAGTCAGTAGGTCTTATAATTCAGACGGTCATGGTCCAGGGCACCAAAATTCCTAGTTTTGATTCTGGTTTTTTTTTTTAGTTCTAGAAATTCTAGTTTTGAGTAAATATAAATTGTATTTCTAAGTTTGTTTATTGTATGATAGCGTTTATTCTCAAACTCCCGCCGGATCTCTCATGTAGCAGAATAATGCCTTTCCAGTAGCAGGTAAAACGTCAAATTCACCGTTTCCACGCCATTGAGGCATGTTCAGGAATGTTCAGGAATACACTGTTACATCCGTAATTTTCATTGAGGCACATTCAGGAATACTGTGTTATCTGTAGTTTTAATTGAGACATATTCAGGAATACGCTGTAATGTCAATAATTTTCATTTAGCAACGACCAAACCTAGGGATGATGGCAATATTATGACCACCGCCTTTAATGTGTCATAAGATCTAGTACCCATTTCCTGAGGCTGGACCAACTTAGGAACTATTGGCGATTTAAAAATATTTATGGTTGAACTGGAAATTGAACCATGGATAACCCGAAAAGGTAGTCAGTTCACTAACAACTGAGCTACCACGACCACTTCAGCAAGATCCAGAGGTAAAACAACCCGACGTGAGACAACCCGATACTGGAAATGTGAGAGCTTGGGTAACACAAATCAATTATCAGGATAAATGTAAATAACTGCATGTGTAACCAATATTTATCAACAAATATGTATTTACTTTAACAAAATGTCATCATAAAAATGGTAGTGTGTCACCGTTTTATTTGCAAAAATGATCCGTCACATCCGACCATAATAAGAATTGTTTTTTTTGTTTAAATCTCTCTATATATAAAATGTATACTTCTGTGTCAACAGCGCTGGACGAAAACCTTCGAGGTGTCATGTTAAATAGAAAGGAAGCATTTTCATACCTTGCCAAGAGGGAGGCAACTGGCTATATAACTTGCGAATGTTGCTTCAACCCTTGCACAGCGAACGAGCTTATAGAATACTGCCAACTGCCAAGTAATTACTTGAGACCACAAAGAAGTGATAATAATAGTCCAGTCAGTTCCACCAGAAGATAAAATGTAGACATATATTATCTATCTCTAGCCAGGCCTTCATTTATAGATTTATTTTTCTCAGCTACAGGAGAATATTAAATTTGTAAAATCACTTATCTGTATCTTCTTCCTGTATCATGTATCTACTGGTATACAAAATACTATGTTTTATGAAAAACTGACATCAATATTTAGTTATGTTGAGGAAATATTGGCGCTTAACAAACATAAGATTGTCAAAATTGTCGAGTTTATATTTATTTTCATTTACCAGAAATGAATAATAGGAACAAAATAAACCAAGATAGTAACTGAAATATATAACAAATGGGCAGATAAGCTTGTAAACAGTTTAATGACAAGATAACAAATGGGCAGATTTACTTGTACACTGTCTAATGACAAGATAACAAATGGGCAATATGCGTGTACACTTTCTAATAACAGGATATCAAATTGACATATTTTCTTGTACATTATTTAATGACAAGATAACAAATGGGCAGATTTACTTGTACACTGTCGAATGACAAGAAATGGGCAGACTATCTTACACACTCTAATGACAAGCTAACTAATAGGCAGATTCGCTTGTACATTGTCTAATGACAAGATAACAAACGGGAAGATTAGCTTGTACACTGTCTAATGACAAGATAACAAATGGACATATTAGCTTGTACACTGTCTAATGAACAAACAATATCACGAAACAACACATTTTTGTAAGTCAGTAGTTTACCACCGTGGTCTGGTGTTTCACATTGTAAGTCAGTAGTTTACCACTGTGGTCTGGTGTTTCACATTGTAAGTCAGTAGTTTACCACCGTGGTCTGGTGTTTCACATTGTAAGTCAGTAGTTTACCACCGTGGTCTGGTGCTTCACATTGTAAGTCAGTAGTTTACCACCGTGGTCTGGCGTTTCACATTGATCTAATTAGCTTTATGAATATGAATAATTAAAGCCTTAAACATTGAGCTAGGTTAGGAGTTGGGATTGTGAGACTATCTCACTAACCCTACTTTAAAAAAAAAATAGTGACTCAAATTTATGATATATTCTCCCAATGAAGTCTACCCAGGGCCGTAGATACATCAGGTGGTGGAGGGGAGGTCGACTTTAATTTTAAAAAACAACGTTGACTCTGGTTACTCTTTTTTTTTGAAAACAAGAAAACCATTTCAGAGTGGGGAAGGAGTGTTTACCTGGTTATTTGGCCTGCTCCCTAGAATTAAATGTCATGTCATGTCATGTTATGTCATGTTTATATTTGCTGCCTGACTGTAGCTATTTACTCAACATCTAATCACAATTCAACATTTCTTTAGTCATTTCATTCATATTTCATCCAGTGATCAACTTTATGAATATTTCAGTAAAAATTGATGTTATCTTGTTCTCTTTCATGAGATAGCATCAAGAAACACATTCAAAAAACGCTAGGGGCCTACATTAACTAACACAATGGTTCTCACATTAACTAACACAATGGTTCTCAACACTTGTCATTGCATAACTGTCAACTTATTTGTCCATAAATCCGTATTTTTAGCAATTTATTTCTGTATTTAAATAAAAATGTCCGTATTTTTTTCACCTCAAAAACCCATTTTTGGGGGCCCATCAATGCTTTCTTGTGCGATAAAAAAATATCTATTAGTAGTAATTACTGAAGATGTGATACCAAATGATCTTTGTTAAAAAGAAATAAATAAATAAAATAAAATAAACAAGTGTTTTGGGGAGTTGGGGGGATTTGGGCCTGAAATCCGTATCAATATGGAAAATTCGTACTAGTTGACACCTATGTGCCATGACTTGTAGTAGGGGGAGGGGGCACCAAAGCGAAAATGTTTGAAATTGTGGGCTGCAGTGCTGACAGTGGGACACAGAAAGGTAACCATTTGAATGATAAACAACATGAATTGTCATTGTAAAACTTTAAAATCCTTGGTCACCTATACAGAAAAACAATAATTGTTTTGTTTTTTAATAATTAGGCACCAGGTAGGTGGAGGGTGCAGAACACAATGGGAACCATTGAATTAAGAGATTAGAATTGTCAACCCGTAATTGCAAATTACAAACCTACATAAGGTCAGATTGTATCCATCAATTTCTACACGTATGGCCAGATTGTATGCATCAACTTCTACACATATGGCCAGATTGTATTTATCAATTTCTACACATACAGACCCACACATTGTTGCAAATGTATTTTTCCATAATCTCATATCAACTGTCGTACTGAACTATAGGATGCTCTTAAATGTCTGAATCTTTGCTCAGAACTATATTGACTACCATTTTCGAAAGTTGGCTATAATCCAACGTGAAAGTATTTATAATGAAAGTCTAATTTGGTAGTTGATTATAATGATACTCTAGTTTGATAGTTGATTATATTTATAATGCAATGTAAAAGTAATTTGGATTCATTCCAATTTCGATTCGATCACCACTCAATATGTCCTTCAGCATATAATAATTAGTAAATGAAAGAAGAAAACGTAGATGCATTAGCAATGAAAGTTCTGAAGTTGCTGTGTTTGTGCAATACATATAAAGTATTCCAGGGTGTCCAATAAGTCGATGTGCACTGAAGTGATATATATGTGTTCAGTTTGATGTCATTGAAAGTTTGCTTCAGTTTAAAACATTTGGTTGATGTTAGCTGCGCAGAGTTAACTTTTATTCGTTGACTATGAATGGCGCTAAAGACTGGGCAAAACGTATTTGTGGTGGAACGTGTGTTTAATAATGGGGGTAAATATTCAACAGTCGTTATTCGAAAATATGCGCAGAATTGCCCTGATGCACAAGCTTCCCATCATAATTTGGTTAGAAATTTGATAAACATAATTCTCTGATACATAGTGCACATTGATCTGACCGTTCTACAATTTCAACACAAATATGAATCGATATCCAAGAAATATGTATCGATATCCAAGAAATATGCACTGATATCCAAGAAATATGTATTGATACAGATTCCATGAAAGTCTTGACAACATTCTTGAGGTCAATTATAGACACTGCCAGCACGTGTTGTAGAAATAGCTTGATTGTGCTAGAAGCCATTTTTACACAATGTGCCTTTGACATAAGCAGTAGCTATTTTTCCATAAATTGTGTAGCATGACTGTCGTCACACAAATCCTCACTAAATACCTACAGTTCATATGATGAAAATAGAAGTCCAGGCCCTGCTTACCACACATTCAATATAAATATATATTATGCTCATAGTTTTTCGATGGCAAGAGACAAACATAAAAAGAAGAGGCAAACAGAAAAACAAAGTTATAACTATTTTAAGAAGCTATATTTTTCCAGTGGCAACATATGGTAATGGGAGATGGGCAATGACAACTGCAATGAAAAAGAAAATATCGGCATTCAAAATTAAATGTTATAAAACAGATCCATAAAGACCAAGATGAAGCAGCGCAGACGTCCATAAAGACCTGATTATTGAAGAAGACTGAGTTCTCAAAGCTATAGAAAAATACAAGACAACATATTTCTGACATACAAAAAGACACAAGAAAACATATTTCTGACATACAAAAAGACACAAGAAAACATATTTCTGACATACAAAAAGACACAAGAAAACATATTTCTGACATACAAAAAGACACAAGAAAACATATTTCTGACATACAAAAAGACACAAGAAAACATATTTCTGACATACAAAAAGACACAAGAAAACATATTTCTGACATACAAAAAGACACAAGAAAACATATTTCTGACATACAAAAAGACACAATAGTTTTAAAAGATTAATGATGGAAGCAAAACTTCTAGGGAAAGATCAAGAGGCAGACCAAGACTATATGAGATCAAAGACCTGAACATGACACTGGAAGAGGCTCAACAGCTTGCCCAGAGCCTAGAGGCTAACAGAGTAGTAGTGAGGACAATGCTCTGTAAAAGATTCTGTCACAGAGACAGGCAGGCTTTTCCTATCTGCTCTTCCCCTGTTGGACTCCATGTTAATGTTTGTATTACAATAAAGTTTTCTGTCCTTCTTAGAATCTATCTAATCCATCTTGGTTTTGGATTCGAGCTTAGAAGTACCAAACTATTTCAGATGAACTTTCCATATTATTTCTCTAATACTGGTAACTGAAATGTAATACATACACTGTCCTCAAATTTTCCTGCAAGAACTAATAGAGAATTTTGGTCTACATAATCATTCAACTTAAATGTAACCAGTTATTCAAATTGGATTCCATTATTTAGCATACAATATCAGTCTTCCAGTTTGACGGCTACAATCGATTTGCAAATACATCACCCATAGGAAACCAAATATTCTTACATGATGTACAGTGATACAATAACTCTTGCTCGTTTCGACCTTGATCTGATATCATGAAATCTCTCTCTATTCCATAATTTACCCATGTGCGCTTTAAGTTGCCAGCAGATACAATCTCCACAAATTTGGATCCTTCTGCAGACCTGAAGTACCACAGAGCATTGACATCATGGTGCTCTGCTAAAGTTCTGGACAGAACATCACTGTCACCAGTAACAATGTTAATAACACCAGCTGGAAGGTCAGATGTTTCAAGAACCTGTGATTCAAATTGAGATCTAGTCAAAAATAACAGAAAAATTAATCTTTTTTAAAATAAATATTCTTCTTCTTCAGCATTAATTCTCAACCTCCCGCTTGATCTCCCTTGAAGCAGAACAATGGTCATAGCTTTCCAGCAGGATGCAGTCCAGAGAATAGAAGTACGCTTGTCACCATTTTATTTGCGCCAAATGTCTGATACATCCGTCTTCGGCAGTTGCAACACATTCAAAAACACGACGGAGGCAAAACATTTAGGAGGCGATTATGATGACATTTTGTGTCTTAACGGACAGTTACAAAACAGGCAGTGTAAAAATTACAAATGTGGACTATGAAGCAACAATCTCAAATTGTGACCTTTCTTGTCTGACACAAGATTATCAACATTTTGAAGCAACTATAATATTAAATGAGTATCACAAACACATCTAGATTATCACAAACACATCTAGACTATTACAAACACATCTAGACTATCACAAACACATCTAGACTATCACAAACACATCTAGACTATCACAAACACATCTAGTCTATCACAAACACAATTGATTGCTGGAATATATTTGCTTGCTAAGACATACTTGCTAGCTGGGACATATGTTCTAGTCGGGACGTACTTGCTAGCTGGGACATATGTTCTAGTCGGAACGTACTTGCTAGCTGGGACATGTGTTCTAGTCGGGACGTACTTGCTAGCTGGGACATATTAAAACAAATAATATTACAGGAAAGATGTTAAAAGAAATGTGGAAATGATGCAGGAATACATCATGTTTAATATACATAGAACAGTTACTCAGATATTTATTAACAGTCGTACATATTAGATGTGGCCGAATGGATAGAATATTGACCATCTCACAACCACGACCAGGTATACCCCTGTAGGTTGGCATATTAAATACATCCACCATGTATATGGCGTCGTGATAGTAACGGGACATAATTGCTAGATAGGGACATTATTGCTAGCTGGGACATACTTGCTAGATAGGGATATTATTGCTAGCTGGGACATACTTGCTAGATAGGGACATACTTGCTAGATATGGACATACTTGCTAGATATGGACATACTTGCTAGATATGGACATACTTGCTATATATGGACATACTTGCTAGATATGGACATACTTGCTAGCTGGAAATATTTACATGCTAAGACATACTAGCTAGCTGGAATGTATTTTATAGTCGGGACATACTTGCTAGATATGGACATACTTGCTAGATATGGACATACTTGCTAGATATGGACATACTTGCTAGATATGGACATACTTGCTAGATATGGACATACTTGCTAGATATGGACATACTAGCTAGCTGGGACATATTTTCTATGTGGTACATATTTACTTTACATCTGGGATTTCTAAATAGTTTTCTTTTCTGTTCTTTACTTCGATCACAGCCGCAGAATGTGTTGTCTCTTATTCTCTTCTTCAAAGAAACCAATAGACACAATTCCCCCAAATCTCAGTTGTCAACATTGTTAATGTTACGTCATCAAAGATTTGATAATTTCCTGCTGATTATTGTTTATATCACGTGATTTGCAGCTAGACTGCGATAGCATCATGTAGCATGATGAGGCGAGCAAGAGGTAGGCAGAGATACTAGTGGGAGCGTAACATAACACGATGGGCAGGTTACAGTCTAACAAAGTGCACCACCAAGACAAGAGACAGGGATGTTGGAGATCTATTGCTGCGAACTTTCGTTGCGGAGATAGCACGTGATGATGATAAAATGGACCACATGGATAACGATGTGGAAATCCCATAGATAACGAAGTGGGGAATACGTGGATGACGAAATGGAGATCTCGTGGTTGAGAAAGTGGACCCCACGGATGACGAAGAGGACATAATGGATGACAAAGTGGACCACATGGATGACGATTGGATCACATGGATGACGAAGTGGGGATGCAATTGATGACGAAGTGGACATCATGAATGATGAAGTGAACCCCATGGATAACCAAGTAACGCCTTGGATGACGAAGTGGAGATTCCATGGATGTCGAAGTGGGATCTATGGATGACGAAATTGGGATCCCGTGTTTTGAGAAAATGAACCCCATGGATGACGAAGTGGACACAAAGGATGATGAAGTGGACAGCATGAATGAAAATGTGGATATAATGGATGACGAAGTGGACAGCATGGATGAAAATCTGGATACAATGGATGCCAAATTTGGCGAGTAATGTTATAATTACATTTTGTTACTTGTAGATGGGGCCCGACAGAAGAAAGATGAACTAGCTGACCCAGTATATGCTGCATTTCTCGTATGACGTACTAATCATGAGATACTGCCTCACATGAATGCCTCTCCCTGTGAGAATTAATCATACATCCATAAATCCGCTTACAGCCATGTATCTCCCTGTGAAAATTAATCATACATCCATAAATCCACTTACAGCCATGCCTTTCCCTATGAGAACTAATCAAACATCCATAAATCCACTTACAGCCATGCCTTTCCCTATGAGAACTAATCAAACATCCATAAATCCACTTACAGCCATGCCTTTCCCTATGAGAACTAATCAAACATCCATAAATCCACTTACAGCCATGCCTTTCCCTATGAGAACTAATCAAACATCCATACATCCACTTACAGCCATGTCTTTGAGATAATGAACCGTATACGAGTTTTTGTGTCACCTCGATTACTCAACTGAGCTTTTGTTAGAAATGCTGTGTGTAAAATATGAAATTATTTTGGGTTCGTGTCTGAATGATGTGACCACGTTTTAGCGGAACAAACCATAGAGTTGTAAAAATGAAACTGTGTTAGCGCGAAATTGACAAATATAACTTCAAGGGGAGGCAGCTTATTTTAGTATGTGTGAACGGGGTGTGTGTTAGGATTGGTGTTAGAGTTCTAGCTAGCATTGTGGAGTAGAATATGTAGTTGTTGGGAGGGGGCAGTTTCACATGTGACTTTATGGATAGTCTTAGTTAGCTAGTCTAACCGACATCTGCGCGATTGCGTTACCCATTGTGGCTTAGCATCGACTCGTCTGCTAGTTCTGCTTATGGATACAATGGATGACGAAGTGGAAACCATGGATGACGAAGTGGATTCCATGAATGACGCCGCGGAAGGTGCGCAAATTTTAACGCAGAAATACATGGCTCCGCGCATAACGGTACAAAAGTTGGACTTTTATGACGTGATTTGGTCATATCTGCCGGTCATCTATCTTAATTTGTAGTCATAATTTTTCTTTTGTCCCAGAACACGTAAACAACATAATAAATATACAATTAAAAGTGACGATGTCATAAACCGTGATTTATTTGATTGATGTTTGTTTAGTAGTCGAGAATCTGTGATGTAAGGGACCGACAAAGAAACAAATACTCCGACACTTGAGGTGTCATGTACTTTTATGTAAAATTGACAAACGGTACTTTTGGAAGAATTTGGTGTTGACACCGCATCATTTAGAGGGTCAAAATAATTTAAAGGTCATGCAGAATGTGCAATCTAAGTGTAATGGTCAGCTAAGTTATGAACCATCGTCATAAAACACGGTTTCCCATAAGTGTTCACTTGCCAAGTCTGTATTTGATTAAATTATCGTCGCTACCCTATCTGGTTTATAGCGATGGCGCTATTCCTTGACCACCCAGACCATGGACCCTGGTAAAATACTTTATAGTCATGAAGCACCGAGAAATGTTTTATTTCAAACCACGGGAACATGTTTTATTTCAAACGACGGGAACATGTTTTGTTTCAAACCACAATAACATGTTGTATTTCAAACCACGAGAACATGTTGTATTTCAAACCATGGGAATATGTTGTATTTCAAACCACTAATACACGAAACCCTAGTCTGCTGATCAGCGGAAGAATGACTTAACTTGACCACAGCTCTAATGTCAAATATAGTCCTTGACAAAGACTAACGCGAAAAAGGATCACAGCATGTGACATGAGATGTTTGAGGGAAAATATACATGCCAAGAGAAGAGACCGAAGGAGAAATCACGATAGGATAGAAATAAAATCTCATGTCAAGACTATATCGAGATACATCAGCAAACATTTTTCAGGTCTAAGTGAAAAGATGGACGGGGATGTCCGAAACATCAACGGATGATGGACATAAGATCTGGTTTGGTGGGATATCCTAGCTCTAGTTGAGATGAGATGGACATAAGATCTGGTTTAGTGGGATATCCTAGCTCTAGTTGAGATGAGATGGACATAAGATCTGGTTAAGTGGGATATCCTAGCTCTAGTTGAGATGAGATGGACATAAGATCTGGTTAAGTGGGATATCCTAGCTCTAGTTGAGATGAGATGGACATAAGATCTGGTTTGGTGGGATATCCTAGCTCTAGTTGAGATGAGATGGACATAAGATCTGGTTTAGTGGGATATCCTAGCTCTAGTTGAGATGAGATGGACATAAGATCTGGTTTAGTGGGATATCCTAGCTCTAGTTGAGATGAGATGGACATAAGATCTGGTTTAGTGGGATATCCTAGCTCTAGTTTAGATGAGATGGACATAAGATCTGGTTTGGTGGGATATCCTAGCTCTAATTGAGATGAGATGGACATAAGATCTGGTTTAGTGGGATATCCTAGCTCTAGTTGAGATGAGATGGACATAAGAACTGGTTTGGTGGGATATCCTAGCTCTAGTTGAGATGAGATGGACATAAGATCTGGTTTAGTGGGATATCCTAGCTCTAGTTGAGATGAGATGGACATAAGATCTGGTTTAGTGGGATATCCTAGCTCTAGTTGAGATGAGATGGACATAAGATCTGGTTTAGTGGGATATCCTAGCTCTAGTTGAGATGAGATGGACATAAGATCTGGTTTAGTGGGATATCCTAGCTCTAGTTGAGATGAGATGGACATAAGATCTGGTTTAGTGGGATATCCTAGCTCTAGTTGAGATGAGATGGACATAAGATCTGGTTTAGTGGGATATCCTAGCTCTAGTTGAGATGAGATGGACATAAGATCTGGTTTGGTGGGATATCCTAGCTCTAGTTGAGATGAGATGGACATAAGATCTGGTTTAGTGGGATATCCTAGCTCTAGTTGAGATGAGATGGACATAAGATCTGGTTAAGTGGGATATCCTAGCTCTAGTTGAGATGAGATGGACATAAGATCTGGTTTGGTGGGATATCCTAGCTCTAGTTGAGATGAGATGGACATAAGATCTGGTTTGGTGGGATATCCTAGCTCTAGTTGAGATGAGATGGACATAAGATCTGGTTAAGTGGGATATCCTAGCTCTAGTTGAGATGAGATGGACATAAGATCTGGTTTAGTGGGATATCCTAGCTCTAGTTGAGATGAGATGGACATAAGATCTGGTTTGGTGGGATATCCTAGCTCTAGTTGAGATGAGATGGACATAAGATCTGGTTTAGTGGGATATCCTAGCTCTAGTTGAGATGAGTATAGAGGAAAGATCAACGGATGATGGACATAAGATATGGTTTAGTAGGGATGATAATATCCGTCAGCAAGGAGTTGGTTTCATAGTTCATAAGAACGGAGTGAACTCAGTCATTAGTTACACCCACATAAGAACGGAGTGAACTCAGTCATTAGTTACACCCACATAAGAACGGAGTGAACTCAGTCATTAGTTACACCCACATAAGAACGGAGTGAACTCAGCCATTAGTTACACCCACATAAGAACGGAGTGAACTCAGTCATTAGTTACACCCACATAAGAACGGAGTGAACTCAGTCATTAGTTAAACCCACATAAGAACGGAGTGAACTCAGTCATTAGTTACACCCACATAAGAACGGAGTGAACTCAGTCATTAGTTACACCCACATAAGAACGGAGTGAACTCAGTCATTAGTTACACCCACATAAGAACGGAGTGAACTCAGTCATTAGTTACACCCACATAAGAACGGAGTGAACTCAGTCATTAGTTACACCAACATAAGAACGGAGTGAACTCAGTCATTAGTTACACCCACATAAGAACGGAGTGAACTCAGTCATTAGTTACACCCACATAAGAACGGAGTGAACTCAGTCATTAGTTACACCCACATAAGAACGGAGTGAACTCAGTCATTAGTTACACCCACATAAGAACGGAGTGAACTCAGTCATTAGTTACACCCACATAAGAACAGAGTGTACTCAGTCATTAGATGCACCCTCATAAGAACGGAGTGAATTTAGTCATTAGTTAAACCCTCATAATACTGCAGTGGATCCCAGGTCACTGTGGCATACCTGGAAATGAAAAAGCTGATCTCCTGGCAAGGAAAGTGGGACCACTGGAACAAATAGAAAAGGATAATACGTACTATGAAAGTAAGACCATGTTAAAAGCAGAAAATAAGAAAAAAGTGGAAGCAAATGCACCCAACTGCAGAACCAAATGACCCCTACCACCAAATGTCACGCAAGGAACAAACCATAATTTTCAGACTACGAACTGGTGACAACAGACTGAGAAGTCATATGTTTCGAAAGCTGAAGATTGGTGAGAGACCTGTACAACTGTGGACTGAGCCCAGAGACTGCAGAACACATTCTTCATGCCTGTCAACTCTACCAAGAAGAGAGGGAAAAAATATGGCCTACTGAGACGGCACTGCTTCCAGACTTGAGGGGTTCCATGGATGACCTGAAGCGAATCACACAATTCATTGAAGCTATTGGTGCTGTAACCTGATATCTGACTGAAGAACGATGAAGAAGACACCCTCATAAGGACAGAGTGAACTCAGTCATTAGTTCCACCCTCATAAGAACAGAGTGAACTCAGTCATTAGTTCCACCCTCATAAGAACAGAATGAACTCAGTCATTAGTTACAACCTCATAAGACAAGAGTGAATTTAGTCATTAGTTGCACCCTAATAAGAACAGAGTGAACTCAGTCATTAGTTACACCCTCATAAGAAAAGAGTGAACTCAGTGATTAGTTACACCTCAGAAGACACGAGTGAACTCAGTCATTAGTTACACCATCAGAAGACAAGAGTGAACTCAGTCATTAGTTACACCATCAGAAGACAAGAGTGAACTCAGACATTAGTTACACCCTCAGAAGACAAGAGTGAACTCAGACATTAGTTACACCCTCAGAAGACAAGAGTGAACTCAGTCATTAGTTACACCCTCAGAAGACAAGAGTGAACTCAGTCATTAGTTACACCCTCAGAAGACAAGAGTGAACTCAGTCATTAGTTGCACCCTCATAAGACAAGAGTGAACTCAGTCATTAGTTACAGCCTCATAAGACAAGAGTGAACTCAGTCATTAGTTGCACCCTCAGAAGACAAGAGTGAACTCAGTCATTCATTGCACCCTCAGAAGACAAGAGTGAACTCAGTCATTAGTTACAGCCTCAGAAGACAAGAGTGAACTCAGTCATTAGTTGCACCCTCATAAGACAAGAGTGAACTCAGTCATTAGTTGCACCCTCATAAAACAAGAGTGAACTCAGTCATTAGTTGCACCCTCATAAGACAAGAGTGAACTCAGTCATTAGTTACACCCTCATAAAACAAGAGTGAACTCAGTCATTAGTTGCACCCTCATAAAACAAGAGTGAACTCAGTCATTAGTTGCACCCTCATAAAACAAGAGTGAACTCAGTCATTAGTTGCACCCTCATAAAACAAGAGTGAACTCAGTCATTAGTTACACCCTCATAAAACAAGAGTGAACTCAGTCATTAGTTACACCCTAATAAGAAGTAGAATTTTAACATTACCGAATTGCTTCTCAACCTCAGAATATTTCTATCATACAAATATATGCCCCTCCCCCCCTCCTCCCGCTACTGATTACGAGGAAGAAACAATTGATATGTTGTTGTTTTTGCACAGATGGAAAATGTAGTCAAGAATATAGCAAAGAAAAGTATAGTCTTATTGGAAGACATGGTAATTGAAATGCTGAGATAGACATTCTTACAGGGCAGGATGATTGGAATGCTGAGATAGGGCCGGACGGATATGAACAATAGACTGACACTGTGGTTAAATTCGGAATAAGAACAACAAATGGTCGCTGTCTACGAGTATTGGAGTTTGCCAGTAGATACAAGGAATCCCTTGCTAATACATTGTTTCCTCATAAAGTATTCCGACGAAAAACATGGCATGAACCCCCGTTAGAGATACACAATGAAATAAATGTCATTCTTGTGACCAAAAACTTCAAATCTAGTATCAATCAGGCTAAGACCACGAGGATCCCTGGAGCTAACAATGTCAGTAACCCAGATATGGCAATAATGACTTACTGTTGTGAAACGACGTACATGTCTTTGTTTTGGTACATATAACGAAAGACAAATCTCGTAAATATTTCTTGTAAGGAACAATAAAGAGTGGAAGAAGTAGAGGGGGATCAGAGAAAAAAATCATGAATTTCTAACATCAAGGAATGGTTTGGGTGTGTTGTTTTTTTTTTACACTCCCCAGAATGGCTGAGAAAAGTGATATTTGGAGAGCTTTCTTTGCTGATGTCTCCAGAGTGACACCCCTACGACCTGGATGGGTTATAGGTTTTATTATTATTATTAAGCTTTCTATTTGAACAATGCTAGACGGTGAGAAATCTGAATCACTTTCACAGAACTAACCTCAGGAAAGTTATCAACATCAGATGACAAGAAAATATTGCGGATACCAATGTCTGTCAGATTTGGTATCCCTAATCATTGGCAATATTCTGATGCAAACACAAATTTGTTTTGCAGGCTATCTGGTACGTATGCCAGATTATTTTCCTGCCAAAGGCACTTCTCTATGGTAAGTTACTGAAGGGTATACGTTCTCAAGGTGGACAGTAGATGTACACTACATGTACTAGTAAAAGATCTCACTAAAAGCCTTTCAACTAGACAAAAATATATTTAACGAACTTGCACAAAATAGAGATACATGGAGCACTACAATACAAATGTCGCAATCTTGTGAAAATAAAAAAAATGCAGCAGCTCAATAACGAAGAGAGATAGAAGCTAGTAGCTAAATTTGATGCCAAATGAAGGTGTATGAAGCCAAATGAAGATCTACAAAATCATATTCAAGGAAATATCTCAAACGTAATTTCAACAGTGGGTGTAACAAATGCTCACGACTCGTGATTAACGAACAATATAACAAGAGGATATTGGTACCACAACCTTATATCTCCATTATTTTAAATTAGAATAGAATATTTGTTGACATTCATAATATAAAGTGACTAAAGATGGAAGATTATACCAGCTTCTCGACACAATGGCTTTATCTAAATAAGTTGTGCATGCTTGTCATAGATAAAGAGTTAGTAAATATTGATGAACTTATCTCATAAATTGTCCGTACGTCTGTTGGCATGTAGTTATGTTTCTGAGACCATTAACTATCCATAAACTGGTCATTAATAAATATATTTATCCATTCTTTAGATGCACAACTTGATATGTGACCCCCAATTACATTGATAAATTAAGTATCTAAAATAAAGTACCGGACAACTTGCCACCTGATCAAAAACATCCACGTTTGAAAGTTCTTACTATTTATATCTCGGTCTCAAGTTAGCAGTTATTGAAATATTTGAGTGAGTATTTGTGTATTTATTTGTATTTATCACTAAGGAACAATAAGCGACTGAGATGTTTCTGTAAATATATTTCTTGAAAATTTAACAACTAAATATTGTTTTTTTAAATATAAGTGTTGCTTAACGTCTAATCGAAATCTTGTGTCCTATATTCTTGTAGAGTTGATTTATGTTTGCAATCTTGTATCTTACATTCTTGTAGAATTGATTTGTGATTGCAATCTTGTGTCTTACATTCTTGTAGAGTTGATTTATGTTTGCAATCTTGTATCTTACATTCTTGTAGAATTGATTTGTGATTGCAATCTTGTGTCTTACATTCTTGTAGAGTTGATTCGTGCTTGAAATCTTGTGTTCTATATTCTTGTAGAGTTGATTTATGATTGCAATCTTGTATCTTACATTCTTGTAGAATTGATTTGTGCTTGAAATCTTGTGTCCTATATTCTTGTAGAATTGATTTGCAATTGCAATCCTTGTCGTTTCACGTTTGCTAAGCCAATATTACACGATGTAGCTGTTTTGTTTTTAACTGAAAGCGGCGATCTGAACAATTATGTTTTGTTTTTAACTGAAAACAGTGAAAGCAGAGATCTGAACAATTATGTTTTATTTGTAACTGAAAGCAGAGACTGAGACCCTATATTTGGTGTGCGAAGACTAATAAATATACCTAATACTTGTCACATAACATCGTGGTCATTTGTGCGTTGACTAGCATTTCTTTTCTTGTAAAGTCACAGATGATTTTCCATCGATCACTGAAGAAAAATATCTGCCAACAAATTGGTTGTGTAAATTTAAAGCATACAGGTATTTTACAAGTTATAATTTTCTAATTTATTTTCAGTTTAATTAGTTTTCAAAAATGAAAAGCAACGTTCCAAAACAATACCAATCATTAGCTCTGAGATGACTGTGGTCCAAAATTTCCTTAAGATTTCTGTCACTCCTATAGGCAACCAGATGATTTCCTACAAAGAAAACTTCAATTATCATCATCATGTGTGATCAGTTTCAAGCACCCTCCTACAGTCACCATCTACTATGTACCAGCAAGCATTAAAATGCGTCACTTAGTTTTAAACGTAGCATTTATTTGTGTGATGAATTTAAAATACACAAAACAAGTGTATGTACAAATCTGATCTATTTACGGGCCCAAATGTGCATTTTTCTAAAAAATTGAACAAATTCAGGACCCTTAACTAAGCAGTTCTCTACACTAAGTTTAACAAAACATCGCACTCACTGTCAGTAAGTCAGGGACATAATTAATACCGTGTACAATCCCATGTAGCATCATTACAAGTTTGGCATCGGCGTGTCTTGCTATTGCACAGTGTCTGAAATAA
Source organism: Meghimatium bilineatum (assembly GCA_034231615.1). Lineage (NCBI taxonomy): Eukaryota > Metazoa > Mollusca > Gastropoda > Stylommatophora > Philomycidae > Meghimatium > Meghimatium bilineatum. The sequence continues at coordinate 13,194,870 of CM067319.1, read as the reverse complement.
ATGTTTATGTATGAGATCTCATTCTGCAATTATTGTTCGCTCAAGATCATGGACATCGTCGATGACATGTCGGAGGATCCTTCTGTTCAGTTCATCCCACGCGTGCTCAGTCGAATTCATGTCAGGAGAGAGCGTAGGCCAATCCAGTACACAAACAGTTTGTTGAATTTAGAAATTCCTGATAACTTTTGCTGTAAGAGGCCTAACGTTAATTCTTGGCTGAAAGAATCTTAGATCTGGATGATTTTGGAAGAAAGGCACTACAATAGACCCCAGTACTTGTTTAACGTAGGCGTTGCCGGTAACGTTCTGAAAACGTGATAGCACTGTGGCCATAGAAGAATCCACCCCACACATGAACGCTTCCTCCTCCATATATGTCATGCTATACTTCACACGTTTCCGCAAATCTTTCTCCAGGACGACGCAACATGCAAATTCTCAGATCTGCAAATGACACATTAAACCTGCTTTCATCAGAGAACATTGTTAATCTACATTCTGCCATTGGCCGAAGACTGTTGTCATCTATCGGCCCATTGACGTATGGTAAGGATACTACGAATGCTTGGACATCTGTTTAGCAAGCCAATGGAGTGAGGTCTCCGTCGCACAGTGCTTGAACTGATAGGTTTCCTAGTCTATCTATCTATCTATCTATACGCTGTGTCCCTTGTTTGCCTTGCAGCGTCAGCGGTGGAAGAGTTCTCTGGAGATGGCCTTCTTGTGCGCTGTTTGTAAGCTTGTTCCTGTGGCTTCTTTGATTTCTGTGATCCATCTTTTACATGGTCTGCCTCTGGCTTTATAACCGTTATATCTATGTGTCATGGCCATCTGTGGCATGCTATATGTCGGTAGTCTGGAAGCGTGTGAAAACCACTTGATCTGCTGTCTTTTGATGTGTTCCAATACTGGTATTGTTTTGGTTATCTGTCTGATGTTATCGTTTCTAATTCTATCTCTTAATGACACTCCGAGTATTCTTCGTAGACATGTCATTTCTGTTGTCACTATTTTTCTTTTGTCTTGTGCTGTCATTGTCCAGGTTTGGCACTGGTAGCATAGTGATGGAATAATAATAATCTTGTATAATGCAACTTTAGTGTCTATGTTTACATTTTTGTTCTTGAAAATGCGTGTCATCTGTCCTAGGATCTGGTATATTTTGTTGCATCTATTTTGTATTTCTTTACTGGTTTTCCCTTCACTCGATATAATGCTTCCTAAGTAAGTGAACTCATTTACTTGTTTAAGGTGTTTATCATCGATGGAGATGGTGATATTTCTTTCTTTCTTTGCTATTGCCATTATTTCGGTCTTTTCAATATTGATCTTCATGTTGAATTTTTTACATGTTGTGTGGAGTCTGTTCATATGGTCTTGCAATTGTTCTTCTGATGCCGCTATTAGTACTTGGTCGTCTGCAAAGAGTAGTTCGTTCAATTTGTCTTTTATGTTATCTTCTTCGTTGGTACTTGTTAGTTTACAGATGTGGTCGATATATGTTATAAAAAGTAGAGGGGATAGGACACACCCCTGGCGAACTCCTGATTGGATTTGGAACTTATTGGACACACCTGCATTTGTTCTTACTGCACATTGGCTATTTGCATAAATGCCCTTGCATATGTTGATTAAATGTTCTGGTACTCCGTATATTGATAGTGTTTTCCATAGTTGTTGCCTGTCTACTCTGTCGAATGCCTTTTCTTGGTCTACGAATGCGATATATAATTCTTTGTTGTTCTCTGTGGCTCTTTCTGTTAGTTGTCTAAGTGTAAAGATAGCATCCGTACAGCTTTTGTTCTTACGGAAGCCCATTTTGGTGTTTTGAAGTTGTGGTTCAATATATGTTCGTAGTCGTTGCTCTAATATTTTTTTTAAAAAGTTTTCCTGTGTGGCTTAGTAAAGATATCCCTCTGTATTTTGTGCAGTCTCTCTTACTGCCTTTTTTCTTCCATATGGGAATAATTATCGCGTTCCTCCAGTCTTCTGGTGTCTCTTGTTTTTTCCACATTACATTAAAAAGTCTGTGTAGCCATTTTTTACCGCTCTCTGCTGCTGCTTTGATAAGTTCTGTTTGTATGTTATCAGAGCCTGCTGCCTTGTTCATTGGTGCTTTGTTTATTGCATTTTCTATTTCCGATAGTAGTATATATGGTTCTAGGTTCTCTGCTGTAGTGTTTCTTGTTGTGTCTTCCTCTCCTTCTTTTAGATTTAGTAGTTGCTTGAAATAATGTTGCCATCTTTCCATTATTTGCTTCGGTTCTTTTAGTGCATTACCGTTTTCATCATTTATTATTTCTGTCGGTTCATATATATCTTCTTTGTTTCTCATGTTCTTGATTTTCTTGTAGAACCTCTTTTGTGCATTTTTATAATCTGCGTTGAGCATGTCTCCATATTCTTTCCATGAGTTGATTTTGGCAGTTTTAATGACTTTCTTGGCATTTGTTTTTGCTGTCTTGTATTCTATGTAATCTACTTGGTTTTTGCTTTTGACCCATTTCTTATATTGTTGTTTCTTTTCTTTAGTGGCTTTTTTGACTTCTTCGTTCCACCATGCTGTTATTTTTGGTTTCTTTACACTATTGTTCTTGTATCCGCATGCTTCCCCTGCTGCTTGTGTTATAGCTTCTTTGAATAGTTTCCATTCTTCTTCTGCTGTTGTAGTATCTACTGGTAATTTTTCTAATTTTTCTGTGATTTTTTGTGCGTATTGCTCACGTACCGTGTCGTCCTTTAGCTTGTGGATTTTAATTGTTGTTGGTTTGCTTTCTTTGTTGTTATCTTTCTTCTTTCTCTTTTTGTTTGCTTTTACAGATATTATTACTGCTTTATGGTCGGTGTCTACACACATGTTTGGTATGGCTCTTGCGTCTGTTATTTTCCTTCTATTGGCTCTTCTTGTTAAAATAAAGTCTATCTGGCTTTTGCAGTCTAAATTGTTCCACTTGTACCAGGTGTGAACTTGGGATTCTCTGTGCTTGAAAAAAGTGTTAGTTATAAATAAGTTATTCTGGATGCACATTTCAATTAATCTGTAGCCGTTGTCATTTATCTTGTTTATTTTATCTCCGAATGGTCCAATGTACTCATCTATACCGTATCTTTCTGGTCCCAAGTGGGAGTTAAAGTCTCCAAGTACAAATACGTTTTCTTCTGTGTTATTCTTGTTTATTATACCATTTACGGTTTCAAAAAATTCTTCCCTTTCCGTTTCGTTGTTGTGTGCATTGCAGGGTGCGTATGCTTGGATGAATGATGTGTTCTCGTTGTCTATCGTTACTGTTATCGCTATCAGCCTTTCGCTCACAAAGGTCACGTTAATGACATGTTTGGACAGCGCGGGGTCAAGGAGGAAAGCTACACCATGTTTAGCTTTCGCATTCTTGTGTACACCACAGTATATTAATGTGTAGTCCTTGTGTAGTTTTTTGTTTCCTTGGCCTTTTATTCGTGTGTCTGCTAATCCTAATAGTATTATCTTTCGTGACTAGGTTTCCTAGTAATAGGTGTAAGAGCTGCTGTCTGAGTTGATGTTTAGTAGCGGTCATGCAGATGCATCAATTGAATTTGGCGATTGTGAGCTACTGTTGTTACACTAGGTTGGCTAGGTCTTGGACAGTCATTGCCTGTAACCAGAAATCTCGTATTCACCCACACTATAGTATAATGACCACAATTAAAATATCCGGCAACTTCTCTGGTCACCATACCCCTCTCTCCTCGGCATACCAACATCCTTACGTCGCTCTTGTGGCAAACGTCGAGGCATCGCAAACAAATAACACACTTCCTTTCGATGAAAACAAAAGATGGCGTTTCACTCCCTGAAACTTTATTAATGTGTAAAATTTCAATTTTATTCGACTAATAATATGGCCAGAATTAAGAAATTTGATGTTTTGCAAGCGAAGCACGCAAAATTGGAATAAAACATAACAACGATAATAAAACGTGAATACATGAAAGTTAACCCGGACATATTCACGTGATTTGAAAACATTAAAGTTAACCCGGACACATTCACGTGATTTGAAAACATTAAAGTTAACCCGGACATATTCACGTGATTTGAAAACATTAAAGTCAACCCGGACTTATTCACGTGATTTGAAAAAAAATTAAAGTTAATCCGGACACATTCAGGTGGTTTGAAAACATTAAAGTTAGCCCGGACACATTCACGTGGTTTGAAAATCGCTGACAGAAATAAACAATTCAAGGGTGAAAATAAGTCATGCTTTTTGTGCGTTTTTATATGATTGCTAGTATATATATATATATATATATATATATATATATATATATATATATATATATATATATATATATATATATATATATATATATATATATATATATATATGGCATGGACTCAATACAGAGCAGTGGTTATTCCAGTTCTGGTAAATGCTGGTGGAACATGGATATATGGTGAGGAATCTCAATCACTTTCACACAACTTGTTATGGACATGAGATGACAAGTCTATAACATCAGATGTCATCACTACAAGTCTATAACAGAAAAGACACAAGTCCTTCTCATTATCACTGCAAGTCTAGAACAGAAAATTAAACTTCATCAATTTTCTCATTTAAAAAATATAATAAGATGAAATGATTATTTTTTATAGAAGAACGTTCTAGTGTCAAGATGTGGACATTGGTCAAAGCGTGCCTTGTTGTTTTCGTGTTTGTGGCTGTCCTAACGGATTTTCTGCAATCAACAGTGTCATCTTCAATTGAAGATCAATTTTTACAGTCTGCCGCCAACAGGTCAAGTTTGTATGTTAATATTTTGTCTAGCTTGTTATATTAAAATTACGTTTTGTTGTAAATTTGGAAATATTCTTGAAGACAAAAATCATTATCTACCATACATATGGTTGTATGGGCTAAACATATGGTTGTATGGGTCAGAAACATGGACAGCATAGCTAGATCATAGTAATCTCTCATTTAATGAAAGGCGATAGGGGTACGCCACAACTGATATACAAATACATTAGTAAGATTGAACTGGCTATCGTATTGCATAGAAACGTTGAGTTGTAAACGTGGTTTACGTCTCATTCATTGACAACCAACATGATACTTGATTATATCCTTACTTTACCAACATGATACTTGATTATATCCTTACTTTACCAACATGATACTTGATTATATCCTTACTTTACCAACATGATACTTGATTATATCCTTACTTTACCAACATGATACTTGATTATATCCTTACTTTACCAACATGATACTTGATTATATCCTTACTTTACCAACATGATACTTGATTATATCCTTACTTTACCAACATGATACTTGATTATATCCTTACTTTACCAACATGATACTTGATTATATCCTTACTTTACCAACATGATACTTGATTATATCCTTACTTTACCAACATGATACTTGATTATATCCTTACTTTACCAACATGAATGTTTTAGTAAACCTTCGAACATTTGTGCTTTTATTTGCCTTACCCAACTAACATTCTTGTGTTAAAACACAATTTTTATCTATCGATGGTTGACTGTTTTAACTCAACATTGATACGCACTTACCCAATTGTTCCTTAAGGTTACGTGTTATCAATATTTCAGAATTAAATCAATCAACCTTTTAATATTGTCTATTGGTCCTTACTTTGAAATTTCTCTGAACCTATGACTATATAATCTTTCACCCGGACATAATGATTGTACAAGTAGGCTTGTTGCATTATAGTTTCAATTATAATTTATTAACTTTCAAAATTTTGATTACAGACAAACAGTGCCCCTTAAAAAAACATTCATGTACAGATACGGATGGATACAAAGTCAAGAAACAGACCTTGCAAACTATGGATTACAGAAATAAAAGAGTCAACGATAACAAACATATATGAAGTATATAAAAAGCCATCTCCAGAGAACTCTTCAACATCTGAAGCTGCAAGGCATAAAGAGGTATAGAAGAAAGACGATTAAAATGTATACACTCGAATGGCCGCTACATTATGCACAAAGTGACTAATGAGAAATGTCAAATAGCATCACTTTAGTTGGATGATATCAGACCCACAATGCCGAAAAACCGCTAATATCTACATTTTGGAGACCCACAATGCCGAAAAGCCGCTAATATCTACATTTTGAGGACCCACTATGCCGAAAAGCCTCTACTATCTACATTTTGGAGACCCACTATGCCGAAGAGCCGCTCAAATCTAAATTTTAATATGAATTTACTATAGTGTTTGGCATAGCAGGATAACCGTATGGAGACAAAGAGTATGGACACTGCTAAATGCGCTGTGAGTGCATATACATAACTTCTGGTATGTGTTCTACGTGCTTTGTGTGACACATTAACTTAATTGTTGTCTCAAAGTTATGAACAGTACTGAATAACCACTACCTATCTTCTCATGACCAGGTTCAGACAACTTTCTCAGCCAGAATTGTTAAACGTTTGCTACACAGACTGCCACAGACGATGTCAGAGTCAGGTCATTGACCATGAGAATCATAGTATGTATGACCCGTACAGGTAAACATGACTGACAGATAACCCGTTCAGGTAAAAATGACTGATAGATGACCGGTACAGGTAAACATGACTGACAGATGACCCGTACAGGTAAACATGACTGATAGACAGGCTTGTCCATAGGAATGTTATTCCCATGGGATTCCCATGGGAAACGTCCCATGGGATGGGATGGGACAGCACATATTTGTATTTCCCATGGCCGGATTGTTGTTGAGTAAGTTACGAAAACGGATGTCACCAGCTCTCGTTATAAACTCTGTGTACATCAGATTTGCATGTAAGATGAACATTGTGGAAATGGTTCACGGATTACCCGAATTAACTGAATTAGTAGAAGCAGTCGATCAGTGGAAAATTGATAATGTGCTGAATGAGCAGAGTGACTCAGAAATGGTCTAATAAAATGAGAGTGACAGAATGATACTGAATTGTCATAAAGTTAATAAATTTTGTCGTTTTGCATGTCTCTTTGTATATGTAGTCCTATTTAGTAGACACTAAACCTAAACTTTCATAAATTTCATAATTTTATTTTAAATGTATTCCATATTAATATGATAATAGTAATCCCATGGGATGGGATGGGATGGGACAGGCATAAATTGCCATGGGATGGGATGGGATGGGACAGAAAAATATGTCTCATGGACCATGCTGCTGATAGATGACCCGTACGAGTAAACATGACTGATAGATAATATGTTAGTTAGTTAGTTAGTTAGTTAGTTAGTTAGTTAGTTAGTTAGTTAGTTAGTTAGTTAGTATAGTTAGTTAGTCGTTGTATCATCGTCATTGCACTCCGGACAAGTCCATAGGTGCTCAGATATCCTCTTGAGTGTAGCCGCCATTACACGTTGAGTGACGGTCCCAGTACGCAGTTGATTGACCATCATTCTTTCTTTCCCACGAAACCGCTCCGTTTTAGCGACACCACATTTCAAACCAAATTCCTTTATTCTAGTCATGGAACAAGAGTCATCGTCACTTATACAGTCATTTGCTCGTGCGTTTTCCCGTAGGGCGTTCAAAATGTCTGCTCGATCCATCGCTCCACCCATAGCCGTAGTAGCAGCGGGTGCAGCCAAACTATCTGCTCTCTCATTACCCCGGACACTCGCATGTCCCGGCACAAAAAGGAAAGTCACTTTACGCATACAGGAATTCTTCATTGCATCCAGCCACTGTTCCCGAATGTATCCCGCCTGAACTTTCACAATCATGCTCATCGAGTCACTGAGTATGCAGGCATGCTTGCTGATAGTCTTCGAGCAGACCCATTGCAAAGCCTTGGTTACTACCAAAACCTCCATTGTCATGCTGCTTGTGGTCTGAGCGAAAGCACCACTTTCCTCTCTGATGGTTTCCCCCTACCTTTGAGCCGTGAAAGCCCAGGCACCTTCTGATGTGTCTCTCAACTGACCCATCTGTATATACAATCATATCACCGTCCATGGAATTTTCACCGATTAGAGCGCGTACCTCCGACTCCACCACTATCAGACACCATTCCCTGCATTCTCTACTGAGTGTTATTATTACTTTGAAGGCTGTCGGACAATCTAAGGGCGCACGACTCCATTCTGCACCAGGTAGCACATCCTCTAATCTGCACACACTCTGTTTAATATCCTCTGCGCGCCCCATCCACGACTTTCCTCTCTTAAGTCGACTGCCTTTCACTTTGATAATTTCAGGGTGTAGAGGATGTTCTTTATTTGCGGTGATTTGTAGGTAGTCCCACGACCTGCAGATTTGTATTCTTAACTCTGCAGTTGGGTAATCCAGTAAGTATCGCAAAGCTCGTGCCAACTTATCACTCGTACACCCCAGAATGATTCGCAATGCCTCATTCTGGATTCTATCCAATCTTTCTGTTTGAGTCTGACTCAGTGTTAGAATCGCCAGTGCGCATTCTACCACCGGCACCACCAATCCCTGATACAGCAGAAATAGTAGCCTCTTTTCACATTGAGCAGCAGCCATAATCTTCATCGCCGCAAGACCTTTATAAGCCTTTACAATGATGTGGTCAACATGATCACATGATAGATAATATGTGATCTACTAGGGATATGGTGACAGACATCGCCGTTCAGTGCAAATAGTAAAAACACTGAACGTACAAGTTAGCATCGCCGAAGTCAGATGTGTTAGGCCATTGACACTAATAAAACTGTGAGACAACGCATAATCGTTTTCTGTGTTACATCGCGCAGGAAAACTAGAAGGATCTTTGTACAGTAGAGATTCGGTGGGAATTTGAGAACTACCGCAATAGACGGATTAGTGGCTATCGGTTAATTATATACATTCTCATGCATCTTTGAGTCACTTAATGAAACCTCATGAAAAATATCAGATTGTGAAATTCTAGTGTTAACAGATAGTATACATATGTGAACATTTAACAGATAGTAAACAAAACAAAACAAATCCGAGTTGTGATTTCTCACTTGACACGACCACTCCTCCAGTCGACTCAGCTGTAAATGAGTACCTGACGCATGAGTTAGGGAAGGTAAAAAGCAGCAAGGAAGGGAATTGGCCACCCCACCTAATAGTTGCTGCGGCTTAGTACATGAAGAGTTATCTTCATCCCCGACGGCAGATGCCATGGGACCTACCTTTTTTATACACAACATTTTAACATTTAACAGATAGTATACACTACATGTTAACATTGAACAAATTTCAAATATTTGTATATAGCCCTAACAGTAATTGAACAAATTTCAAATATTTGTATATAACGCTAATAGTAATTGAACAAATTTCAAATATTTGTATATAACGCTAATAGTAATTGAACAAATTTCAAATATTTGTATATAACGCTAATAGTAATTGAACAAATTTCAAATATTTGTATATAACGCTAATAGTAATTGAACAAACTTATACAACTTGGATTGTTCAATGTATGCTTGTTGCTCGTCCGTGAGAATCGATGATGACCACTGAGCTCAACTGGCAAGACAAAGATGGCTGCAGTCTGTCCGACTGTGACTAATGAGTCCTATGAGTGTCTGGAATTTTCATCCACACTCAGAACATATGTTGGGAGGAGTCTGTGAGACATTGCGCAGCTTTTACATTTCTTCTTGCTTGCCTTTGTTGCGCAGCAACATGTCTAAGGTTCTCTGCAACAGCTGCACAACTCTTGATTCTGCAAAGCCAGTCGAATCTGTCTTGTGCAAGACTTTCTCAATGAGTTAGTACCAATATTGAAGTGAGTCAGTGATGAGTTAGTACCAATATTGACGTGAGTCAGTGATAAGTTAGTACCAATATTGACGTGAGTCAGTGATGAGTTAGTACCAATATTAACGTGAGTCAGTGATGAGTTAGTACCAATATTGAAGTGAGTCAGTCATGAGTTAGTACAATATTGAAGTGAGTCAGTGATGAGTTAGTACCATTATTGAAGTGAGTCAGTTTTGAGTTAGTACCAATATTGTAGTGAGTCAGTGATGAGTTAGTACCAATATTGAAGGGAGTCAGTAATGAGTTAGTACCAATATTGAAGTGAGTCAGTAATGAGTTAGTACCAATATTGAAGTGAGTCAGTGATGTCCTTATTAGTGTCTTTAAAACGTTCTTAAGACGTTAACCCGCTTTCTCTTGCTAGACAAAGACCTACATGCGGACCAGGTGACCTGCCCAACGTTCATTATCACTGTCTGATGTTTAAAGATTAAAATATAATCAGTACCTCACCATCTGGTATTTTATCCTACCAACTCATGCAGAGTAATTTACGCAGTAATCTAGCTCATGTGAAAATATCCTAACATGCTTGGTCTATACTGTCCATGTTTCACAGGCATTAAGAAGTGATTATATATTTTGGACACATTAAAATACATGACACCTTATTGAAGACCTTACTTGAGGGCAAAGTCAAAGGGAGGCAAGCAAGAGCTAGACAGAGATACAAGTGAGAGAGTAACATCACAAGATGGACAGGTTACAGTCTAGCAGAATGCACCACAAGACAAGAAACAGGGGATGTTGGAGATCCGTTGCAGCAAACCTTCGTTACGGAGACGGCACTTAATGAAGATTAAGAAGTGATAGTATAACTGCAGCTTTGTAAATTCTAAATTTGGTGGCAGCTGTTATACCCCTCCTGTCCCATACACTTTTCCTAAGTGATGTATGCATACTACTTGTATTGGTATACACATGTGACAGTTGAAAATCTAGACAAGAATTAGATACTAAATTGTGTCGTTATTTCGTGTTTTTGATTCATACTTTCAACATACAACTAACATATACTGAGAACCATATTAAATGCTCTTGCAGATTAAAAAGAACACCTTCTGGCGATGGTTAAATGACACTAAATTGTGTCTTTGTTAAGCTGTTAATGTGTTATTAATAAAGACTTTTTGGTGGAAACGTCGATTTTCGTATGTTATCATATGTGTACCCAGTGATTTGCAAATCTTCATCCTCCTTTTTTAAAATTCCGGCTGTTGGATTTTAGTTTTGCTGCAATTATTACCTAGTATCGATATATATTGAAGGATATGACATTTAAACAAATAATGAAATGTCATATACATGTCAGGTTTCAACAAATAATGAAATGTCATATACATGTCAGGTTTCAACAAATAATGAAATGTCATATACATGTCAGGTTTCAACAAATAATGAATGCAGTTTTCTTGTAATCAGTGCATCACACAGAAGACGTCGAACCTCTAACCAGACAAAAACCAGGAGAAGTACACTGACAAGGAAGAATTTCAGCTTGAATATTAACCAATCAGCATCATTGAATGATAGTAACGTGGCGTATCAGAGGGAAGACAGTGAGAGGAGAGTCATACCGTCAAAGAAACGCAGTGTTCACCGTGAGTTTTTCATCTTAGTATATACAAATATTGATATTGATAGCGTATTCTATTCAGGACGTAGCCATTAACTAAGCATTTTTTGGCTGTAGCGATTTTCCTGGCAATATAAATACGTTTAGCAGTGTACCAGTGCTTTCTGAACGATCCGGCTGTACAATTGTCTGTGACAAGAATAGAACTCGGTACCTTGGTCATCACCGACAAGTTCTGTACCACGCCACCACACAACCGGACTTATATTGATATTGCAGACTAGTTTTGCACATACATAATGATGTTCATTCTCTCTGGCCAGCAAATATGAACATGACATTGGAAAAGTTCATGTTACGTTTGTTTATTTGTGAGTTCTCAGATATAACTGAAGATTTCATTCTGGGCTCTTTAATACACGTTTTAGTGTGAGTAGGAATGTAGTAGGTCCTGAGATTAGGGACAACAGTCTCGGTGTGAGCAGGAATGTAGTAGGTCTTGAGATGAGGGAAATGTCTTAGTGTTAGTAGGAATGTAGTAGGTCTTGAGATGAGGGAAAAGTCTTAGTGTGAGTAGGAATGTAGTAGGTCTTGAGATGAGAGACAACAGTCTAATCTCGCCTGTCGTTTTTGTATCATTCGAATTTCGTGCTGTGTTCTACTCCGTTCACAACTTCTAATACCAACTCTGATCTGATCATGCCAGGCGGAATCGTCAAGAGCTGTGGCTCTACAAAAGTTTGTGATAATCCTGCAGAGGTTCAGAAATGTCTTCAAGTAGTCAATGGAACTTGTTTATGATAGCTTTCACTTAAATCTTATCTATACACAGTTCACCATAGAATAGTCTCGCTGGAAGACGCTCGTCTGGCTTGCCGACGGGACTGGAAAATGGAAATTAAGACCTGATCAACAAGAAAGATGCTTTCCTTCGAAGATTTGTCGATAATCCATTATAGAGAACATAAATACAACATATCCGTGAAAAACATAATAAATACTCTTGCAGGTACACAAAAACATCTCCAGACTGTGGTGTAACATCTCATGGCTGTGGTGTAACATCTCATGGCTGTGGTGTAACATCTCATGGCTGTGGTGTAACATCTCATGGCTGTGGTGTAACATCTCATGGCTGTGGTGTAACATCTCATGGCTGTGGTGTAACATCTCATGGCTGTGGTGTAACATCTCATGGCTGTGGTGTAACATCTCATGGCTGTGGTGTAACATCTCATGGCTGTGGTGTAACATCTCATGGCTATAACATAACATCTCATGGCTGTGGTGTAACATCTCATGGCTATAACATAACATCTCATGGCTGTGGTGTAACATCTCATGGCTATAACATAACATCTCATGGCTGTGGTGTAACATCTCATGGCTATAACATAACATCTCATGGCTGTGGTGTAACATCTCATGGCTATAACATAACATCTCATGGCTGTGGTGTAACATCTCATGGCTATAACGTAACATCTCATGGCTGTGGTGTAACATCTCATGGCTATAACGTAACATATCATGGCTGTGGTGTAACATCTCATGGCTGTGGTGTAACATCTCATGGCTGTGGTGTAACATCTCATGGCTGTGGTGTAACATCTCATGGCTGTGGTGTAACATCTACTGGCTGTGATGTAACATCTACTGGCTGTGGTGTAACATCGGACACTTGTTTGATTTAGCCAAGTCATGAGACATTATTCTCTTTCTAAATTTATTCTACAGGGAACAGTGGAAGAAGATAACACAAGATTGATAATATTTAAAGACATGACAAAATTAAAATTTGCCACACTTAATTAAACAAGGAAATGAAAACATACAGGAAATGTGACATTTTTGTGTTGATGTTTCCAGAGTGGCACCCCTACGACACGGGGGGAGGGGGGTATAAATTTAATGTAACAAAGAGTTGTGAACCATCATAGGGTTTCCTGTTTGATTGTTTTTATTTGTTTGAGAACCGCAGGAGTTGCGAGCGAACAGCTCATATTTCCTATGTGTAGTTGCATTGTTTTTCTGAGCTTTCTTTCATACCTAGGAGACTTCAGCTTTCGGCTTAGTGCAATGCCTATTAAAGGAGTCTTCTACTCAGATGAGGTATATAACTGTATAGATGACATGCTACAAAGCTTCCATAAGAGAGAGTCAATATGACGACATGTCATCTAATAAGGTTTTCTGTTGCATGTCTAGTGGGTCATTGGTGAGACCCACAGACACAACTACATACGTACGTTTCCCGCAAGGAATCAGCTGCCTAGTCAGTGGTAGACCAGAAATCGTCTGATGGCGACGCAGAACGTGCTTAGAAGCGATAGCGTATCCCTCAACTTTTCCTAAGCAGGAGTTGGTACCCCCCCCCCCCCCGTCCTAGTTGCTGGATGAATCATGGGATTAATTTGTAGCTTTCTATCACCTGGATAAATGCCAGGTTCAAAACCACGTTCGGACACAAAAAATCGGTCGTGATTTCTCGCCTGACACAATAGCACTTCCAGTCGACCCAGTTGTAAATTGGTACCTGACGCATGAATTAAGAAAGGTAAACACAGTAAGGTAGGGAACTGACCACACAACCTATTAGTTACTGCGGCTTAGTACATGAAGAGTTATCTTCATCCCCGACAGCACGTTGATACTATAGGATTTACCTGTTTATGCATAATATGTTTTTTTAAATGTGTTGTATAGTAATGCTTCTATGTGTGTGGTACCCATTTCTCTAAAGTTTGGAGGGGAAGTATATCATTTGGCCACTAAAGGCGTGTAATTACTGAATAGTCAATGTTAGGAAATTAATAAATGAAGTTAATATAAATAAATAATTTCTATAGAAACTAAATAAGTAATTTCTATAGAAACTAAATGAAATGAAGCTAAATAAGTAATTTCTATAGAAACTAAATGAAATGAAGCTAAATAAGTAATTTCTATAGAAACTAAATGAAATGAAACTAAATAAGTAATTTCTATAGAAACTAAATGAAATGAAACTAAATAAGTAATTTCTATAGAAACTAAATGAAATGAAACTAAATAAGTAATTTCTATAGAAACTAAATGAAATGAAACTAAATAAATCATTTCTATAGGTGCTAAATGAAATGAAACTAAATAAGTAAATTGTATAGAAATTACATTTTAAAAAAAACATTTACAAATGTACTCACAATTGTAATTTAGAAGTTGTTTTTTTTGGGACGGTGTCAAATTTGTTTTGCGTTTATAAATGTAAATACATGCAGATCGTCATACAAATTATGTATCTTCTTGTAAGAGACAGCGATACATAGAAAACCGTCTGTCCGCGTAGGAAAAACACTCTTAGAACTGTGAACACAAAAATTACCACGAGATTTGAATGCAATCGGCTTTTGTAAACAAGAAGCCTAAATATCTAAGGAACTCAGTTGTGCCGCTTTGTTTTGAGGGGAAGGGTAAATATAGGAAAACTCGAACACAATTAAATTAATCCTTTACGTCTTTGCGACAATTTTTTCATAATTGGAAAATTAAAAAGTTAAGTCATCAAATGTCACGCAAGGAACAAACCATCATCTGCAGACTACGTACTGGCCACAAATGATGAGAAGTCACATGTTCCGAAAGCTGAAGATTGGCAGGCAGACTTGTGCAACTGTGGACTGAGCCCATAGACTGCAGAACACATTCTTCATGCCTGTCAACTCTACCAAGAAGAGAGGGAGAATATATGGCCTACTGAGACGGCACTATTTCCAAACTTGAGGGTTTCCATGGATGACCAAAAGTGAATCACACAATTCATTGAAGCTATTGGTGCTGTAACCTGATATCTGACTGAAGAACGATGAAGAAGAAGAAGAAGTTATATAAAACTGCTTTTAACATCACAATTATTTGATTTAAAATTTCATGCAACGGTTCCATGATTGTCAATATATTTTTCTCATTCATTAGGTGGTTTCCCATTCATCTCTAAATACGATGCTGTCTCATTTATATATTAAACCCGTGCTGTTTCCAGAGACCTACCGTCTCTGAGTAGACAAAAACGTGAGGTCAACATTATGGAAGAATGCTGCTTTAACAAGGCATGTGCTTGGGAGGAATATGCCGAGTACTGCCAGAGACATCCCAGGCGAGCTTCTGAACGAGACTCCACATGTACCTACAGCTGATTGTTATTCAGACATGAAATAAATTTATTGTAATGATTGTTTGCAAGGGAGGTTTAGTCTATTTCTTGCTTGCAAAGAATGTTTGTAAGATTATATATGTTCCTTTTTAGTAAGAGAGGCTTAATGTGTTCCTTGTTTGTAAAGATTATGTGTAAGAGAGGCTTAATCTGTTTCCTGTTTGTAAAGATTATTTGTAAGATTATATATGTTCCTTGTTAGCAAGAGAGGCTTAATGTGCTCCTTGTATGTAAAGATTGTTTGTCAATCAATCAATCAAGTGTCATGTCGAATGGCGTAGGCGATCATGTTTATAGACGACTTTCTGTCTCTTGTGTTGTCAATAAGCTCGGTTGGTGAACTTCTACAGTGTCACAATACTAGTCTATCTAGCAACTTCTCTCTTTGTCGTCCCTATCTCTTCTCCCTTTGATCTTTCCAGAGGTTATTAAGTGTTCAAGCTTTGTTCTTGTCAGTACATGCCCTAGAAATCTTGACTGTCTGCCCCTAATGTTTGATATGATTTATCTTTTTTACGCCAGCATCAATGAGAACATCTGCATTAGTTTTCTTAGCTGTCCATGGGTTTTTCATCATTTTTCTCAGAAACAATATTTCTGTAGCCTCCAGTTCGATTATAATTATTTTGTTTACAGTCCATGCTTCACATCCATACAAAAGAATTGGTTCTGTATAACATCTTAGCACTCAAATTCGGTTATGCATTGATAGTCTTCCATTGCACAAAATGGTTCTTCTTTTTTTTTCTGGAATGCTCATTTGGCTTGTGCTGTTTGGCTTTTTTTTTTATCTCACTTGAGCATCTACCTTCTGATTTTAACAGGGTGCCAAGATGTTTCACTTTTTGAAATTGTGTTAATTTTGTGCCGTTAATTATTATGTTGTATCTTGTTGGTGTATGTCTCTTTGAGACAACCACTATTTATGTTTTCTTCTTGTTTAAACTGATGCCTTTGTTTTCACTTTCTTTCACTACTTTGTCTGACAGGGCTTGTAGTTCCTGTTCGCTTCCTGATATCAGTACTGTGTAGTCAGCATATCTCAAGTTATTTATATTATATCCTTTCACTGTTATTCCTGGCATATCTTCTATATTTCACATAATGTATTCTGTATACAGGGAGAAAAGGTCCGGTGACATTACACAACCTTGCCTGACATCCATTTCTATCTTTTGAAATCTACCTATAGTGTTGTTAACCCTCATCGCAGCTGTTTGTTTCCAATCATCATCATCATCATCAAGTGCCGTCTCCGCAACGAAGGTTGGCTGCAACGTATCTCCAACATCTCCTGTCTCTTGTCTTGGTGGTGCACTCTGCTAGACTGTAACCTGTCCATCGTGTAATGTTACTCTCCCACTTGTATCTCTGCCTACCTCTTGCTCGCTTCCCTTTGACTTTACCCTCAAGTAAGGTCTTCAATAGGGTGTCATGTCTTTTAATGTGTCCAAAGTATTTTATTTGCCTGATCTTTATTTCTCTTAATAGTTCTTTCTTCATATTAAGTGTTTTTAGCACCTCTTTATTTGTTTTCTTCTCTTTCCATGATGTTCTCCCTATTCTTCTATATACCCACATCTCAAAGGCATCAATTTTGTCTTCTAATTGTTTATTTAGTGTCCATGTTTCTGAGCCATACATTAATATGGAATAGATGTAGCATTTTATAATTCTCATTTTTAACTTGTTTGTAATTTGTTTAGATATTAATAATTTCCTCATGTCATTGAAGGTACTTTTAGCCATTCCTATTCTCCTTTTAACTTCTGTTTCACATCTGCCATCATTTGTGACTATGTGTCCAAGATATTGATACTGTTTTACTTGTTGTAGTTTCTCTCCCTGTATGTTTATGTTTACCTCCTGTTATTCTGTGTCTTTGCTGATTATCATGGTTTTTGTTTTTTGAATGTTTATATCCAGTCCATATTCATTACTTGATTTATTGACTTGATCTATTAGTCTTTGTAGTTCATGTTCACTTTCTGCTAAAAGAACAGTGTCATCTGCATATCTAATGTTGTTTATTATTTTCCCATTGATCTTGAGTCCTGGTATTTCTTCTATATTTTTAAAGATATTCTCTGTGTAGATATTAAATAGGCTTGGTGATAAAATGCATCCTTGTCTTACCCCTCTTCTTATTTCTATGTATGGAGAGTAGCTGTTTTCACACCTTATTGATGCAGTTTGTTCCCAATATATATTTCTAATCAGCCTGATGTCTTTTCCATCTATGCCTATTTCTTGAAGACATTTGATTAATTTTTCATGTTGGACTCTGTCAAAGGCCTTGCTGTAGTCTATGAAGCAAATATAGATACTTTTTTGGACTTCTATATATTTATCTATCATTTATCTATTGTTTCCAATACATATTTCTTACTATTCCTAGATCTTTCCCATCAACGTTAAGATTTTCTAGCAGTTTTATAATCTCAGAATGCTTCACCTTGTCAAATGCTTTGCTGTAATCTATGAAGCACAGATATAGGTCTTGTTGTACTTCTATGGCCCTCTACATTAATGTTCGTACTATATATAGGGTACTATATATTTCTTGTGTCTTTTCCTTCACGAATCAGCATTGCTCTTCTGCTATCTCTGGGTTTTTCCCTCTTATACGACTCATTATTATGCGCAGTAGAATCTTGGTCATCTGACTCATAAGGCTGATTGTTCTATGGTCTTCGCAATCTACTGCACTAGGTTTCTTCGGTAGGGCTATGAAAATTGATTGTAGCAAATCCGATAGATTATAGCCACTGTTGTAGATGTCATTTAACATTTTGGTGATAACTTCAATGTCATAATCTCCCAGGGCTTCTAACTCTTCCTTTGTAATCTTATCCGGACACGATGATTTGTTATTTTTCAAGTGTTGTATAGCTTCCTTTACCTCTGCCTTTAATATACTTGACCTTCATTGTTGTAATTTAAGTTAATATCATTTCTGTTATACTCGTACAGTTCTTTAATACATTCTTCCCATTTGTGAATGACTTCATTTGATCCCATTAGCATGTGCCCCTGCAGAGATTACAAGCCCCAGTCTTATGAGCATGCCTGCTGCCTGTTAATTCCTTTATTTTCAAACGTGTATCACTTCATCATATTCAAAATATCTTCTGTCATCCAGTCTTTCTTATTAAGATGTTTTTTGGGAGGCAGGATCTCTTTAGATGTTTGCTGCAATGATTCTTTTAACATCATCTACTGTTCGTCAATGATTTCTATTTTTTATATCCCATTGTACCTATTTTGAATTGTTATGTTAGACTGTTCTTGTAATTCAATGTTCTTTTTCAGCATATTCACATTAGGGGTGTTATCTGCCCTTAGTATTTAATATCTTTAACCTAATATTAATCTTTCCCACTACTGGAACATAATCACTGTAGCAGTCAGCGTTTGGACGAGTCTTAACAGACTTTAACAAACTTTTGAATCTTCTATTTATTATGATGTAATCTATGTAATTGTGTGACTTGTTATCTGGGTTTTTCCGTGTCTGTTAGATGTAAGAGCACAGCAGAGTATTTGTAGGACAGGCGTACTCATTATCTTGTTTATTATTTTGTATGTATTGATATTATACTCATGTCATCACTGTATGTCAGTCAGTCAGTAAGTTCCTCTTTTGCCAAGTTTGGCACATAGGGTGGATGTCATAGTTCTCCATGCCTGTCGGTCAGTTGCCAAGGATTGTAGCTCTTGTGCATTTATGTCTGTTGATTTTAATTAATTCATAACAGTTCTTCTGAGCGTTGTTATTGATCTTCCCTGTTTTCTTTCCCCGTCCATATTTAGGCTTGTTGTGGAATTCTGTCTTTCTTCATTCTAAGTATGTGGCCGATGTATGTCCAGCGACGTTTTCTGATGATGTTCGTCACATAGTCTTGTTTTGTCTCCTCTCTTAGTATGTCGTTTGATTTGAAATCTTTCCAATTAGTATTTGTGATTTTTCTGAGGCATCTATTCTCGAAAGCAACTAACTTCTTATCCATTTTTGCGGTAGATTTTCCACTTTCACATCCATATATCAATGATGGAATCACACGTGCATTGAACAGTCGCAGTTTGATATGTTTACTTGCGATCTTCGATCTCCAGATGTTTGAGAGTTTGTTAAAGGCGTTGGAGTCGAGAGCGATTCGAGTCTTGATTACTGAGTTGGTATCCCTGTCTGCTGTTATCTTGCTTCCCAAATATGCGAAATTTGAAACGTTGTCTAGTATATTATCATCTAGTTTAATTGATTCTGTCAGACCGGTAATGTTCATGGTTTTTTTGGTTTTATCTGTGTTTATTTCAAGGCCTATCTGTTGCGCAAAAAATGTGAGTCTTTCTGGGGTTTTTTCTTGAAGATCTTTTTTTGGAATTTTGTTGAACTCAGTAAAATTCAGTAAAATTGATATATCATCTGCGAAGGTGAGATCTTCCAGGGACTTGTTGTTTACCCATCTGATTCCTAGTTATTTTTGGTATGTGCATTTCTTCATCACCCAGTCAATCGCGATGCAAAACAGTATTGGCGACAAAACACGTCCTTATTTTACTTCCCTATTCACTGGCAACCATCTGGAAAAACCACTTTCCGTTCTTACACAACAAGCCGTATCGGAGTAAAAAGCTTTCATGATATTAATGTATTTTGTTGTTTTGCCGTTAAGCGTAAGAATTTTCCAGAGAGATGAGATGGTCTGTGAAGACTATCGAAAGCCTTCTGGAAATTTACAAAATTGATCATGTGTTTTGATTGTCTTTCTGTGGATTCTTCTGTTATTGATCATAAGGTTTAGATGTGATCTACTGTTGAACGGTGAGGTCTGAAGCCCGCTTGTTCTTCTCTGAGAATCGCATCAATGGATTTTCTTAGTCTTTGTAGTAATATACTGAGAAAGACTTTACCAGGGATGGATAGTAGTGTGATACCTCGCCAATTGTTGCAGTCAGACAGATCTCCTTTCTTTGGTAATTTAACCATTATTCCACTTTTCCATTGTTGTGTTGGTGATTCATGCTGCCATATTTGGTTGAATAGATATAGTAGATAGTTTAGGGAATTGTCGTTAGCTGCTTTTAACAATTCTCCTGAAATGTCGTCATCTCCAGTGGTTTTATGGTTTTTCAAATTTTGTATAGTTGATTTGATCTCCTCAAATGTTATTTTCTCACATGATGCATTTAATAGGTGTATTTGGTTATCCCCCGTTGTGGTGATTGTTGGTGATTGTTGGTCTGTTCAAAAGTTCGTTAAAGTGTTCAGCCAACCTTAGTTTTTGTTCTTCTTCTGAGATCATAGTTTTGCCGTGTTTGTCTTTTACAGAAATGTTTGTTTTTGGTGGGTTGTTACATAATTGTTTTATGATATTAAATAGTGTTCTGCTGTCGCCTATATTTTGATGTATTTTCCGCTTCAGTTGTTAAATTCTCGATGTATCGGTGTTTGTCATTTTTAATGTTTGACTTTACTTCTTTAACTGTATGTATGAATGTTATACTCATGTCATCACTGTATGCACATGTTTTACTCATGTTACTGTATGTACAGATGTTATACTCATGTTGCTCATGTACGTGTGTATAAAAGGGTTTAAAATCCGTAGAAGATTGACTTAACTGTACTCGGCTTCCCATATGTACTCCCTCTCGGCACGCCGCCTGCCAAGTGTACCACTCATAGCACGTAACTCCGTAGCTTCAAGTGATAATCCACAGGGTTCTCCGAAAAAAATCCACGTTATAAACAAGCCGGATTCGAACCCGTGACCTCTTGAACACAAGAACAGCTTAACCACTACGCCACGAGTATATAACATTCATAAATGACTGTGTCATATACTCATGTCACTGTATGTATGTATGTTATACTCACGTTGTCACTGTATAAGAATGTTATACTGATGTCTCCACTCTGTGTATGGATATTACACTCATGCCACTGTATGTATGAATGTTATACCCTTGTTATCACTGTATGTATGAATGTTATACCCTTGTTATCACTGTATGTATGAATGTTATACTCATATACTCATATCACTGTTTGCAGTGACTTGACTACACAGGTTTCTATTGAATTCACAACAGTTACTACTTCTGTCAACTTCACTGACATAATTCTCACAAAGCATCCTTAGCACATCTGTATGCACATAGTTTTGCTACTGATGCATATAGTTTTCTTACTGAAGCACAGTTTTCCTATTGAAGCACGTAATCTTCTGCTTTACACATGCTTGTCATAACTGGTTGCCATTCTCCCACCTTCTTCGACTTCCTCGCTTATGTAGTGATGATGTAGCGATGATGTAGTGATGATGTGGTGATGTAGTGGTGATGATGTGGTGATGATGTAGTGATGATGTAGTGATGATGTAGTGATGATGTAGTAATGATGTAGTGATGATGTAGTGATGATGTGGTGATGTAGTGGTGATGATGTGGTGATGATGTAGTGATGATGTAGTGATGATGTAGTGATGATGTAGTGATGATGTGGTAATGATGTAGTGATGATGTAGTGATGATGTGGTGATGATGTGGTGATGATGTGGTGATGATGTGGTGATGATGTGGTGATGATGTAGTGATGATGTAGTGATGATGTGGTGATGATGTGGTGATGATGTGGTGATGATGTGGTGATGATGTAGTGATGATGTGGTGATGATGTGGTGATGATGTGGTGATGACAACTTTCTTAATAAATTTTTTGAGATGATCATTTTCTTTAGTTGTCGATCATCTCTAAATCGTTTCCTTTCATCGACTTGATTCTGTGTTGTAAATCCTTGATTCTGTGTTGTAAATCCTTGATTCTGTGTTGTAAATCCTTGATTCTGTGTTGTAAATCCTTGATTCTGTGTTGTAAATCCTTGATTCTGTGTTGTAAATCCTTGATTCTGTGTTGTAAATCCTTGATTCTGTGTTGTAAATCCTTGATTCTGTGTTGTAAATCCTTGATTCTGTGTTGTAAATCCTTGATTCTGTGTTGTAAATCCTTGATTCTGTGTTGTAAATCCTTGATTCTGTGTTGTAAATCCTTGATTCTGTGTTGTAAATCCTTGATTCTGTGTTGTAAATCCTTGATTCTGTGTTGTAAATCCTTTATTCTGTGTTGTAAATCCTTGATTCTGTGTTGTATTGTAAATCCTTGATTCTGTGTTGTAAATCCTTGATTCTGTGTTGTAAATCCTTGATTCTGTGTTGTAAATCCTTGATTCTGTGTTGTAAATCCTTGATTCTGTGTTGTAAATCCTTGATTCTGTGTTGTAAATCCTTGATTCTGTGTTGTAAATCCTTGATTCTGTGTTGTAAATCCTTGATTCTGTGTTGTAAATCCTTGATTCTGTGTTGTAAATCCTTGACTCTGTGTTGTAAATCCTTGATTCTGTGTTGTAAATCCTTGATTCCGTGTTGTAAATCCTTGATTCTGTGTTGTAAATCCTTGATTCTATGTTGTAAATCCTTGATTCTGTGTTGTAAATCCTTGATTATGTGTTGTAAATCCTTGATTCTGTGTTGTAAATCCTTGATTCTGTGTTGTAAATCCTTGATTCTGTGTTGTAAATCCTTGATTCTGTGTTGTAAATCCTTGATTCTGTGTTGTAAATCCTTGATTCTGTGTTGTAAATCCTTGATTCTGTGTTGTAAATCCTTGATTCTGTGTTGTAAATCCTTGATTCTGTGTTGTAAATCCTTGATTCTGTGTTGTAAATCCTTGATTCTGTGTTGTAAATCCTTGATATTCTGTGTTGTAAATCCTTGATTCTGTGTTGTAAATCCTTGATTCTGTGTTGTAAATCCTTGATTCTGTGTTGTAAATCCTTGATTCTGTGTTGTAAATCCTTGATTCTGTGTTGTAAATCCTTGATTCTGTGTTGTAAATCCTTGATTCTGTGTTGTAAATCCTTGATTCTGTGTTGTAAATCCTTGATTCTGTGTTGTAAATCCTTGATATTCTGTGTTGTAAATCCTTGATATTCTGTGTTGTAAATCCTTGATTCTGTGTTGTAAATCCTTGATTCTGTGTTGTAAATTCTTGATTCTGTGTTGTAAATCCTTGATTCTGTGTTGTAAATCCTTTATTCTGTGTTGTAAATCCTTTATTCTGTGTTGTAAATCCTTGATTCTGTGTTGTAAATCCTTGATTCTGTGTTGTAAATCCTTGATTCTGTGTTGTAAATCCTTGATTCTGTGTTGTAAATCCTTGATTCTGTGTTGTAAATCCTTGATTCTGTGTTGTAAATCCTTGATTCTGTGTTGTAAATCCTTGATTCTGTGTTGTAAATCCTTGATTCTGTGTTGTAAATCCTTGATTATGTGTTGAAAATCCTTGATTCTGTGTTGTAAATCCTTGATTATGTGTTGAAAATCCTTGATTCTGTGTTGTAAATCCTTGATTCTGTGTTGTAAATCCTTGATTATGTGTTGTAAATCCTTGATTCTGTGTTGTAAATCCTTGATTCTGTGTTGTAAATCCTTGATTCTGTGTTGTAAATCCTTGATATTCTGTGCTGTAAATCCTTGATTATGTGCTGTAAATCCTTGATTCTGTGTTGTAAATCGTTGATTGTGTGTTGTAAATCCTTGATTGTGTGTTGTAAATCCTTGATTGTGTGTTGTAAATCCTTGATTGTGTGTTGTAAATCCTTGATATTCTGTGCTGTAAATCCTTGATATTCTGTGTTGTAAATCCTTGATTCTGTGTTGTGAATCCTCATTCGGTGTTGTAAATCCTTGATTCTGTGTTGTAAATCCTTGATTCTGTGTTGTAAATCCTTGATTCTGTGTTGTAAATCCTTGATTATGTGTTGTAAATCCTTGATTCTGTGTTGTAAATCCTTGATTCTGTGTTGTAAATCCTTGATTCTGTGTTGTAAATCCTTGATTCTGTGTTGTAAATCCGTGATTCTGTGTTGTAAATCCTCATTCTGTGTTGTAAATCCTCGATTCTGTGTTGTAAATCCTTGATTCTGTGTTGTAAATCCTTGATATTCTGTGCTGTAAATCCTTGATTCTGTGCTGTAAATCCTTGATTCTGTGTTGTTAATCCTCATTCTGTGTTGTAAATCCTTGATTCTGTGTTGTTAATCCTTGATTCTGTGTTGTAAATCCTTGATTCTGTGTTGTAAATCCTTGATTCTGTGTTGTAAATCCTTTATTCTGTGTTGTATTGTAAATCCTTGATTCTGTGTTGTAAATCCTTGATTCTGTGTTGTAAATCCTTGATTCTGTGTTGTAAATCCTTGATTCTGTGTTGTAAATCCTCGATTCTGTGTTGTAAATCCTTGATTCTGTGTTGTAAATCCTTGATTCTGTGTTGTAAATCCTTGATTCTGTGTTGTAAATCCTTGATTCTGTGTTGTAAATCCTTGATTCTGTGTTGTAAATCCTTGACTCTGTGTTGTAAATCCTTGATTCTGTGTTGTAAATCCTTGATTCTGTGTTGTAAATCCTTGATTCCGTGTTGTAAATCCTTGATTCTGTGTTGTAAATCCTTGATTCTGTGTTGTAAATCCTTGATTCTGTGTTGTAAATCCTTGATTATGTGTTGTAAATCCTTGATTCTGTGTTGTAAATCCTTGATTCTGTGTTGTAAATCCTTGATTCTGTGTTGTAAATCCTTGATTCTGTGTTGTAAATCCTTGATTCTGTGTTGTAAATCCTTGATTCTGTGTTGTAAATCCTTGATTCTGTGTTGTAAATCCTTGATTCTGTGTTGTAAATCCTTGATTCTGTGTTGTAAATCCTTGATTCTGTGTTGTAAATCCTTGATTCTGTGTTGTAAATCCTTGATATTCTGTGTTGTAAATCCTTGATTCTGTGTTGTAAATCCTTGATTCTGTGTTGTAAATCCTTGATTCTGTGTTGTAAATCCTTGATTCTGTGTTGTAAATCCTTGATTCTGTGTTGTAAATCCTTGATTCTGTGTTGTAAATCCTTGATTCTGTGTTGTAAATCCTTGATTCTGTGTTGTAAATCCTTGATTCTGTGTTGTAAATCCTTGATATTCTGTGTTGTAAATCCTTGATATTCTGTGTTGTAAATCCTTGATTCTGTGTTGTAAATCCTTGATTCTGTGTTGTAAATTCTTGATTCTGTGTTGTAAATCCTTGATTCTGTGTTGTAAATCCTTTATTCTGTGTTGTAAATCCTTGATTCTGTGTTGTAAATCCTTGATTCTGTGTTGTAAATCCTTGATTCTGTGTTGTAAATCCTTGATTATGTGTTGTAAATCCTTGATTCTGTGTTGTAAATCCTTGATTCTGTGTTGTAAATCCTTGATTCTGTGTTGTAAATCCTTGATTCTGTGTTGTAAATCCTTGATTCTGTGTTGTAAATCCTTGATTCTGTGTTGTAAATCCTTGATTATGTGTTGAAAATCCTTGATTCTGTGTTGTAAATCCTTGATTATGTGTTGAAAATCCTTGATTCTGTGTTGTAAATCCTTGATTCTGTGTTGTAAATCCTTGATTATGTGTTGTAAATCCTTGATTCTGTGTTGTAAATCCTTGATTCTGTGTTGTAAATCCTTGATTCTGTGTTGTAAATCCTTGATATTCTGTGCTGTAAATCCTTGATTATGTGCTGTAAATCCTTGATTCTGTGTTGTAAATCGTTGATTGTGTGTTGTAAATCCTTGATTGTGTGTTGTAAATCCTTGATTGTGTGTTGTAAATCCTTGATTGTGTGTTGTAAATCCTTGATATTCTGTGCTGTAAATCCTTGATATTCTGTGTTGTAAATCCTTGATTCTGTGTTGTGAATCCTCATTCGGTGTTGTAAATCCTTGATTCTGTGTTGTAAATCCTTGATTCTGTGTTGTAAATCCTTGATTCTGTGTTGTAAATCCTTGATTATGTGTTGTAAATCCTTGATTCTGTGTTGTAAATCCTTGATTCTGTGTTGTAAATCCTTGATTCTGTGTTGTAAATCCTTGATTCTGTGTTGTAAATCCGTGATTCTGTGTTGTAAATCCTCATTCTGTGTTGTAAATCCTCGATTCTGTGTTGTAAATCCTTGATTCTGTGTTGTAAATCCTTGATATTCTGTGCTGTAAATCCTTGATTCTGTGCTGTAAATCCTTGATTCTGTGTTGTTAATCCTCATTCTGTGTTGTAAATCCTTGATTCTGTGTTGTTAATCCTTGATTCTGTGTTGTAAATCCTTGATTCTGTGTTGTAAATCCTTGACTCTGTTGTAAATCCGTGACTGTGTTATAAATCCTTGACTGTGTTGTAAATTCAGGACTCTTTGTTGGAAATATTTGACTCTGTGTTGTAAATTTTTTCGCCATGATATCTAGCACTCACGGTACTCCCTCTTCTGATTGATTTAGCTTATGTTCTCTTTCCATCGCCAGAACTCCGTAAGTCCATATAATCTTAGTCAAATATTATTCCGTTCTCCGGTCGAATCCCCAAACTTGTTTCATTTTCCAGAACTTTCCTCTTGTTGTTTATAGACGTGACAACAATCTTAACGATATCTTGGTCCACATTCAGAACTAATGTATCGAACCATTTTGGCACTGTTCATTGTGGACGCTGGAGTTGCTATATATGTTTCTATGTAATGCTCATCTGCTCTGTGTCATTTCCTAAGGCCATTTTTATTGTCGACGATGTCTTCACATGTAAATCCCGTAAAGTGATTAACATTATCATGTGCACACGTTGTGACTTGAAATATATGGATGAAATTGATAGAAAACTAAGTGATCGTTTCTGCCAACATCTACATGCCATTAACCACATATAGTTTACTCCTGTTGGTATACATTTCAATGGTGCTGCTCATAGTGCGCCCTTGGTATTCAAGTCACTGCAATAGAATCTTGCACGACTGAAGACAGAAATATTTGGATCCATGAAAATCGATATATTTAGAAGTTCGATACCCTTAAGCCATTTGGTCTTAATACAGAGCATTCATTTATTAAGATTTGGGTAGGTGATGCTGTTGTTGAATTGCTGTTCATGTTTTTTCAACTGTTTTATTTCGTACTCATTCATGTTATTTTTTTAATCCGCGTTTCTACGACATTATTTGTGTACACTTATGCCATTGTTACCTTGGGTGTATCTGCTATTAACTTTCTGCCGTCGAATGCATTTATGATATTGTCTTTATATTTACTGTTTTTACTGATTGTCGTGTATTTTTTTTTAGAAAAGACCTCAAAGTTGAAACGTTGAAGTTGTCGTGTATACTGTTATCTGTACTTTTTCATAAGGAAATTCCAATAGTCTTATATAGTCTGTCCGTGCATTGTAAGATTTAACGAATTCGTGTTTTAAGTTTGCACTTTTAAAGAGAAAAAGAGAGGAAAGAGAATATCTAGATATATAGAGAGAAAAGGATAAAGACAGAGATAGAAAGATATGGATAGATGGCGAGATAGAAATATAGAGACAGATAGGGAGATATGGATAGACAGCGAGACAGAGATATAGGAAGACAGAGATAGAGAGGCAGAGAAAAGGAGATAAAGATAGATAGTTAGGAAAATACAAAGAGAGAGACAGGTATGCAAGCAGATAGGCAGGCAGACGGACAGACAGACAGACGACAGATAGATGGATAGACAAATATATAGTCAGACAGAGAGACAGACATATAGACATATACACACACGCACATATACATGCATTTATATGTATATACATATACACATACAAGTCAGAGGTGTTCCTTGGTTGACAAAATGCTGTCCCTCCTCTCACCCTGCTCTAAGATTCACTAGAGTTTCACTTCTGTACTTTAATTCAGTGTTCCTCAACGTGGGCCGTATGCCCTTCACCCCCTTATGGCCACACAGAGTTGCCCAGGAATAAAAATATAGAAATTAGGGACCAAAGACCCTTCTAAAGCGCCACAGGAACGCAACTATTTGAATGATACATGTGGATATATTTGTGACCTAATAAACCCTAAGTGATCTATGGAAAAAAGTCAACAACATTTCTTCAGTTACCAGAGTGATCACAGATGAAAATGGTGCACAAGGAGGGTCAGGAGCATAAAACGTTTGAGAATCACTGGCTTAATTGTTTGTTCACTCTGTACGTGTCATCACTGTTCCAGTTTAGAAACATCTGCAAATAGTTGCCATTTCGTTTGTTTGATAAACGAATCAAGCCTCGTGCAGAGGCACGATTCTGTCAATCTAAGCCTAGAACTTATATTGAATATGTAGATCTGCATTAATCTTATCCATTAACCACGACAACAATGTTTTTACAATGTTTGCCCCCTTCCTCCCTTTTCAACAAAGTTTCCAGAATTCGAGGACATTACTACATTTTATCAAAAACATTTTACCCCTCCCCTAAAATTGTTTAGTAGAACAATTAAACGTAAAAATAAAAATAGAAAACGTATTTTTAAAACGGCAACAGGGGAAGAGGACGCCCACTACGACGACGATGTATCAGATAGCTTAAATATGTCTCCGCCTGCAGCAGGCTCGCCCAGAATCGTGGGGTGTTCAGCGAACCCATAAAGAAGACCATGTTTTGGAAAGAATATGTCACAAGATGACAAGACAAATAGAAAAAATAAATAATTTTGTTAGATGTTTAGAAAATATTTCAGAAACAAACAATTTAGTTTGTTTAATAATGAAACTGTATTGTTGACGTCAACTTTTGTCAAAGCCCACCCTTCTTTTGTCAACAACTGTCAAACGTTTTCACACACACCCACCCCTTCCTTTCACATATTTTGATGTAATTTATGGATAGCCTTTAATTGTGACCTTATGTTCTGAGAGATTAAACTTCTAGTGCCTGCAAGTATTGTTGAAGGACTTCCATCGTGTCAGTGGTCTTCTTTGGTGAGCATTCTTCTGATCAAATGCTGCTGTCGTGTCTGAAGAAATGCAGATGTCTATAGGACAGTAGGTGTCTCTAGGAGAGTAGTCTATAGTAGATGTCTGTAGAAGAATTGATGTCTGTAGGAGAGTAGGTATTTATATGAGAATTGATGTCTGTAGGAGAGTAGGTATTTATAGGAGAATTGATGTCTGTAGGAGAGTTAGACAAGAAACTGCAAGACAGAAGCGGACACGTAGAAAAGAAAAAACATCTCAACCTCACACAGATACCTTCTATTGTTGTCAATTCTGTAAAAGAACATTTTGTGCGCGCATTGGACTTGCTAGTCATTTAAAAACGCACTATTAACTTTATTATTTTATTATTTATTGTTATTATTATTATGGTTGAGTTTTTGGTCATCGTCGATCACGACGGACGAACATCATCAGTAGGTATTTATAGGAGAATTGATGTCTGTAGGAGAATTGATGTCTGGAGAAATGCAGATGTCTATAGGACTAGGTGTCTCTAGGAGAGTAGTTTATAGTAGAGAATATGTCTGTAGAAGAAGTCATGTCTGTAGGAGAGTAGGTGTTTATAGGATGATAGAATTCACGGGAAGGAATGGCATGAGTTGACATGAGGGTGAAATGCCTGGTAGATGTATGAACGCATATCGGAATGACTGTTATGACTAACTGGAGTCCTGTTCTTATCTAGTTTCCTTGAAGCCTAGAACATGGTTAGAAAAACATAGTGAGGTGGAGATGAAAAGAATAATTAGAGGGGGTAGAATTAGTTTTTAGAAGAACTTTTAGAAGTCATAAAAATGAGACGTAGAACCATTAGCGTGTTGCGTGGAATCATAAACATTCATCATAATATACATATAAATCGTTATGTCCTCAACGAGATATGCAATAATGAAAAGTAAATATTTGTCGTTACTTAAAAAGTAGTAAGATACTTCAAGAATTTGAACTAAAATAAATTAATATGGCAACACTGACTCGGTTCGGCAACATTAACCGATTCTAAATAAGAAGTCAAAATAGTAAACAGTACACAATAGAAACAGTGTACGGTGATCAGAGACACATTATCATCATCAAATACCGTTTCTTCATCGAATTTTAGCTGCAATGGATCTTCAACATCCTCTCGCTCATGTCTTGGTGGTGTACTGTATCCCTCTCATTTGTATACCTCCCTACCTCTTGCTCGCTGCTCTTAACTCTGTTATTTGTTCCGTTGCTGGACTTTGGAATGCACATGGTAAGGCGCTAGTCTCTTCTATAGTGATCAACCGGAAGTCATTCACATTCAATGAATGGTTATGAGAAGCACAAGTACACCGAAAGAGCTTCAATGTTACTTGCACAAGTAGGTCTACACAAACGAGCTTCAATGTTACTTGCAAAAGTAGGTCTACACAAACGAGCTTCAATATTACTTGCACAAGTAGGTCTACACAAACGAGCTTAATGTTACTTGCACAAGTAGGTCTACACAAACGAGCTTCAATGTTACTTGCACAAGTAGGTCTACACAAACGAGCTTCAATGTTACTTGCACAAGTAGGTCTACACAAACGAGCTTCAATGTTACTTGCACAAGTAGGTCTACACAAACGAGCTTCAATGTTACTTGCACAAGTAGGTCTACACAAACGAGCTTAATGTTACTTGCACAAGTAGGTCTACACAAACGAGCTTCAATGTTACTTGCACAAGTAGGTCTACACAAACGAGCTTCAATGTTACTTGCACAAGTAGGTCTACACAAACGAGCTTCAATGTTACTTGCACAAGTAGGCCTACACAAACGAGCTTCAATGTTACTTGCACAAGTAGGTCTACACAAACGAGCTTCAATGTTACTTGCACAAATAGGTCTACACAAACGAGCTTCAATGTTACTTGCACAAGTAGGTCTACACAAACGAGCTTCAATGTTACTTGCACAAGTAGGTCTACACAAACGAGCTTCAATGTTACTTGCACAAGTAGGTCTACACAAACGAGCTTCAATGTTACTTGCACAAGTAGGTCTACACAAACGAGCTTCAATGTTACTTGCACAAGTAGGTCTACACAAACGAGCTTCAATGTTACTTGCACAAGTAGGTCTACACAAACGAGCTTCAATGTTACTTGCACAAGTAGGTCTACACAAACGAGCTTCAATGTTACTTGCACAAATAGGTCTACACAAACGAGCTTCAATGTTACTTGCACAAATAGGTCTACACAAACGAGCTTAATGTTACTTGCACAAGTAGGTCTACACAAACGAGCTTCAATGTTACTTGCACAAGTAGGTCTACACAAACGAGCTTCAATGTTACTTGCACAAGTAGGTCTACACAAACGAGCTTCAATGTTACTTGCACAAGTAGGTCTTCACAAACGAGCTTCAATGTTACTTGCACAAATAGGTCTACACAAACGAGCTTAATGTTACTTGCACAAGTAGGTCTACACAAACGAGCTTCAATGTTACTTGCACAAGTAGGTCTACACAAACGAGCTTCAATGTTACTTGCACAAGTAGGTCTACACAAACGAGCTTCAATGTTACTTGCACAAGTAGGTCTACACAAACGAGCTTCAATGTTACTTGCACAAGTAGGTCTACACAAACGAGCTTCAATGTTACTTGCACAAATAGGTCTACACAAACGAGCTTCAATGTTACTTGCACAAGTAGGTCTACACAAACGAGCTTCAATGTTACTTGCACAAATAGGTCTACACAAACGAACTTCAATGTTACTTGCACAAATAGGTCTACACAAACGAGCTTCAATGTTACTTGCACAAGTAGGTCTACACAAACGAGCTTCAATGTTACTTGCACATCGTTGTTGTTGTTATTGTTTCCATTGTGTACGATCTTGAGGATTATCTTTACTCTATTGTCTATGGTCACTGATCTATAGTCTGTTCGGTCAATGTGCTAGATTTCTTACTTTGGACAGATTTGTGTTCAGCAATACTTCAGGGTAGCAATTTGGTCATCAGTGAGTCGGGAAAGGCATATGGTCATAAAAACTTTGGGACATGCACGTGGTCAGTAGTTAGATGGTATAGGCATGGGGTATGGAATGCGTTAGATGAAGCGTGTGGTCAGCAGTTTGTTGAGACAAGTACTTGATCATCAATGTGTTTGTAGTCTTTGCACTCTTGTACGTGTTCTAGGACATATTTCTTGTATGTGTACTAGGACATATTTCTTGTATGTGTACTAGGACATATTTCTTGTATGTGTTCTAGGACATATTTCTTGTATGTGGTCTAGAACATATTTCTTGTATGTGTTCTAGGACATATTCCTTGTATGTGTACTAGGACATATTTCTTGTATGTGTACTATGACATATTTCTTGTATGTGTACTAGGACATATTTCTTGTATTCTCAGTCTCATCGATATCATCCTCATCTTGAAATGAATTTATTACTGCCTTGATCAAATCTGCTTTATCTCTTCTCAACAATGTGACGTCTATCGCGCACTACCTGACAATAAATCGGCTCTCTCGTTTCCTCAGACCTCAGCATAACCAGGGCAGTATATTCATGTAATGCTCTGGACGATTGAGTTGTTCATTAAGTCTCACCATTCTTTTCTCAGCATGTACTTTTCTATCTTGCGCAGCATCCTTTGAGAGTCTGTATTACTGAGTGTGTTGATGTATCAGTTATCAACCAATTAAGTGCTTCTGTAACTCCCTCTTATCTCCATTCTCATGCTCGATGTGACAGTGGAGTACGCTGAAGATTTCCTCACCTAACTTCTCGCCGTTTCTGTAGGCAACAAAAACCCAACCACTTTTATTTGAATTTCTGTTAACTCGGCCATCTGCGTATATAATTTTGTCTTGTGGTTTCGCTTGTATCTTGTCGAAATATATAGACTTATTGTTATTGCTGTTAACCGAAGTTATTTCCCTCTGAGCAGACACATAGATGCACAGTCTCTTCCAGCAGATGTCGAAGAAGAGTATACATGGTAATAGTTCCAGTTGATAGTTGGTTAAATATATTCCTAGCTCTGCGCCTGGGTACGTATCACCGTATAAACCACTGGCAACACATCAGTGTACATCAATTCTCTGTTAACAAACATCTGAACCGTATTTCATTTCATCCAGTCCCCCGCAGGTTGTAGAAGCGAAATACGTTTTCACAGTGCTTCCAGTAGGAGACCGATATTTATACTTGAGCAAGTTCATCTGGAAACAAAAAAAAAAGCTTGTTTAGTATATACACACAATTGAATGAACTGTATTTGACATCCGGTGACTTCCGGTGTCAACATGGCGCAAGTTTGAACGTTATTCGCTCAGTCGTCACTTAAGGATTATTTTGATTGTATTATGTGTTTTTTAAGTGAATGACTAATAACTGTAATGTGCAGAAAATTCCTTGTGTGTTTTCTAGTGTGGATAGTTGAATTTTCCTGGAGGGATGCCTGGAGTTTAGTCGTTGATCGTGCCGTCATGATGTTCGCTAGGCGCGAACAAGGAAGCGACCGATAGCCACCGGTATAAGTGGTAGCTCTGCAACTGGGCAGGGCGGGGCACCCATTTGTCCCGACATAAAATATTGTCAAAGGGAGCGGATACAAATGGATATCCCCCATATGGATGTGGAAAGCAACGGGAAACTACCACATTATTCTTCCAAGATGAAAGTCATGGCGACACACAGAAGTAGGCCTACAGTTAGTGTTAATATAGCAACATGGAACGTCAGATCGTTAGCGCAGTGTGGTAAATTAGACAACATCAAGCAAGAAATGGAAAGAATGAACATAAATATCCTAGGAATGAGCGAAATGAGGTGGACTGGGGCAGGAGAGATACAGTCAGATAAATTTAAAGTCATATATTCAGGAGGACAAAAACACGAGAGGGGGGTAGGAGTATTATTAGACACAGAAACAGGAAAAACGGTGAAGGGTTTTATGGCAATATCAGATCGGGTAATATTAGTTAAACTAACAGGAAAACCGTTGGATATCAACATTGTGCAGGTATATGCACATACATCAAGCAGTTCAGAGGAGGACATCGAAATTTTTTATGAAGATCTAGAAATAGCAATGAAACAGTGTAAAAATCAGGAAGTAACTATAGTAATGGGGGACTTTAACGCAAAAGTAGGTGAAACAGAAATAAAAGATGTGACAGGAAGATTTGGTTTAGGAACTAGGAATGAAAGAGGTGATTTATTGATAGAGTGGGCACAGGCACATAATTTAATAATAGGGAATACATGGTTCAAGCAACATCCAAGAAGGCTGTGTACATGGATTAGCCCAGGTGATAATACTCGGAACCAAATTGATTACATTTTAGTCTCTAAAAGACATAGAAACAGCATTAGATCTATGAAAACAAGGCCAGGTGCTGACTGCAACAGTGATCATATACTACTGGTAGCGAAATTGTGTATAAGATTAAAGAAGATCAAGAGAGCACCAAGGAATATGAAATTAGATTTAGCTTTATTGAAATCAGATGCTGACATTAAAGAAAGATACAACATAATTGTACAAAATAGATACAATGCCATTGCAAAGATTCAGAGTATTGAAGATCAATGGAACATGCTAAAACAGTCGATAAACCAAACATCTAAAGAGATAATACCAAAAGTAAAACATACATCAAAGCAAAAATGGATGACAGAAGAAATATTAGAATTGATGAGCACCAGAAGGAAAAATAAACACAAGATAGTGGAATATCAGAAAATACATAAGGAGATACGAGAGAAATGCAAAATAGCAAAAGAAAGCTGGCTGAACAAGAAATGCACAGAAATAGAATTGCATTACAACCAAGATACAACATTACTATATAAGAAAATTGAGATGATAACAGGAAAGAGAACGCAAACAGTTACAGGGTGTCTAAAATCTAAGACAGGGCAGGTATTAATGGGAATAGATCACATAGTACAGAGATGGTCAGAATATATCAAAGAACTTTATGAGGACAATAGACCAGAAATAAACATACAAGATAACGGCGAGGGCCCATCAATACTCACAGCAGAAGTAAGGGAGGCACTAAGACACATGAAATATGGCAAAGCCCCAGGTCCAGACAATATCACATTAGAAGAATTAGCAGCTTTAGATGACTTTGGAGTTGAAATAATCACAAAATTGCTGAATGACATATATAACAGCGGAAACATACCCGATGACTTAATGAGATCCATATTCATAGCATTACCTAAGAAACCAGGGACCACTGAATGTGAAGAACACCGTACAATCAGCCTCATGAGCCAAATAACCAAAATACTGCTCAGAATCATCATGAAGAGAGTGAGAAACAAAATAAAACCAGAAATAAGTCCAGAACAATGTGGATTTGTAGAAGGCAAAGGCACCAACAATGCGATTTATATATTGAGAACACTAATAGAGAGGTCTATAGAGGTAAAAACAGATCTGTACCTCTGTTTTATAGACTACACTAAAGCTTTTGACAAAGTTAAACATAGCGAAATTATACACATGCTAGAGAATCTGAACATTGACAGCAAGGATTTAAGAATAATCAAGAACATGTACTGGCAACAAACAGCAGCAATAAGAGTAGGAAAGCAATTTGGCCCTTTTCAACAAATAAAACAAGGAGTCAGACAGGGATGCGTGCTTTCACCAGACCTGTTCTCTCTATACAGTGAAAACATATTGCGTGCAATAGTAGATATCCCAGGAATATCAGTGGGAGGACATAACATAAATAATTTGAGATATGCGGATGACACTGTTCTGATTGCAAAAAGTGAGGAAGACCTTCAAAAATTAATTAATGTAGTAGTCACAGAAAGCAAAGAGAAAGGCCTCTTCCTAAATATCAAGAAAACAGAAGTAATGGTTATTTCAAAGAAAGAAAATAACACACCTTGCAAGATCATAGTGAATGATATAGTATTAAAACAGGTCCACCAATTCAAATATCTAGGTACAATTATAACAGCAGATGGAAGAAGTTAAACAGAAATAAGATGCAGAATAGGACAGGCAAAAACAACATTCAGAAAAATGAAAAATATACTGTGTAATATGACCTTGTCATTAGAGGTGAGAAAGAGAGTTCTGCAGTGCTATATAACCCCTATACTAACATATGGCTGCGAGTCTTGGACAATAAACAAACTGGAAAGTGGGAGATTGGAGGCAACGGAGATGTGGTTCTACAGAAGAATGCTGAGAATACCATGGACTGCCAGAAAAACTAATGTAGAGGTGTTAAAAGAGTTAAATGCGAAACGGACCTTAATCAACAATATAAGAAAAAGGCAATCTTCTTTTTTTGGCCACTTCATGAGACAGGCAGGTTTAGAGAACATAATCACAACAGGCAAGATTGAAGGCACCAGAGACAGAGGGCGACAACGTGAGAAAATATTAGACAGTTTGACAACCTGGCACGGCAAAGAAACAACAACGACTTTGATACATAATACTGTGGACAGAGAGCTGTGGAGAGCCATGACCGCCTACGCCACCCGGCATGGCACCTGATGATGATGATATTTGACATAAATACATTCTCGAAATGGAATTGCAAAAATACATCAAACACCTAAGACCAGCGACATAGGAGACCTGTTGGCTGATTTGCAAAGAGCCTTCTAACGTGACTCGTTTAACTTTATCGTGATTTTCATTGACTGTCGGCAGGAAATACACATAAAATGACCAATGAATATCACGAGAAAAATTAAATGAGTCACATTTATCGAATGAGCTAAAATATCTTATATTGTTGATGGCCTCATCTAGTAGCAATGTTGTGTCACACACACAAAATTATTTATCATCAAACTTTGCCATTTGTCAGAGTGCATTACCTAGGCAAGAGACAATGTGTGGGGAATCAATGCAGCTAATATTTGTTGTGGAGACGGTGCGTAACCTGACATGATCAGATTATCTTCAATAAGCCGCAAAAATGATAGAAAATAGATGATGCCTTTGTGTTGAATCCAATTGAAAGCAATCGTGTATCTAGAACTTTCAGAATGCAACGGCAAACTATCGTACGTAAATAATGCCGAGAAAATCCCTACAGTTAAACAATTTCACCGCCGAAGACCGATGTGTCGGGTCATTGGCGCAAATAAAACGGCGGCACAGCTCATTTCCATTCTCTGGACTACATCCTGCTGGAAATCTAGTAGGAGCATTGTCCTGCTACAAGAGCATTTCAGCAGGAGTTTGAGAATGAACGCTGAAGAAGAAGAAAACAATTTCAGGGTTAAAACTCTCTCTCTATCTATCTCTCCCCCTTCCTCTTTCCTTTAGGAAATCAAAACATGACTTTTAGTACAAGGAATTTAGCCATAGGATGTGCAACCCGGCCCGAATTTTAAGCTATGTTTTCAGAAAAGGTGACAAAAAATAATGTGAAAATATATGATTTACGTACTATACGAAAATGTGTGAGTGACGTTTATGTTTAGGTCTCCCTCCCCAAAGACGTATCTATCGGCACCATAGTATAAGTGTCTTGGTGACATTCATGGATGTAGGGTGTCTAGATCCATAAAAGTATTTTATACTGAGTGTTGGTTTCTAAAAAGACACCTGTCAGTCGGACCTTCGTATGCCACCATGGGGTCTATAAACATTCGTATGCCACCATGGGGTCTATAAACATTCGTATGCCACCATGGGGTCTATAATCCTTCTTATGCCAGAATGGGGTCTATAATCTTCTTATGCCAGAATGGGGTCTATAAATCCGGATTAATTACACATGCGCACGCACGCAGCATGTCCGTCCGACCGCACGTACGCACACACACACACTCCCTAGATCCCTCCAAGTTCAAGGCCTCTTCTCAAAGCATTCTATTCCGCTAAGAGTCTTCTGAGTATTTTGTTGTTGTCAAGACATGTTATCTAGTCGTGTTGTTATTGTGAAGACATGTTATCTAGTCGTGTTGTTGTTGTGAAGACATGTTATCTAGTCGTGTTGTTGTTGTGAAGACATGTTATCTAGTCGTGTTGTTATTGTGAAGACATGTTATCTAGTCGAGTTGTTATTGTGAAGACATGTTATCTAGTCGTGTTGCATGATGCCATTATTGATGGTGTGCTTCGTATCCTGGTATCTCCGACTTCAGCACCATTGCTTGCATGGGCAGAACTGTGGACTTTCTCGTTGTCAAGAACGGTTAGACCAATCTTAGTTTCCAGCCCCTGTTTGCTGAACTAAACCCCATCTCCACTTCAAGGAGTTGGCTTCAATGGATTCTTCTCGGTGTGAAAGAAACCTCCTTGGAGAAACCACTCATTGAATATGGGCAAAAAGATCTTCATCGTTCCTAATCCCTGGGGATCTCAGCATGAAATCCGTCTAGTCTGAAGCAAGTCAATATATTCAAGCATATTGATATCTTAATACATTAGATGGAAGATGTATCAAAGAATTTAAATATAGAATTGCAAAGGCTTTACCAAGATTCAGAGCATCCTATATCTGTCAGCTGAGGTGAGAAAGAGAGGTTTTTAGACGTTACATAGAATTAATTTTCAATTGATTTGCACACATCAGCAGATTACTATCAGACAGTATGCCACAGCAAGATATGCTACACAGATACAGTGAAGGCCGACCATGAAAACGATGGACCACCGAAATAAAAGGGCAACACATTCAACAATAAACTCAGCACACAAGAGTGCCTTCTCCAGAAAGCTCTTCTACTCCCGACATTGAAACGCAACAAAGGGTTTAACGAATATAGAGAGAGAATCAATTCTGATGTATGGACGTAAATCTCAAACAATCAGCAGAATAATGAAAAATTATAGAGGCAGCAGAGATATGGTTTTTATAGCAGAATGTTTAGAACACCATGGATAGATAAAAAGCGTAGTGAAGATATCTTGATAGAAGTTAATTCAAAAAGAGAGCTGCATACCCGCATCAGAAAGAGACAGTCCACATTATTTGGACACATCATGAGAAGAGAAAAGATGGAACATATTGAAACAACAGGCAAGTTGAAGAGCAAGAGGGATAGAGTAAGACCAAGAGAGAAGATGTTTGATAACCTTGCATTGTTGCATGGGAGAACATCGGTATCAGAAATGATTGCTACCACACGAAACAGACAGTTATGGAAAGACATGATAAACAACGCCACACGGCATGGGCTATAAGAATAAATGATTGATCGCACATCAAATAAACGGTTGTTAAAAGACATGATAAACAACGCCACAAGATAAAAACTGTAAGAAGAAAAGGAACATATCAGAAACATCATCATCATGTGCGCTAGCTTACCTGATAGTCATGTACTTGTGGGAGAACAGACGTTGTCTTGGCACTGGATCTCATCTGCGTTAAGTCTGTTCTGTAATAACATTGTCGTTTGATTTTCTAAGAATTATCTTTACATTTAGAGCTTGTTAAATATTGATTAATTATATTATGTGTATTCATTGTAATTGTAGAATCCACCAACAGTTTTTCAACAGATTAGAATACTTCAAGCGGATTCGAAATAGGCAAACACGAAAAGAGATGTCAGACTGTTGCACCTCATCTAAATACCTACTTATATTCAAGTTCAGAGTGCAGCATGTTTTTCGGAGCCTGGATTGAACTCGCGAAGCTTGAGGACTTTTATAACTTAATTTGACTTTTTCTAATGTCATGTTTATCTTAGCTTGCGAAGGAAGAACAGCATCATAAGAGTTCACGAACAGAAAACATTACCACCAAATTACAATTCTGTATTTGACGTTCAACATGAAACATGATATTATGTGAAATAATTTCTCACATCTGTTGTTTTTTTCCTGTAAAGTTATACAGCAAATATGTTTTTGTAAAGTCATATAGCGCATCTATTTTTGTAAAGTCATGCCACGCTTCTGTTTTTGCGAAGCCTTGCCGCTCGCTTGTTTTTGTAAAGTGATGCAGCGCATCTGTTGTTTTTTTAAGTAATACCACGCGTCTGTTTTTGTGAAGTCATGCAGCGCATCTATTTTTGTGAAATCATGCAGCGCATCTGTTTTTGTGAAGTCATGCAGCGCATCTATTTTTGTGAAATCATGCAGCGCATCTATTTTTGTGAAGTCATGTATCTCGCCTGTTTTCAATCCAGATCACATCTACAATAAAAGATCCCGGATACGACTGTTCTTTTTGTTGTGAGAACATGGTATCTAGTCGTATTGCGTGATACCATGGTTCTTGGTGCTCCTCTTGTCCTGGTGTCTCCGACTTCAGAACCAGTGATTGTTTGGGCAGGAATATGATCCTACTCGATGTCAGAGATGGTCCGGCCAATCTTAGTTTCCAGTCTCTGTTTGCTGGACTAAACAGCAACTCTACTTCAAGGAGTATGGCCTCGATGAGGACTATCTGTGAAATAACTGACATTATTATCATTGATACTATGCTGATGCAGTCACAAATTCGTTGGACCGATTGTGCAGTACATACATCGTTTCCCCGCCAACTAAAATTACTCCTGTATGAAGAGATGTAAATGGGTATGCATTTTTAGGGTGGCCAAAACAAGCTCTACAAGGAGTCGTTGAAGACCTCACTGAAAGCCATTGAAATACATAACGATACATGATAAAACGCTGTATAAAACACAGTTACATGGAGCACTGTATTATAAAAGTGCGCAGTATCTTGGGAAAAGAGGATAAATGTAACAGCTCAACTGTGGAGAGCAGCTAGAATGACAGGAAAAGAGGATAAATGCAACAGCTCAACTGTGGAGAGAAGCTAGAACGACACGAAAAGAGGAGAAATGCAGCAGCTCAACTGTGGAAAGCAGTTAGAACGACGCGAACACATCATACATTATTTAAAGTGGTCATACCATGTCCGCTTATCAAAGGACATTTAGAGGTCAACATATGACATATTCACCATTTACGGACTCATTGTCAAGGGCATAACTCCTACATTCGTCCAACTTAGTCTTAATGATAGTCCGTCTGTTGTGTTCAAGTGAAACATCAAAAACCTGTGTTCTACGTAAACAGTATTGTTGTTCCGTGTCACTGCAGTTATTGCCTTATGCTAATCAGCAATGAAATTATTGGAATGTGATTTATGTTCTCCAATTATGTGGGGGAGAAATCGACTTCTTTAGTACTCTTTATGTTTAAGCAAATAATTTTTAAGGGGGTAGGGGGGTAAACATTTGTTGACATAATAGCAAGGTGTTCCCGAATTCGTAACATTTGTTGACATAATAGCAAGGTGTTCCCGAATTCATAACATTTGTTGACATAATAGCAAGGTGTTCCCGAATTCATAACATTTGTTGACATAATAGCAAGGTGTTCCCGAATTCATAACAGTTGTCAACACAAGGGCGGAATGGGGGAGAACAAATTTGTTGACACAATTTATATTAGCCCCTAAAACACGCTAAAACAAGCTAGACCAAGCTAGAACAAGCTAGACCAAGCTAGAACAAGCTAGAACAAGCTAGACCAAACTAGAACCAGCTAGACCAAGCTAGAACAAGCTAGTTGTATTAATATAAAAATTGGTAACGTATTCTAATTATGACGTAGCCATCAACCCATACTTTTTTGGCTGTAGTGATCATTAAATAGTGATCTGTGATAATTTTTCCAGGCAATATCATACGTTCAGTAGTTTGGCATTGCTTTCTGAACGGTCCTTTTGCACAGTTGTTTGTCGAGGGATTCGAACCTGGTACATTGTCTTCATAGACGCGCTCTGTACTTGTATGTTGCTGGTATCTTGATTGACATGTAGATATTCATAGTAACTTGAGATACTACAAATTTGATTTCGTGACAAAAATTGCCTGAAACGTGTTTATCAATTACATATTTGTTCCAGGATGCCGGTTATTTTGTTGAGAATATGAACGAGCAGACATGCTTACTGGTGTTGGCGATCCTGGGGACAATACAAGAAATGCAACGGGGTGATGTTCTGGATGCTCTTGGGGACATAGTTTAACACGTAACATTTGATTGTGAATCTGAAACCTTGAGCAGACTGCATTAATACCATGTCAATAGGGGCGTGGCTAGAAAGGAGCGTTATGTTGGTAACCAGAGTAGACTAGTTAATTAACGCAGAGTAGGTGCGGTCAGTTGCTTCATGCTAAGGGATATCTTTAGGAGGAGATCCAGGCAGATGGCTCCGTTAACAGAAACACAAATAAAAACGGTTTGGGGTTTTGTTGCCTACAGAAACGGCGTGAAGTTGGTTGAGGAATCTTCAGCATATTCTACTGTCACATCGAGCATGAGGATGGAGATAGAGGGAGTTACAGCAGCTCTTAATTGGTTGATAACTGATACATCAACACACTCGGTAATACACACAGACTCTCAAAGCATGTTGCGCATGATAGAAAAGTTCATGCTAAGAAAAGAATGGTGGGACTTATTGAACAACTCAGTTGTCCAGAGCATTACATGGATATACTGCCCAGGCCATGCTGTTGTCAGAGGAAACGAGAGAGCCGACTTATTGGCAGGCAATGCGGCGATAGACGGCATATTGTTGAGAAGAGGTAAAGCAGACTTAATGAAGGCAGTAACAAATTCATTTCAAGATGCAGACGATGTCAATGAGGTTGAGAGCTTACACATACAGAGAATGTTAAAAATGGGAGTATCTAGAGGTGAGAGAAGGAAAAGTAATTTTTTTGGAAAGTCTCTAAAATCACACAATCAACACCTGACCGGAACTATGAGTCTACATACACTGGGATGGCTGCTGGAGCGGAGGGTGCAGCACTTATGGGAATGTCCCGCGTGCTGTGAAGCCAGTTTCTAATCAAGAATCAAGATCCAATCACCTATAACCAATTGTTCGATGTGCACAGATGTTGATCATTCAATTAACTAACTTTACTAATAAAATATGTTGATTAAAACTGCGTGAAGAATTTGTGTCAGCTATACTTATCTTGTTCAAATATCATGTGCTACATTCCAGCTGTTATAGCAATTATATTATCAGTATAAATGATTCTAAGATTGATAGATAGATTCAAAATATGGCTATGTAATTTAGTATAAACTAAATATCTGACCACACACTAAATACCGCAACACAAAATGAAATACCGGTTTACAAACTAAGTACCGGAATACAATGTTAAACTGTGAGAGTAGTTTTTTCTTGAATATGTTGGTGGTAAGCGTATACAAAAGTGGGTTAAGTGCAGAGTTGACTGGAAGGGCAAACACGACAACCCAAGCGTAGAGTTCACTTGAGATCTCAATCCCTGTGATATTACAACAACAACAAAAAAAAAAAACAATATGTTACACAATCTGTAATAGTTTATCACGTGATATGTTAATGATTTATATTTTGTTACATAATATATAAATGATTTTGATATTTTTTCACATGATATATGAACGACTGATATTTTGTCATGTGCGTGATATATGACTTCCTTTGATTTGTTATCGCGTGATATATGATCCCTCTTAAAGGGAACTTATGTAGGCCTATGGCCCATGTTTTAGTGCTGGCTTGTATGTAGGCCTATGGCCCTTGTTTTAGTTCTGGCTTGTATGTAGGCCTATGGCCCTTGTTTTAGTGCTGGCTTGTATGAAGAGCATAGTATTTTGCTTACATGGAGAACATATGATTAATGTTGATTTTTATTGAGCAGAGAAAATACAGAGAATTAATATGTGAAATATCAGTAGAACATTCGACCTGATACATCAGAGAGAGAGGAGAGAGAGCGAGAGAGAGTGAGAGAGACAACTTAATGGAACATGGAGACTACCTAATGAAGCATGGAGATAGACGACCTAATGGAACATGGAGATAGACGACCTAATTAAGCATGGAGATAGACGACCTAATGGAGCATGGAGATAGACGACCTAATGGAACATGGAGATAGACGACCTAATGGAACATGGAGATAGACGACCTAATGGAACATGGAGATAGACGACCTAATGAAGCATGGAGATAGACGACCTAATGAAGCATGGAGATAGACGACCTAATGGAGCATGGAGATAGACGACCTAATGGAGCATGGAGATAAACGACCTAATGGAACATGGAGATAGACGACCTAATGAAGCATGGAGATAGACGACCTAATGAAGCATGGAGATAGACGACCTAATGAAGCATGGAGATAGACGACCTAATGAAGCATGGAGATAGACGACCTAATGAAGCATGGAGATAGACGACCTAATGAAGCATGGAGATAGACGACCTAATGAAGCATGGAGATAGACGACCTAATGAAGCATGGAGATAGACGA
Source organism: Meghimatium bilineatum (assembly GCA_034231615.1). Taxonomy (NCBI): domain Eukaryota; kingdom Metazoa; phylum Mollusca; class Gastropoda; order Stylommatophora; family Philomycidae; genus Meghimatium; species Meghimatium bilineatum. Next base: position 13,150,144 of record CM067319.1, on the reverse strand, counting down.
CCTAATGAAGCATGGAGATAGACGACCTAATGAAGCATGGAGATAGACGACCTAATGAAGCATGGAGATAGACGACCTAATGAAGCATGGAGATAGACGACCTAATGAAGCATGGAGATAGACGACCTAATGAAGCATGGAGATAGACGACCTAATGAAGCATGGAGATAGACGACCTAATGAAGCATGGAGATAGACGACCTAATGAAGCATGGAGATAGACGACCTAATGAAGCATGGAGATAGACGACCTAATGAAGCATGGAGATAGACGACCTAATGAAGCATGGAGATAGACGACCTAATGAAACATGGAGATAGACGACCTAATGAAGCATGGAGATAGACGACCTAATGAAGCATGGAGATAGACGACCTAATGAAGCATGGAGATAGACGACCTAATGAAGCATGGAGATAGACGACCTAATGAAGCATGGAGATAGACGACCTAATGAAGCATAGTGAGAGACTACTAAATAGAACGTTGGTATAGGTGACCTAATGAAACATGGGTATAAATCATATAAACATGGGTAGAGATGACCCTAATTAAACATGGGTAGAAATGATTTAATGAAACAGGGGTAAACATGACCTAATGGCACATGGAGAGAGATGACCTAATGAAACATGGGTAGAGATTACCTAATGAAACATGGGTAGAGATTACCTAATGAAACATGGGTAGAATGACCTAATGGTACATGGGTAGAAATGACCTAATGGAACATGGGTACAGGTTACCTAATGAGACATGGGTAGAGACGACCTAATGGAATTGGGTATTGACTTATTGAAACATTAAAAAGGACAGCCTAATTAAAAAGAGAGAGAACCTACTCAATGGACCATAAAAGTAATTGTCATAATAAGCATAAGGTAGCACCATACCTGTTATACTACAAGTACCAAACTTCGTCATAAAAGCATCTGCTCTAGGATATACAGGTGTGTGTCTGTCTGTGTGTCTGTCTGTGTGTCTAGGACAGGGATATTCAACTTGAATATATGTGGTCTTCTTAAAGTTAATCATAGAAAACCTACTATATAATAGATACAGTTACTGATAGTTACTTAAAGTTACTATGTAACTCTACATAAGTTACTCTACCCATGTTTCAATAGGGCATCTCTCTCCGTGTTCCATTAGGTTATTTCTACCCATGTTTCATTAGGTCGTCTCTCTCCATGCTTCATTAGGTCGTCTCTCTCCATGTTCCATTAGGTCGTCTCTCTCCATGTTCCATTAGGTCGTCTCTATCCATGTTCAATTAGGTCGTCTCTCTCCATGTTCCATTAGGTCGTCTCTATCCATGTTCCATTAGGTCGTCTCTATCCATGTTCAATTAGGTCGTCTCTATCCATGTTCAATTAGGTCGTCTCTCTCCATGTTCCATTAGGTCGTCTCCATGTTCCATTAGGTCGTCTCCATGTTCAATTAGGTCGTCTCCATGTTCCATTAGGTCGTCTCCATGTTCCATTAGGTCGTCTCCATGTTCCATTAGGTCGTCTCCATGTTTCATTAGGTCGTCTCCATGTTCCATTAGGTAGTATTAATGTTTCGTTAAGTATCTCTCTCCCCCTCCCTCTCCCTTCCTCTCTCCCTCTCTCTCCCTCCCTCCCCCTATCTCCCTCTCTCCCTCTCTATCCCGCTCCATCCCCCTCTCTCCCTCTCCCTCTCCCTCCCTCTCTCCCTCTCTCTCCCTCCCCCTCTCTCCCTCTCCCTCTCCCTCTCTCTCTCTCTCTGTTGTATCAGGTCGAATGTTCTACTGATATTTCACATATTAATTCTCTGTATTTTCTCTGCTCAATAAAAATCAACATTAATCATATGTTCTCCATATAAGCAAAAACTATGCTCTTCATACAAGCCAGCACTAAAACAAGGGCCATAGGCCTACATTTAAGCCAGCACTAAAACAAGGGTCATAGGCCTACATACAAGCCAACACTAAAACAAGGGTCATATGCCTACATTCAAGCCAGCACTAAAACAAGGGTCATAGGCCTACATACAAGCCAGCACTAAAACAAGGGTCATAGGCCTACATACAAGCCAGCACTAAAACAAGGGTCATACATACTATTACTAAATAATATATGCAGTTTCTGATAGTTACTTAAAGTTACTCACAGATAACCTTCTAAATCATACATCCAGTTACTAATAGTTACTTAAAGTTACTCAAAACCTACTACATAATACATACAGTTACTGATAGTTACTTAAAGTTACTTATAACCTACTAAATAATACATACAGTTACTGATAGTTACTTAAAGTTACTCAAAACCTACTACATAATACATACAGTTACTGATAGTTACTTAAAGTTACTTATAACCTACTAAATAATACATACAGTTACTGATAGTTACTTAAAGTTACTCATAACCTACTAAATAATACATACAGACAGTTGCAGGTAAACTGTCAGAACAGAATTCATGTCATCTACTGGAACGTACTGAAAGGTAAACTGTCAGAACACAGCCCATGGGATATACGAAAATATACAGGGGGGGAGCAGATAAATTGTCACAACACAACCCATGGGATATACGAAAATGTACAGGGCGACAGATAAATTGTCAGAACACAACCCATGTGATATACAAAAATATACAGGGGGACAGATAAATTGTCAGAAAAAAACAACCCATGTGATATACGAAAATATACAGGGGGACAGATAAATTGTCAGAACACAGCCCATGGGATATACGAAAATATACAGGGGAACATAAATTGTCAGAACAAATACCATGGGATATACGAAAAATTACAGGGGGACAGATAAATTGTCAGAACACAGCCCATGGGATATACGAAAATATACAGGGGAACAGATAAATTGTCAGAACAAATACCATGGGATATACGAAAATATACAGGGGAACAGATAAATTGTCAGAACAAATACCATGGGATATACGAAAATATACAGGGGGGGGGGCATATAAATTGTCAGAACACAGCCCATGGGATATACGAAAATATACAGGGAAACAGATACATTTTCAGAACACAGCCCATGGGATATACGAAAATATACATGGGGAAAGGTAACCTTCCGGAAGAGAAACCCCTGTGATTAAGTGATATACATTTATTAATCTTTTGACTTGTTCCAGGGTACTATGTTTTCCGATTACCGCAAATAACTCCCACATTTTAATTGCGAGAACACATACTCTAAATATAGAGTCGAAGCGACATGGTTCTGTCATGAGCTTTCCACTAAAGACCTTTCAACATAATTTACTAGGCCTTCATTATTGCGTTTTTTAAATTATTGTTGTCATTTCTGTTGGTTACTATTTATATACTTGGAGTAGATTTGACCATCGGTAAACAAAAGAATAATCAAGAAAGGAATGATTGAAGACCGAAGTAACGATGGCCGAAAGAACCGAATGAGTGAACGAAATTCTTCTGCAACAGGTCTTATATACTGCCGACGGTTTTGGTTATGTTCACATAGACATTTAATGTGACTATCTCTAACTTCTAACCCTGAGGAAACTGTTTACGTTAGCTGACCTAAATTTTATCATGCGGTAATCAAAACGCATAGCACATTTCCTTGATAATAATGTGATAATTTCTAGCAGGTATTTATTTATTCTTGGTAGAAAGTTCTTGTAAATAACAGAACATACTTGATCCTTACCTCCCAAAGCCATGATTTTGATCGTGATGATAGGTATCCAACACATAAAGTCTGTGATGACGATTAAGGAGAAACGTTTGACCAAACTCCTCTCCTGGGACTCACGGGAGGTTCTTAACGGTAATGAACTTTTGTGTATAGCGTAAAACATGGCTGCATAAGCGTAAGCTATGAGAACAAATGATCCGAAGTTGATCCCTAGGAAAAGAAAGGATGAATACTCCCATCCTTTTGTTCTGGGGTCGTGAAGATGAAGAGGTACACATACCGCATTATCGCTGTAAAATGTTGAACCAAAATATTCTATGTTCATAATTGGCAGTGCTGCAAGAACAATACAGGTGAACCAGGTAATGCTCATTGCAATGTAAGCAACTTTTAGACCACGTTTACGAAACGAAAGTGGGTACATGATACTCAGGTAACGATCGATTGTTATAATGGACAACGTCACCACGGACATTTCAGTGCTTAGTGTAGACAAGAAACCAGACATATCGCACTGCCAACTATTTCTCCATGCCTCATCGTGAAGTATGTACTCGCCTCGAAACTTGATATCATTTGCTGCAATTACCAGTAAATATAAGCCCATTATCAGATCTGCAAGACTGAGGTTCTTGATGAAGAACGAGTGAATTTGATTGTCTTCTCTCATTAAGAATCTTCCCAGAAAAACCATCAGATTACCTCCACAGGCCAGGATGGCCACCACCCACACGCAAATTCTCAGGACTAGGTTTCCCAAGAGGTTGTTCTTGCTGCTGATACCATCACCTTGGGGTTCACAAACACGAGCTTGAATTGCATACAGGCACATGTAGAACTTGTCAAAGTAGCTAGTGAAGGGAAAACAAAGACTTGTTGAACTTGTCAAAGTAGCTAGTGAAGGGAAGGAAGATGTAGAATAAATCAAAGTAGCTAGTGAAGGGAAGGAAGATGTAGAATAAATCAAAGTAGCTAGTGAAGGGAAGGAATATGTAGAATAAATCAAAGTAGCTAGTGAAGGGAAGGAAGATGTAGAATAAATCAAAGTAGCTAGTGAAGGGAAGGAAGATGTAGAATAAATCAAAGTAGCTAGTGAAGGGAAGGAAGATGTAGAATAAATCAAAGTAGCTAGTGAAGGGAAGGAAGATGTAGAATAAATCAAAGTAGCTAGTGAAGGGAAGGAAGATGTAGAATAAATCAAAGTAGCTAGTGAAGGGAAGGAAGATGTAGAATAAATCAAAGTAGCTAGTGAAGGGAAGGAAGATGTAGAATAAATCAAAGTAGCTAGTGAAGGGAAGGAAGATGTAGAATAAATCAAAGTAGCTAGTGAAGGGAAGGAAGATGTAGAATAAATCAAAGTAGTTAGTGAAGGGAAGGAAGATGTAGAATAAATCAAAGTAGCTAGTGAAGGGAAGGAAGATGTAGAATAAATCAAAATAGCTAGTGAACGGAATGACAAGATGTAATATTGATCAAAGTAGCTAGTGAAAAACATATAGAACGTGTCCAAATTAGTGAAGGAAAAGATGTAGAACTATCAAAGTAGCTAGTGAATGGAAAACAAAGACATGTAGAACTTATCAAAGAAGATTTTTTTTAAAGTAATAGGTTAATAGATGATAACATAAGTTGAGTTTAATAAAATAATAAGTTAGGGAAGATACACACAAGTAGAGTTTAATAAAGTAATAGACAAAGGCAATAGACACACAGATAGAGTTTGTTAAAGTAATGTGTTAGGGGAAGAGACACACGTAGTTTTTATTAAAGTAATAAGGGAAGATACCCAAAAATAGACTTTGTTAAAGTAATAAATTAGGGATGATACAATAAAGTAGAGTTTATAAAGTAACTCGTGAAAAAGAACATATATATATATATATATATATTGTAAAAAAACATAATTTGTGAAATGTATTATTGTTATATGTAAACTATTCTTCTTCTTCTTCTTTCTGTCCTCGTGTTCCTTTCGGTGTTGAGGGGAGAGTGAATGTACGGTCTTTGCCCTTCTATTTGCCTCTTCCGCGGTTATATTTCCGAGTGTCTCTAATACACTATATCTATCCATCTTTTACGAGGTCGTCCAATAGGTCTACTTTTTTTGTATCGTTTGTTAAAAGTTTCTTGGATAATACTTTGCTCTTTATGTCTGGTTATGTGGCCGAACCATATAATTGTTGTTTCTGAATGTATTCTAATGTTGACCTGATCCCAAATTCTGTTCTTAGATCTTTATTCCTGACTTTGTCTCTCAAGCTAACATAAAGCATACGTTTTACACATTTCATGTCAGTGGTGTTAATCTTATGAATTGTTCTAGAATCAGTTTGATACTGGTAACACAACGTTGGTAAAAAAATGGTGTTGAATAGCGCTTTCTTTGTTTCTCGTGTCTTCTTCTTCAGCGTTCATTCTCAAACTCCCACTGGATCTCTCTTCTAGCAGCACCATGGTCCTATATGATTTCCAGCAGGATGCAGTCCAGAGAATGTAATGCGTTGTGTCGCTGTTTTATTTGCCCCAATGGCCTGACACATCCGTCTTCAGTGGAAATATATATTTGAAATGTATTATCTCTAATCCAATTAAATAACCATCAGCAATCTTCTGAAAAGCAATGTTCTGAGACGAAATATGTTTCAATTATTTTATTACCCGGTACTATTATATCGTTGCTATTGTAATATCTGTCATTTGTAGTAAAGGTGTTAAGTGGCCGATGACCTGACAGACCTTATTACATCTTGTATCCATTTCTGAATGCGCAATAAACTATATATTGTAAAAAATACTATTAAATGTAAAAACGCTATATATATTGTTAAAAAAAAAAAATGTAAAAACGCTATATATTGTAAAAATACTATTAAATGTAAAACGCTATATATTGTAACAAAACTTATAAAATATTAAAATACTGTATTTTTTAATCACTATAAATTATAAAAACACTATAAATTGTAAAAACACTATAAATTGTAAAAACACTATAAATTGTAAAAAACAATATAAATTGTAAAAAACACTATAAATTGCAAAAACACTATAAATTGTAAAAACACTATAAATATAAAAACACCATAAATTGTAAAAACACTATAAATTGTAAAAACACTATAAATTGCAAAAACACTATAAATTGTAAAAACACTATAAATTGTAAAAACACCATAATTGTAAAAACACTATAAATTACACAGTTTCAGATATCCACATGGAAATATTATGTGTATAGGCATACTTTGTGCTGTACAATTATACAGTGCATCTTAAAGGCAAAGGCGAGTTGAGCTATAAACAAGCCACAGCATGCGGCTTCCCATAAGTGATCAGTCTGTGGCTGACAAGAAACCGGATGAATAGCGTCACCTACTGCACTTGTGGATTAGTGATGACACTTTTTCTCAGTGCTCCCAGTTTTGACTCATATTATTAGTTTCCCTGGTTTTAAAAAAAGCTAATAAAAAGCGTACATGATTGACTTCACTGTACTCAAGATATCCTATATGTACTCAGTGTTTCCCAAAGAAACGTCACTACTGCAATAGTACCACTCACAGCACGTAACTCCGTATCTGCAAATATAATTGCAGAAGATCTTCCAAAAAAAAGTAATTTATAAAGAAGACGTTGCCACCTGGTTTCTAACCTGCACCTCAAGAGCACATAGTAAACGCGTTAACCACTACGCCAAGGGGATCATAACATGTCATGGTGTCTGGGTGAACCACAGAAGTAGTTTTATTTTAAACCACCAATAACGAGTAACCTAGAAACGCGTGTCTGCTGGTCGGCGAGCTAGTGAGTTAAACACTTTACTAGCGCAACTCACAAATCATCATGTATTTCGGTAATCATCCTCTATAAAGTATATTATGTCTATTCGTTATTTATCTGTGAGCAACAATTTTTAAGAAAACACACTACTCTTATCAGCATAACCATTTAGCCAACTCAGATCCACATTATATAGCTCGTTGGATTGAATGAGTTAATGGTTTTTACCAACACAGATGATAGTTCAGATGAGTTCAGTGAGGATGAGTAGGGATGCATAATGAAAATCAAACAAAGAAAGTATGAAGAATGTATACACTTAAAGAAACGTACATATAACTTAATCCTTGCAAGTCCCGGAAGGTCTCATTCTCCACTCTCCTCAGAAGATTGGAACGCAGGTCACTAGATATATAAAGAAAAATTGTGTAAATTAGTTAGCACACGTCATTCTCCGGATAAGTACTGCGGATTATATCATTAATATGGTTAATGTGGATTATATCATTAATATTGGTTAATGTGGATTATATCAATAATATTGGTTAATGTGGATTATATCACTAATATTAGTTAATGTGGATTATATCATTAATATTGGTTAATGTGGATTATATCATTAATATTGGTTAATGTGGATTATATCATTAATATTTGTTAATGTGGATTATATCACTAATATTGGTTAATGTGGATTATATCAATAATATTGGTTAATGTGGATTATATCATTAATATTGGTTAATGTGGATTATATCACTAATATTGCTTAATGCTAATTATGCATTGGATAGTTGGAACATACTTTGTGTGGCTAAACAATGACAAGCACAGATCAATCAAAGATCAATATGGTGTAACCAGTCAGCATGTGTATATTTGTTTAGAGAAGGGCTTGGTTAGTCTGACCAATCTGTTGCCCAGTTATATGCTAAGACTACAACATGATATTGTGATTGATAATACAAACATATATAAAACACACAAACAAGCTGTCTCCAAAGAACTCGTCTACCCCTGACACTGAAAAGATATCAAACGCGAAAAAAATCCTACTATACACTTTTACTTAATTAACATCCCCATTTCTACCTTTGTTTTCGAATGTAAATAAATGACATGACATATATGTTCTTACATGGACTTGACTTTGACCAAATCCCTGAATGCCAACCTGTGTATTCTTGATATCCTATTTTGTGACAACAAACTGCATGAAACAAATATCAGTTATTTACTGTGACAATAACAAATCATAAAAACAAATATCAGTTATTTACTGTGACAATAACAAATCATAAAAACAAATATCAGTTATTTACTGTGACAATAACATTGCATATGTTTTGTGGAAAATAACTAGCTAGACTTGACTACTCTAACCTTCTAATTATTTTGCTCTTCCAAGATGTATCTATATCTAGCTATGCCACGTGAACGTGAACATCAATAGAGACGTTAGTACTGGACGTATTATGTTTGGAATGTGCTCTGAATAAAGGCCCTTTAGTCGACACGGCGTCTAAATGTGTGTATAATTATGTGCGTTTCAAGTTTTGAAAAATGCATTACCCTTTTCCAAGCTTGTGGGATTTCAGTTTTGCTGCATTGTGTACATATTATAGTCCGTTCAGAATCGTTTGCCGAGATGTTAAATTATTTTTATCAAAAACGTATTGTTCATTTGGATTGATCATTTGAAGTTAGGTTTAGAATAATAATGTCGCTATAGAAATATTTTTTTATCAAAGAAATGTGATCCAGTATCAAAGATACCTTATTTAACCTATATTAAAAAAAAGTTAATCTAAATTATAAACAACCGCTGGATTATGTAGATGCTTACATCTCACATCTGATTATTAAATATAAAGGCATGACCCTCACGGTAGAATGTGCACCGTTCTAAAAGTAGTTGTTTCCACTGTACATTTGTATAAAGCAATGTTACATATGGAAATTCCCGTTTAGCACCAAATATTTTTTTTCCTGAACTTAGAATTATGTGAAATCAAAAACGGCTATTTACTCGATTTCAAGTCACAAGTCAGAGGCACGTCTCAATATTTACAGAAAGTAGGCGGCACTAAGCATATTACCTTCTGCAAGTCTATGTGAGAATGAATCTGAAAGCGAAATATTTTACTGAGCATAACATTGCTATAAAGATTTATCAATACTTCTGCAGAGAGCGTAAAAAGGGACATCTTTATTGTTCTTTATCAAATCCTGAGAAGAGAACAATGCATATTTTAGGTTTGTGTAAACGTTCATTTGATCGAATAGTGGAAGCAAGCGGATATTTATTGCCAACAAATTCACGAAAGCAAGGAAGGAAAGAAAAGATAGACAGTTTCGATAAGGACCTAGTAAAAAGAGAAATATGTAGAATGTTTGATAAAAACGAAGAAGTGACACTTAGAAAGTTGAAGATTTGGCTGAAAACTAATAACGACATTGAAATATCAAAATCTTTATTATGGAAAACTGTAAGAAATGCAGGCTTCACCTTTAGAAAGTATGCTGGTGGAAAAAACATTATTTGTGAAAAGCCACATCTGGTAGCTCTTAGAAGCAAGTATTTACGTGAAGTGAAGGGAATGCGCGAGAATGGTTATGATATTGTGTATTTAGATGAAACTTGGATCAACGCTCATCATACAAATGAAAAGGAATGGCAGTTAGCAGATGGAAGTATTAAAAGATCAGTACCAAGTAGTAAAGGGCAATGTTTGATAGTTGCACATGCAGGTAGCAGACATAATGGGTTGTTGCAGAATGCTCATCTAATTTTCATTTCAAAATCCATTGACAATAGAGACTACCACTCCGAAATGAATGGGCACATATTCGAAGACTGGATCGAAAAAAGTATTCTTCCAATATTAGATAGACCTTCTTGTCTGATAATGGACAATGCTTCATACCATAACGTAGAAGATAGAATCCCAACATCATCAAGTACATAAGATGCAATCAAAACGTGGCTCATAAAAGAACACATACCAGTTACCGACAGGTACTTGAAACCCGAATTGCTTAACCTTGTAAAACAGACACAACGAACAAAGATATTTAAAATAGACAAGTTAATTGAAGAACATGGTCATAGATGTTTGAGACTACCTCCATATCATGCACACTTAAATCCTATAGAGCTAATTTGGGCAAAAGTTAAAGGACACGTAGCATCTACAAATACAACTTTCAAATTATGTGATATTGAGACACTTACAAATCAGGCTCTATCAAATATACATAAAGACTACTGGGTGAAATGTGAGGATCATGTGTTACGCCAAGAAGAGGAATATTGGAAAAAGGAAGGTTTGTTGTTTGTTCAGCCGAAAACAGTAATCGACCTATTTGACTCGTCTGATTATGAATGATCATTACTCTGATTAAGTCTACACTAAAAAAAGTTTGATTTGCAAAATTTACAAGTTGATTTGTAAAACATTTCATTGCTCAATACCACCCAAGCAATTCAAAAAAATGTTATAAGCAAACCATCAACCATTACTTATAAAAATTAGCCCGCTTGATTCAATACAGAAGTTCAGATATCTTGGATCAACTATTACAGACAAAATTTCCTTACATGAAGAAATATATGTACTTATTTCAAAGGCAGCGACAACATTTGTGAAACTCACACCAAGAGCATGGAACAATATCAAATTGACTCTACGAACAAAAGATATATTTTAAATTTTTTTTACACCTGCCACCATGTAAAATTTTGTGGACACGCCTATGGGTCATCATTGCACTAGATTACTGTAAAATATTTTGTTTATGGTCGAAATAATATTTACATGGGCAAACATCAAAAGAATTCGCCGCTTTCAAATAACCGTTACAGCTAGACATCAAGTAACACATATGTTTTCGCGACATGGACATTTTAACAACGTATGCCAAAATTCATGTGAAATCATCAAGAACTTTTTGAATTATAAATCATAACATCTCGGCAAACGATTCTGAACGGACTATAATAATTAGCTAGTGAGTGAATAGAAGTCAAGTCTAGGCTAGTGTTACATATTAATAATTAACTAGAGAGTTAATAGATCCGTTCAGAATCGTTTGCCGAGATGTTATGATTTATAATCTTTGTAACTTGTGTCTGTTTTACAAGGTTAAGCAATTCGGGTTTCAAGTACCTGTCGGTAACTGGTATGTGTTCTTTTATGAGCCACGTTTTGATTGCATCTTTTGTACTTGATGATGTTGGGATTCTATCTTCTACGTTCACTACGTTATGGTATGAAGCATTGTCCATTATCAGACAAGAAGGTCTATCTAATATTGGAAGAATACTTTTTTCGATCCAGTCTTCGAATATGTGCCCATTCATTTCGGAGTGGTAGTCTCTATTGTCAATGGATTTTGAAATGAAAATTAGATGAGCATTCTGCAACAACCCATTATGTCTGCTACCTGCATGTGCAACTATCAAACATTGCCCTTTACTACTTGGTACTGATCTTTTAATACTTCCATCTGCTAACTGCCATTCCTTTTCATTTGTATGATGAGCGTTGATCCAAGTTTCATCTAAATACACAATATCATAACCATTCTCGCGCATTCCCTTCACTTCACGTAAATACTTGCTTCTAAGAGCTACCAGATGTGGCTTTTCACAAATAATGTTTTTTCCACCAGCATACTTTCTAAAGGTGAAGCCTGCATTTCTTACAGTTTTCCATAATAAAGTTTTTGATATTTCAATGTCGTTATTAGTTTTCAGCCAAATCTTCAACTTTCTGTCACTTCTTCGTTTTTATCAAACATTCTACATATTTCTCTTTTTACTAGGTCCTTATCGAAACTGTCTATCTTTTCTTTCCTTCCTTGCTTTCGTGAATTTGTTGGCAATAAATATCCGCTTGCTTCCACTATTCGATCAAATGAACGTTTACACAAACCTAAAATATGCATTGTTCTCTTCTCAGGATTTGATAAAGAACAATAAAGATGTCCCTTTTTACGCTCTCTGCAGAAGTATTGATAAATCTTTATAGCAATGTTATGCTCAGTAAAATATTTCGCTTTCAGATTCATTCTCACATAGACTTGCAGAAGGTAATATGCTTAGTGCCGCCTACTTTCTGTAAATATTGAGACGTGCCTCTGACTTGTGACTTGAAATCGAGTAAATAGCCGTTTTTGATTTCACATAATTCTAAGTTCAGGAAAAAAAATATTTGGTGCTAAACGGGAATTTCCATATGTAACATTGCTTTATACAAATGTACAGTGGAAACAACTACTTTTAGAACGGTGCACATTCTACCGTGAGGGTCATGCCTTTATATTTAATAATCAGCTGTGAGATGTAAGCATCTACATAATCCAGCGGTTGTTTATAATTTAGATTAACTTTTTTTTAATATAGGTTAAATAAGGTGAAAAGATACACAAATTATGTCTGGAGACTTGAAAAAAGATACACAAATTATGTAATTATGTCTGGAGACTTGAAAAAGGATACACAAATTATGTCTGGAGACTTGAAAAAGGATACACAAATTATGTAGGATGACAATTGAAAAAAGATAAACAAATTAAATATATGGCTGCTTATATGTGATGCCTTTACAATCTTCCGTCATTCTATCAATTCATTTTTTTTTAAAAGATATGCATACGCTGGATAAAGATCGTGTGCTTGAAACTTTAATTTACCAACAATGTGCTTTTCTCGTACTTTATAAAACAGCTTCACTTAGTTTGTTTTTTGCCGTTATGTTCGTTCGTTATAAAACTGTCAGTTTGTGACATTGCTTCTTACATTGAAGAAACACTTTGTGACATTGCCTCTTATATTGAAAAACCGATGTGTGTCATTGCTATTTACATTGAAAAAACACTTTGTGCAAACTACTTGCAACTTAAACAGAATCAATTCAATTTAAAGTCAGTCAAACTAAAGAAAATTGCGTAGAGGATTGATTTCATTGTACATGGGTTAGCCAACGTGTACTCTTCCCTTGTCAACGTAGCGGCACGTTGCATGCCGCGAGTACCACTCACAGCAGGTAACTTCATTGCTTCAAGCGATAATACGCAGGGATCACTTAAAGAAATTCACTTTATAATCTCAGTCGCGCGTGGGGTTCGAACCAACTAAGTCTCAAGCACAAAGCAAACGGCCTAATCACTATGTCTAGATCACCAGCAATCAAACTAACAAAGAGAAACTACTTACATAACAGATAAATTCCTCAAGCCGTCAAAAACTCCTTTGTCAAGTCTTCTAATGCTGTTCTTAGCCAAATGTCTGAGAAATAAATCAGACAATACTTTACACAAATGTTACATAAGACATTTAATAAATCAGATAATACTTTACACGAATGTTACATAAGACATTTAATAAATCAGATAATACTTTACACGAATGTTACATAAGACATTTAATAAATCAGATAATACTTTACACGAATGTTACATAAGACATTTAATAAATCAGACAATGGTTTACACGAATGTTACATAAGACATTTAATAAATCAGACAATACTTTACACAAATGTTACATAAGACACTTATTTACAACCAAAGACATTGAATGAGAGGTGACTCGTAAATACGTATCAGGATTCTGTGAAATACCAAAACTATTGATTATAAGACATGGTTCCTGACACGACTATGACAGATTCGACAAATCTGTAGATTCGTATCAAGACTTTATGCTTGTACCAAGTATATAGGTTCAAAGTACATGCGTTCCTATGAAGACAATGGATTCTTACTTACCACGTCTATGGGGTTCTTAACAAATATATTGGTTCCTACCAAGTATATACATTCTTATGAAATATATGGGTTCTTTCCACGTGTATAGGTGTTTACGAAGTTTGTGGGTTCTTATCAAGACAATGGTTTCTTGGCAAGTACATGAGTTCTTATGAAGCTTATCAAAACAATGATTTTTACCAAGTCTACGGATTATCACAACGTATATAATGTTCCGATCAGAGCCTCATATACGAAAACGAAGAACAACTACAAAATCATGTTAGCTCACTATCTGTAACATGTAGGAAATACATGATGAATATCAATAAACAAAAGATGGAAACTATGAAAATATGCAGAACATCGAGCCCACTAAACACACGGTTAGACAATATAGGAGTTCAAATATCTCGGTAGTATTTTTACAGAAAATGGAAGCCTCGATAGAGAAATAGAGATGAGATGTCAAAGGGCAAATGCAGTAACATACCAACTGCCACCACTACTTCTTCACCACAAGATCGAGGTGGAAGTTAAGAGACAAATGATCTACAGTATATTCCTACCAACACTGTGTTACCAGTGCCAAACTTGGTCTCTCTCATCTTCACATTACAGAAAGATAGTGACATGTGAGATGAAATGTTTGAGGAAAGCTGCCGGGGTCACCAGGCTTGATAGATTACGAAATGAATATATCAGGGAAAGAATAAGTAGAATATCTTGTACAGATTACATAGACAGAGAACAGATCAAGTGATGTTACCACATTATGAGAATGCATCACGAAAGTTGCCCGTACACGCATAAAACCAAATGAGATCATGGTACAAAGCCAATGAAGACCACGGTAAAGATGGATATAAAACGTCAGGGACACCCTTAACAGACACGGTCATAGCACAGCCGAGGCCACACATATGGCTTTAGAACGCAAGCTCGAGCTCAAATCACCCCTACACTTAACGGCAGGAGTGGATCACAAACCACCTGGGGAAAGACAATAGAAAATAGACAATATAATGTTCGGTTCTGTGGCGAAATGGTATAGAGCGCGTCTGTGACGGCCAACGTCAAGGTACCGAGTTAAATCACCTCAACAGGCATTTGAGAATCCGGACCTGCAGAAAGCAATGACAAAATACTGAACGTATATATATTGCCTAGAAAATCACTACAGCCAAAAAATGCTGGGTTGATAGCTACGTCCTGAATAGGATACGCTACCATTTAAAAAAAATAGATACTGTTCTTAGGCAGCGCGTTTGATAGTGAGCTTGCTTGCTATCACCGGGTGCCAGGTTCGAAACGACTTCAGGAAAAATAAAAAATCAGGGTTGTAATTTCTCGTTTGACACGACCACTCTTCAAGTCGACTTAACTGAAAATGAGTACCTGACGCATGAGTTAGGGAAGGTAAAGACAGCAAGGAAGGGAACTGGCCACCCCACCTAATAGTTGCTGTGGCTTAGTACATGAAGAGTTATCTTCATCCCTGACAGCAAGGTGCTGCAATGGGACATACCTTTACCTTTATATAATGTTCTTACCAAGTCTATCTATAAATTGTGAGTTTTTCTTTTGTTTACGGCTTGTTACATAAATAAGAAAACAAACTACGTTCAAATACCGACATTTAAATTTACCATATTCTTAAATTTGTCATCAAATACAGACATTAAAATTTACACATGCCTAAATTTGTCATCATATACAAACATTACAATCTACACATGCCTAAATTTGTCATCATATACAAACATTACAATCTACCATATGTCTAGCATATAATCTACTTAATGCTGTATTTAATGCTAATAATGTAAAATTGAATATTTGGGGGTGGGGGTGCACATGTCTTACGTAAATGCAAAATTGTTAATAGAATTCGCTATTCCACATAATCCAGTCTATCTGTGAATGTATATACCAGGGACTCCTTCATTGGTTTAGTTGGTTTAGTATAATTATTAATAGTACTTACTGTGAACACAAGATTTTGTAGTTTTAGGATCACTTACCATCCAAATGACATCATTGAACTACTTTTTGGTAGTCTAATATAAAGGTTTGAAATGAACTACAGTTACAGAAATACTATATAGATGAAATAGAATAAGTACAGCAGTAAAGATCAACGTATATAAACATCTCCGCCCATGTGACAACAGGGGGCTGGACATCTAGTTCTTAATGCAAAGAATAGCGTCATTGTCGCTGTAGACGGGACTAAGGAAACTTAGAGGACAGGTTGACAACTTGTCACTTGTGAAAAATTTCCACAATTATCATGCAGGGAGGACAGTTGAGGGTAGAAGAAGAAGATTCGTGAAAGAAAATATGGATTGATAATATTTAAGACTAGGCAGAATTAAGATTCTCCAGAATTAAACAAGGAAATTTGAACAGAGAGTTATGGCGGGGGTTTTGCGTTGATTTTCAATTGTGGCGCCCCTACAACCCTGAATGGTCATTGCTTTACTGTAATGTAATGTAGATAGTTAATTATGTATACACTCTACTCACAGAATCTCCAGGCTGGTAAGCGTTAGAAATGATCCCGGCTGCACACGAGAGATGTGGTTTTCACTAAGATACCTGTATTGGATGTTAGAAAAACAACTAGGATAGAGTGATCACTTCTCGACGTACGTATACACAATAAATATCACAAGTTTAACACATGATTCATCTTGATTCACCCAATGTTTATACAGAAAATTTCATAGAAATACAACATATCCCACAGATTAGTTCAGACATAAACCAAATCACACATATTATTTCACACAGAAATACGACTTATTACACATATTAGTTCACAGACATACAACAAATCACACATATTATTTCACATAGAAATGCAACATATTACACAGATCAGTTCACAGACATACAAAAAATCACACATATTATTTCACACAGAAATACAACATATTACACATATCATTTTACACAAATACACATTCAATAAGTCATGTTTGATTAGTTCAATTTGGTTATATCAGAGCTTTCAACTACACAAAGTGTAAATCATGGCTCAGGTAATCCTGTCACAGTGACTCTAGCAACAGTCTGCATTCAAGCGAAAATCCCAGGATTATTTGGAAAATGCACTTAATGGAAAGACATCACAGATCCTAAACTAGGACCTCGCGAACACAAGATAAATGGTTTAACACTACACCACATAGATTGCCAGTGTGTATGAAACATTTCAAAATAGTATCACTTCAAACAAGTTACTTACAACATTTTCAAAATTGTCAAGTTACTTAAACATATTGAAACTTTGTAAAGTTACTTACAACATTTCAAACGTGTCACGTTACTTACATTTCAAACTTGTCAAGTTACTTACAACATTTTCAAACTTTGTCAAGTTACTTACAACATTTTCAACTTTGTCAAGTTACTTACAACATTTTCTAACGTGTCAAGTTACAACATGTTCATATGTGTCAAGTTACTTATACCAATTTGAAACTTGTAAAGTTACTTACAACATTTTCAAATTCGTCAAGTTACAAAAGTAGGATGGTTGTATGTCAGTGATCTTGTTCTTCCTCAAGTCTCTGTAAGACAAGTCATGTGATCACTACTAAAATAGACACTGGAAAATTGATTATACAATATAAGACATGCTGTATAATGGGAAATCAATCCTTTTTAATGACTAATTTGACTATGCCCATGATTTTCGTTGGTGACTATGATTATACCTTGTGTAATAGCTAATAGTTTTATCGTTATAGAAGAGGACATGGCTGGGTAATATTAAAGAATGGACAAGGTGTGAAGTTTCCAACATCATCATGATGGTAGAGGATAGAGATACGTGAAGATCTTTCTGCACTGAAGGTTTCATTGTGACACCCCTACGATCCTGACGTGTTATCTGTTTATTATTATTATTATTATTATTATTATTATTATTATTATTAATAATAGCAAATGAAAATCAAGAGAGTAGGCAAATTAAAACTTTTTAGATGGCATGATTTTCCATTAGCCAATATGTCTTATATTGCAGAAGGCTAGGATTGATCACAATCAATTATATACAATCAACATAATTCAGCTCATCGTATCAACAATATCACTCCGGTCCTCTCTCTCTCTCTCTCTCTCTCTCTGTCCATGTCTATTTCTTTGTGTTGAACTCCAGATGTGGATCAACTCTTTCAAATCTGATTTCTCGTTCTCCTCAAAGTTGTCTTGATCTTCCATGATATCTCATATCCGGCAGTTTTCATCTTAGAAAAGTGGTAGTTTCCATGCACCAAAACTTTTTGAACCAACGCCAGCGCCTCTCCGTGATAATGGTATTTTTGCGTTCGTTCTCAAACTTCCACCGGATCTCTTGTTGCAGGACAATAGTCTACTAATTTCCAGCAGGATGTAATCCAGATAACAGAAAATTCCTTGTCACAGTTTTATGTGCACCAATGGTTCGACTTCGATTAGTGGTAAATAATAAGATACGTGCTTTCATCACTTTAACTGAACAGTGTACATCTGTATCAGATTCACTAGTATGCCGGCAGTACGAGAGAACTGAGTCTCGTCAAACTCCTATAGATTTACAAAATGTAGTCCAGAGAATGTAATGCGTTGTGTCATTGTGTACTTTCGATATGGCCTCGAAATCTGCGCCCTATCAGCCTTTTACATCTGAATCCAACATAGCTGATGGGTGATTTAATACTCTATTGAATCAGACAGCCAACTCCACTCTTAAAGCCTCCTTAGTCGCCTCTTTTGACGTGCATGGTAGATAACAGTGAGAGCACAGTGTGAGCTTATTTATCTCTTTGAACCGCAGAACCATTTGATCTGGCTCGCCGATAGAAATTTATAAAATTTCAAATAATCTAAGATATTGTCCTAATTACCATAAATTTATATCAAGTGAATCATTAAAAAAAGTATATAATAACCGTCTTATTGGGGTTGGATAGGTACAGTATGCTGAGTTCACGGGTAGCACGATATTGTAACTCAAGTATAGACACCATATGTCCTTGACGTTCTACACAAAATATGTGTACGTGCAGGATTGTTTGAAACATCACAACAAAAATAACCAACGTTTCTGAATAGGTAAATACTAAAATAGCTTATGATGTTCGTCCGTCGTGATCGACGATGACCAAAAACTCAACCATAATAATAATAACAATAAATAATAAAATAATAAAGTTAATAGTGCGTTTTTAAATGACTAGCAAGTCCAATGCGCGCACAAAATGTTCTTTTACAGAATTGACAACAATAGAAGGTATCTGTGTGAGGTTGAGATGTTTTTTCTTTTCTACGTGTCCGCTTCTGTCTTGCAGTTTCTTGTCTGAATTCTTCTGCCGCTAGTGCTCCCGTTCTAATGCTGTAACGCCAAGCCGTTCTATCCTGAGCGAGGCTCTCCCAAGCGCCTACGTCAATGTTAAGATGTTTCAAGGATGACTTGAGCGTGTCTTTGAAACGCTTTTTCTGTCCACCAGCTTTTCGAAATCCTGCCTTGAGTTCTCCATAATATATTTGTTTTGGCAATCGCGAGTTCTCCATTCGCACAAGATGGCCTGCCCAGCGTGCCTGCGCCTTCATAAGTATTGTGTGGATGCTTATTGAGGTTGATTTTTCCAAGACCTCGTAGTCTGGTACTTTGTCCCACCAATGGATGTTTAGTAATTTACGTAGGCAGGTAAGATGGAAATGATTTAACTTTCTTGCATGTCTAGCATACACTGTCCACGTTTTGCAGGCGTATAGTAAGGTTGGTATAACAGCAGCATGATATACTTGTAGTTTGGTGGTTGTTCTTATACCTCTTCTGTCCCATACATTTTTGCGTAATCCGCCAAATACAGCACTAGCTTTTGCCAGTCTCTTGTTAATTTCCACATCAATGTTGACATCGCGAGAGAGAGTGCTTCCAAGGTAAGTAAAATTGTCGACTACCTGCAGTTTTTCCTTATTGACGATGATGGAAGTAGCAGTATGTTGGCTATTTGATGTTGCTTGGTGCATGACTTCTGTTTTTTTGGTGTTAATAGTGAGACCAAAGTTGTTGCAGGCCTTTGAGAAGCGGTCTATGGTGCTCTGCATGTTTACGACAGAGTCAGCATACAATGCACAGTCGTCAGCATAAAGTAATTCTCTAACAGTACTAGATTTAGTTTTCGTGTTTGCTTTTAGACGACGTAAATTGAAAAGACCACCATCCGTTCTGTAATTGATCATTATGCCTGCTGTTTCATTACTATGGTGTGTTTCCGTTAACATGGCTGTAAATAACAGGCTGAAAAGAGTAGGGGCCAGCACACATCCCTGCTTTACACCATTTGTGACAGGGAATGCAGGAGATACTCCTCCGTCGCAGATAACACTAGCCATCATACCGTCATGAAATTGTCGTATCACAGTGACAAGTTTTGGGGGGCATCCGAACTTTGTAAGCACCTTCCACAGTCCTTCTCTGTTAACGGTATCGAATGCTTTAGTTAAGTCCACAAATGTTGCTAAGAGTTCACTATGTTGCTCTTGTGACTTTTCCTGAATTTGTCGTGCAGAGAATATCATATCAACTGTACCACGACCTGCACGAAAACCGCACTGACTCTCTGGGAGTAGCTCGTTTAGTAGAGAATTATTTAATCTGTTGAGTATGACACGAGCGAGAATTTTACCAGCTATAGACAAAAGTGATATGCCCCTATGATTATCGCAAGACTGTTTGGTACCTTTGCCTTTATATAGGTGCACTATAGAAGCATCTTTTAGATCTTGAGGCAATGTACCTGTTCCAGAAAATACCAAAAATGTCAGTTAGTTTTTTAATCAGCAGTGGTCCGCCATTTTTATAAATTTCAGCAGGTAAGGCATCCAAACCTGGAGCTTTATCATTTGACATTTGTTTAATCGCTATAATAACCTCTTGACTGCTTGGAGGTATATCGAGTTCTTCTCTTATCCTAAGTTGTGGTATTCTGTTTATGACTTCTTCATTTATTACTGATGGTTTGTTTAGGATTTCTTCAAAATGTTCAGCCCAACGATTTAAGATGTCATTTTTATCAGTGAGAAGCTTCGACGAATCGGCATTTAATAGAGGTGGTGATCCCGATGAGTGTGGACCATAGATAGTTCTTAAAGCCTCATAGAATCGCTTATAGTCCTTTCTGTCTGCAAACATTTGAATTTCTTCAGCTTTTCGACTTAGCCATTTATCCTTCATCTCTCTAAGCTTCTTTTGACAAGTGTTACGGATCTTGTTATAGGCTACTTTCTTGGACGGTGAAGATGCTGCCCCTTGTAGTTTCTTGAAAGCTTTGTGTTTCTCTTCTAACAAGGATGTTATCTCAAAATTATTATCATCAAACCAGTCTTGGTGTCTATGTACCTTCACTCCCAAATGTTCCTTCGCTTTGGCGTAAATAATTCCTTTAAACGAAGCCCAGCTATCTTCAGATGTGGTATTAAGAAGATCTAAGTCTCCCAAGGCTACGTCGAGATCCTTGGAGAGATTATTTTTTATATCGTGGTTACTCAACCGATCAGTGTTTATGCGTTTTTCTATCTTTTGTCCCTGTGGACGTCTTTTTCTTGCAATGGTGAAATTTAGTTTGGATACTATAAGCCGGTGATCAGTCCAGCATTCAGCTCCACACATTGCTTTTGTGACACGAACATCCTTGATGTCCCTTTTTCTGGTTATGATATAGTCTATAAGATGCCACTGCTTGGAGCGTGGATGCATCCAAGAGGTCTTTTTGCGCGTTGGCAAACAAAACATAGTGTTGGTGATAGTGAGTTCGTGCACAGAACATAGCTTTAAAAGAAGGGAACCATTGCTGTTACATTTACCGATCCCATGACGTCCAAGAACACCTTGCCATGTCTGGGAGTCTTTGCCAACTCGGGCATTGAAATCACCCAGGATAATGAGTTTATCAGTTCTCGGTGTACCAGATATAGCGGCATCTAACTCTTCATAGAATTTATCCTTTTCCTCATCAGGATTTGTCATTGTCGGCGCATATGCAGAAAGTAATGTGGCAAAGTTATTTTTGCTCACTTTCAATCGCAACGACATCAAGCGATCGCTAATTCCTCGAGGCAGACCTGGAAGTTTATGCACCAGAGATGATTTTATAGCAAAACCAACACCTGATTCACGCCTCTCTGTGTTTTTACGTCCTATCCAGAAGAATGTATACCCTCCACCTCTCTCTGTCAACTGACCCTCAGAAAATAGCTTATAACCATTCAGTAGCAGATTTTAGGAATTGGCCACTTGGTGTCATCTTGTCATCATGGATTTGACGTCCGAAAGACACGGCTAACATCACATGTCTCACTAAAGAGAATCAGTTCCATTCATAACGTTAAACGTGAGTAACTGAAATATTTGAGCAAATATGACAGGTTAATTTTTAAGTTGTTAATTTTCTATGGAGTGATATGTTCGGAGTTTGACATGTCTACACAGCAAGTCCTGTTTTCTTAATAAATTCTGCTGTATTTGAAAGCTCCTCAGTGCTCCCATACATCTTTCTGTGGATATCCATCTCTGTGGACCAGCATTCTTCCCTTAACTGGTTTAGTGTATTGCAATCTTGCAGGATATGCTCAGCTGTCTGTGCTGCCTGCCCAAAAAGGCACAGAGATGATGGGACCAATCTTAGTCTATTTAAGTGGCGGTTTAATCTGTTGTGTCCTGTTCTGAGGTGAAAGATAATTACCTGCTCTGCTCTGACAAGATAGTGGTAATTGTCTTTTGCGTTGTCCACTTTCCTGATGGCTTTGATGAGGGTCTTCTTTTCTTGGCAGGTGATTTCTTGGTATTTTTGTTCCTGTGTTTCTCCATCCTTTGCCAGTCTGTCTGCCTCTTCATTTCCTGGTATGCCACGGTGGGATGGTATCCTCTGTAGTATTACCCATCTTTGGATGCTCACTCCTGGGCCAACTATGTTATAACTCTACAAATAACCCTTGGCAGAACAAAGTTCCAAGATGCTGTTGTAGTTAGTCGAAAACTTGTGATCAATATACCACGATAATATACTTACAATGTCTCTAAGTGTGGCAGTTCCAGAAAGGCGTTCTCGTGAATTACATCAATTTCGTTCCCAGACAGATCTCTGGTACAGATCAAAGTCAAATAAAGTAATAGATCGATTTAAAATATCATTGCTCAAGTAACATATCATAGTTCAAGTACAATATGTTCCTAGATCAAGTAACATATGACCATAGATTAAGTAACATATGATCATAGATTAAATAACATAATATCATTGGTCAGGTAACATAATATCATTGGTCAAGTAACATAATATCATAGGTCAAGTAACATATTATCATATATCAAGTAATATATTTTCATATATCAAGTAATATATTTTCATAGATCAAGTATTATATTTACATAGATCAAGTATTATATTTTCATAGATCTAGTAATATATGACCATAGATCAAGTAATATATCATCATAGATCAAGTAACATATGGTCATAGATCAAGTCATATAATATCATAGACCAAGTAATATAATGTCATAGATCAATGTCAGATTTCATGAAAATGTGATCAATAATTATAAGATCATGTTATCACAAGTTCCGTCCATAATTTGCAGTATTGCTATACTACTGTATACCGGTTGTTATGAACGGGAGACCACGCGTAATACTTTCGACATTTCATAAAACACATTGAATCAATCTATCTGCTATTATCCCTTTCTCCTTCGTAGCGTCAGGGAGCACAAGGGTGCTCTGTACATACCTTTGATATCATTGGTTATTGTCGTCATTCTTAATTTTTCTACGCCAATTGTACCAGGTTCTTTCATTTTCTACGATATTTGTATCAGGTCAGTTATTTTTCTACTCAATGTGTACCACGTCCGTTCATTTTCTACGCCATTTGTACCAGGTTCTTTCATTTTCTACGCCATTTGTACCAGGTTCTTTCATTTTCTTCGATATTTGTATCAGGTCCGTTATTTTTCTACTCAATGTGTACCACATACGTTCATTTTCTACGCCATTTGTACCAGGTTCTTTCATTTTCTACGCCATTTGTACCAGGTTCTTTCATTTTCTACGATATTTGTATCAGGTCCGTTATTTTTCTACTCAATGTGTACCACATACGTTCATTTTCTACGCCATTTGTACCAGGTTCTTTCATTTTCTACGCCATTTGTACCAGGTTCTTTCATTTTCTTCGATATTTGTATCAGGTCCGTTATTTTTCTACTCAATGTGTACCACATACGTTCATTTTCTACGCCATTTGTACCATGTTCTATCATTTTCTACGCCAATTGTACCAGGTTCTTTCATTTTCTACGATATTTGTATCAGGTCCGTTATTTTTCTACTCAATGTGTACCACGTCCGTTCATTTTCTACGCCATTTGTACCAGGTTCTTTCATTTTCTACGCCATTTGTACCAGGTTCTTTCATTTTCTTCGATATTTGTATCACGTCCGTTATTTTTCTATTCGATTTGTACCAGGTCCGTTTATTTTCTATGCCATTTCTACCAAGTTCGTTCATTTTCTACAAGATGGGGGTTGTTCAGCACTGTCGATTAGTTAGAACTGTCACAATGTTGTTTCATGGTTCCTTGAGTGAGTTACATGGCATCTAATCTGTCACATCCGGATTAAAAAACGAATACTCCATTTGAACAACACTGAAGCACTGAACAATTTACCCGGCCAGGAGGTTGGCCTAATAGATGTTTCAACCAATAGGTCTTTAATATAAAAAAACATTCTGGACAGCCAGAGGACAAACTATTCTAGTTTATTAACAATATTATGGATATTGTTATAACCTGTATTTGATACATTAACTTGTTGGCGTCCATTTCTAATCTTAAAGACGCCTTAGGATGTCTCCGACCGGAGTAATAGATTGCCAGGCTCTGGTCAGTGCATCTTACAGCCAAATCGAGTTAAACGGAGTAACAATCAAAATGACGGAGGTAGCAGTTTCATTGTCTCTTGGCAGATTCAAAATTAAATGTATTTGTATTTCTTCTTCTTGTTCAGCGTTCATTCTCAAACTCCCGCTGGATTTCTCTTGTAACAGGACAATTGTCCTACAAGATTTCCAGTTGAATATAGTCCAGAGAATGGAAATGCGTTGTGTTGCCGTTTTATTTGCGCCAATGGCCCAACACATCCGTCTTCGGCGGTGTATTTGTATTTAACCGCTATGTATTCTAAGAGGCATACGATAGCGGAAAGAACAGCTAAAAAACAAGAAGAGGGCACAGAACAAGATGGGAAGATTCAATCAGGGAGGTTTTTTTTAAACACTGCCTAACCATGACAAGCGCAAAAAAGTTAGTCAAAGACAGAAATATTAAACTTCCCACGACGCCTAACAGCACATGTGGTATACACAGACAGACAGACTAGATTAGATTAGATTATTTAGATTTGATGTAAAATTAGATTTATATTTAGAATTAGAATTATATTTAGAATTAGATTTATAATTATATTTAGAATTAAATTTAGATTCGATTAGATTTAGATTAGATTAGATTTAGATTAGATAGATGGATGGATGGATTGATGGATAAAAATATGGATTGATGGTTGGATACTTAGATTTTTTTTTAAATAATAATTGTGTATGCATTTTTTATATGGCTGACGATTTTAGATTTATCTCTTTCAATCTATTTTGTTTACAACTGACATCAATGTATGGTTTCCGGTTAGGGAGTACAAGGGGATACTTGTAGCTGTGTGATAAATACCGTATGCATTTTATGTAACCGCGACATGTACATGGTGGGTTTTTCCATTTACCCACCAACTGAAAAAATCTTTGAGACCTTTGAGACCAGCGTTCTAACCTCTGAGTCATACGTTACAATTTAATAAAGAATTTAGTAAAAACTGTAAATCTCATAGTTAGAACGAGTATAAAACAAAGCACTAGCTTGATAGCGAAACAAATACCTATCTCACTGGGAATAAGTGAAGAACAGAGGTTTTTGGCTGTTCTTTATATCTATCATATTGTGTATCTGAATTGAGAGTTGGTGTTCTTGATGGGACTGTCAACTCCACCCCTAAAACGTCTGTTGTCGCTTCTTACGACATGCGTAAAAGGTAAACAGTGTTGCTATTCTTTGCTACCAATTCAGGCTTCGGCAACACAGGAGCGACTTATTACAATGAAAACGTGAAAACATTGATCTAAGGGACATTACTTACATTCGTTGAAGCATGCCCATGTTAGAGAAGTCATCTCCCTTCAGTTCTGTCAGCATGTTCCCCTTCAGGTTTCTGCAAGTAATGGTAGTAAAAAACAAACATGTAAGATGATAACATCAAGTGGTGACGTCACATAATCTTAGCAATTAGTGATGTGACACAACACAAACTGCCCAGACGTCATGTCCAAACTATTCACAATAGAAGGATTAAAGGCATCTATAGGGAAACTAAAGGATAGAAAATCACCAGGACCGGACGGTGTCACCAATGAAATGCTTAGAAACCTAGGACAGGCAGCAATGTACAAATTATTACAGATATACAACTATAGTTGGGAAACAGGCAATGTACCACAGTCGTGGAGAGAAGCGTTTATGTGTCCTGTTATTAAAAAAGGCAAAGACAAACAGAAGTCTGACAGCTAAAGAACAATATGTCTAACGAGTCGTGTCTGCAAGACAATGGAATGGATAGTCAACAGAGGACTGAAATGGTACCTAGAATCAGAGAAGCTATTGGTTCCATAACAAGCTGGTTTAGAGAGTGTAACAGTACAGAAGACCAAATAACATTCCTGTCCAAGATCATAGAAGATGCATTTAAGGAAAAGAAAAAAGTTTTCAACCTATGGATAGATCTTCAAAAAGCTTTCGACAAGGTCTGGAAAGATGGACTGATAATAAAGCTGCAGAGTAACGGAATAGGGGCCAACATGAGCAAGTGCATCCGGTCTTTCCCACACAATAGGAAAGCAAGAGTCACCATGGAAGGATACAACAGCAAAAAACTGCTCCTAAAACATAGAGTTCCTCAAGGCTCAGTATTGTCTCCAACTCTGTTTCTTGTCTTCATAAATGATATAATTTGTGAATTGCCACAGGCGTAAAAGTTGCAATGTACGCTGATGACTTGGTGGTGTGGTGTGTAGAAGAACATCTAAAGATCGCCAACAAAAAAATACAAAAGGCAGCAGACAACATAGCAGCATGGGCAGATAAATGGATGGTAAAGATAAATGCTGAAAAGTCTTCAACAACATTCTTCACACTCTCAAATAAGGACAAAGCAGGAGAGATAAAACTCAGAAATGTACATATCCAAACAGAAGACGAGCCAGTGTACTTGGGCCCTACGCTAGATAAGAGACTGACATGGATGCCTCACATTGAGAAAATAGAAGCAAGGGCAAGAAAGAAACTTGCCTTCCTAAGGAAATTGGCAGGAACAAACTGGGGAGCCAATGAGGCAACCTTAAAGAAGGGATACATTGGTGCAATTAGACCAGTACTAGAAAATGGATCAACAGCATGGACTTCAGCAGCCAACTCCCATCTACAAGCCCTGAACAAAGTACAAAATCAAGCACTTCGCCTTATCACAGGTGCCATGAAGACCTCTCCCATAAATGAAATGGAAAAAATTACAAGCATCACCCCCTTACCATACAGGCGAGACACTAAGACCATGATACATGAAGAAAAGTACAAGAGCATGCCAGCAGATCCAATGAGGACCAGACACAGTGACCTAGCCAATGGAAGACCGAAGAGGAGCAGTTTTATACACCGATTCAAAAAAACAGAAAATATAAAGATGAACTACCAGACATAACAAGAGAGATATCACAAACACTTTCCAGTTCCGTGGGAGCAATACCCAAATCTCACTATCAGAACCACCATAAACAACTGCCACACTATGATAGAACTGAATAATCTTCTAAGGAAAACAATAGTATGTAACATGATTGAAGATATGTACCCCAGAGAAGCATGAATACAAGTATATACTGACGGATCAGTAACCAGAGCAGTACAGAATGGAGGTGCTGGCGTGTACATAAAATATCAAGAAAAATAAAATGAATCCACCAACT
Organism: Meghimatium bilineatum; assembly: GCA_034231615.1. Classification (NCBI taxonomy): domain Eukaryota; kingdom Metazoa; phylum Mollusca; class Gastropoda; order Stylommatophora; family Philomycidae; genus Meghimatium; species Meghimatium bilineatum. The sequence goes on along the minus strand of CM067319.1, from coordinate 13,121,816 downwards.
GGAATATTCTGCTCCAATTACTCTGCAGAAGTACAAGCTTTAAACATTGCTGCAGAAATAATTAAAAACACAACAAGCCAATGCCAGCAGGTGGTATTTCTTACTGATGCCATGTCTGTCCTACAAGCCCTTGACAGTGATAAACTGCCAGACCTGAAGAAAGCCATGAGAGAAGTGAGCATACAAAGAAGGGTAATACTAAAGTGGATACCATCCCACTGTGGCATACCAGGAAATGAAGCGGCAGACAGACTGGCAAAGGATGGAGCAACATAGGAACAAAAATACCAAGAAATCACCTACCAAGAAATGAAGACCCTCATCAAAGCCATCAGGAAAGTCGACCACCCAAAAGACAATTATCACTATCTTGACAGAGCAGAGCAGGTTATTATTTTCGCCTCAGAACAGGACACAACAGATTAAACAACCACTTAAATAGACTAAGATTGGTCCCATCACCACTGTGCCTTTGTGGGCAGTCAGCACAGACAGCTGAACATATCCTGCAAGACTGCAATACACTAAACCAGTTAAGGGAAGAACAGTGTCCCACAGAGATGGATATCTACAGAAAGATGTATGGGAGCACTGAGGAGCTTTCAAATACATCAGCTTTTATTAAGAAAACAGGACTTGCTGTGTAGACATGTCAAATACTAGTAAGTGGTGACGTCACACGATCCTAGCAATGATATACCATTTAACAGTTCTATATTATCGCTATATATTACACGAAATATCCTTTCAAAAGTCAGCTTTTCTGCAGCCTTTTAGAAGTGTCTATGACCCCAAAATTCAAAATATTTCTTTGTGATCTCTTTCACAATTGATATGCCTCCCCCCCCCCTGATGGACCATACTATCCAAGTTGAGAATCACTCAGCTATACAAATGGAGTGCTGGCACAAAAATGTGGGAAAATGTTGATTTAGATGCTAACATTTTCTCATGTCACCAAATGTATTTTAGGTTTATTTTTTTATTTTTGTAAACCTATTAACCCCCCCCCCTTTCCCGCACGAAATTATCTACAAATATACTCCAACATGAAGCTGAAAATGCTCAACACAAAGATATTGATACTCACAATTCCTTGAGGGCATTGATCTTAGAGAAGACTTCCGTTGAAAAACTCGTGAGCAAATTGTGGTTCAAATTTCTGAACATAAAATGAAAGAGTTATAATTTACAGGGAACATGACACAGGATGAAATTTGTTGTTAGGAAATGACAAGTTAATGAATAATATTAAACCAGACCCCAGAAATGGTGTGTGTCTCTGTCAAATGCTTCACAGTTTAATCAACTATTAAAACGCCTGTGTTGCAAGATTCCATAAGGAAACAAAAAATAGTGACACTTTTATCTTTCAAACATGTCGTAAGCGGCGACTAGGGATGTTTTCGTGTGAAGTTGGTTGTCCCATGAAATATGGGGTCAATGAGATGCAGAAATCACGCTGTAGTCGGATATGTCAAACCGAAACACGCAGAGATCGCGGCTTACCTGTAAACTATAACACAGAACACCTTTCGACTACATCGTGTTCATCTACAGGTGTTTCAGAAAAGATACAGAAGAAGAACTAATGATTGAGGGTTAAGACTGTGTCGTGAATCTGTAATACTTACAGGCTTGTAGTTTCCATACATCCATCAAATAACTAATAACCCCGTCAGGGACATAGAAGTACTACATTGGAAGTAGAGGTACTACATTGGACGTATGGCTGCTACATTTGAAGTAGAGGTACTACATTGGACGTAGGGCTGCTACATTGGAAGTAGAGGTACTACATTGGAAGTAGAGGTACTACATTGGAAGTAGAGGTACTACATTGGAAGTAGAGGTACTACATTGGAAGTAAGGGTGCTAAGTCGGACGTAGGAGCACTATATTTTACGTGTCAACATACAGAATACTCCAGGGATTTCTATCTTCAACGATGTGGATGAATGTCAAGAAAACTTGAACTGTCCAATTTTTGATATTTCTGCCTATGATTTCTTTTCTCCCTCTTCTTTCACAGTCAACTGAACCTTGCAATACTGTTTTGACATGGAAACATTGCGGCATGTGTTCAAACTATGCTCGTCTGTTTTAATATTGAAAGTAGTGATTATTCTGATATTTCACATGATTTCTTACGTACACATGTGTCTTATTCTTACGTACACATGTGTCTTATTCTTACGTACACATGTGTCTTATTCTTACGTACACATGTGTCTTATTCTTACGTACACATGTGTCTTATTCTTACGTACACATGCGTCTTATTCTTACGTACACATGCGTCTTATTCTTACGTACATGTGTCTTATTCTTACGTACACATGTGTCTTATTCTTACGTACACATGCGTCTTATTCTTACGTACACATGCGTCTTATTCTTACGTATACATGTGTCTTATTCTTACGTACACATGTGTCTTATTCTTACGTACACATGTGTCTTATTCTTACGTACACATGCGTCTTATTCTTACGTACACATGCGTCTTATTCTTACGTACACATGTGTCTTATTCTTACGTACACATGTGTCTTATTCTTACGTACACATGTGTCTTATTCTTACGTACACATGTGTCTTATTCTCTCTTCTTAGGAAATGTGTATTATTCGTCTACAAACACTTGTATCTTAGTTACTGAATGATGGAAACAAGTATGTTGCATATATAGTACTAGTATGTGTAGATTACTGAATGATGGATACAGGTTTGTTGCACTTCATCTAAGAGGAGAAGGGATAGAGGAAGTCAAAGAGAACAATTTATGAATATGTTGTCACTGTGCCAACTTTAACATTGCTATCATATTTCAACATTAACATTGCTAGCATATTTCAACATTAACATTGCTAGCATATTTCAACATTAACATTGCTAGCATATTTCAACATTCACATTGCTAACATATGATACACGAGGATTCTCAACTTACAAGATCCTTAGATTCGTTGTATTTGTGAATGTTCCGCTGGCCACAGATTTTAGATAGGAGTAATTAATAATCCTGGAGAGATATTAACGATTATTTTAGATAAGGGTAATTAATATTCCTGGAGAGATATTAACGATTATTTTAAGTAACCATTGATATTCAGTGATTTTGATCAGCTTATGAACTAAGGTGGTAATGTCTTACCCCACGGGCACAGCCGCTGTGGGTTCAGATATAAGGTCATGCTGGCACTCTATAAATCAAGTTGTCTGCAGAGAAGTGTTGCTAGAAATTCCAGTTCTGGAATCATTTATTACGAGTATAGTTGCAATATGTATGCGCCTCGTGTATAACAAGTCCTACCTCCAGAATAGTTCTGCGGGATGATCTTACGAAAGTGTCACCTAAATTTGCTTCAATATTTTTCCATGATTTTCATTCGCTGGCGAGACGAAGTACATGCACAATGACTAATAATCTGTCTCAACAGCACATATAGTCATGATTCGTGAGGTCAGCACGCAGGACTAGTCTAGAGTTGAACACGAAAATATTGTATGTGGAATCCCGTTATTTTTTGGCAAAAAAGATGACTCTTTCTGTGACGTCTGAAATACTAGCGTATCATATCTGTTTGCTCAATCCCGATATCCATGAGTGAGGTGCCTAGCAGATGCAATTATGTTCTTGTTTGTTTAGGAATCTTTCGATGGTAGCATGTCTACGGAATACTTTATTGTTGGACACTGTAAAATCATACTTCGTACTTTTTGATTGACTGTGATAAGTGAGTGACCTCATGATATGGTGTACAATAAAGTAGTGTAAATGTTTGGTACTGTCAGACTATCATGAATCAGAAGCGAGTCTCTATTCAGTCCGACAGTAACAGGCAATCACACTACTTCACTGTACGTCATTGCATTAGTTCACTCATTTATCGCCAGTCAATCAAAACTCACGAAGTATGATCTGACAGAATCCAGCAATGAAGTATTTCGAGGATATAATACCATATATAATGTCTAGAGAGAGAACATTAAGTGGTATGGACACATTATGAGAATGCATCACGAAAAGTTGCCCTTACAAGCATATAACCAAATGAGATCAGGGTACAAAGCCAGAGGAAGACCACGGAAAAGATGGATAGAAAATGTCAGGGAAATCCTGTACAGACACGGTCATAGCACAGCCGAGGCCACACATCTGGCTTTAGAACGCAATCTCGAGCTCCAATCACCCCTACGCTTAACGGCAAGAGTTGATCACAAACCACCTGGGGATAGACAATAATACCACCAAAAGATTCCTAAACAACGATATTACTATTGTTCTGTTTCTATATTGTTATCTATGTTCCTATAGCGCCGAATACAGTGTATAGGGCAGAAACCAGAGCTCCTCAATTCGAGCGATGTTATGCTGCTGTGTATAATTCTTGTATGGTGTTGAGACTTATACCCTATTTGGTGGTTGTTCTGCGAAGAGTCTCGCTTGGTCTTCTTCTTTTTCTTTTGCCATCTGGTACCCATATTAAAGCTTGTAGTGGTAGTCTGTTTTCATTTATTCGACTGTTACCAAAAATAAATAAATCAAGTGTCATGCACAGTGGCGTAGGCGATCATGCTTCCCCACAACTCTCGGTCGTTGCTAATGTGCTGCTAATAAGTTTTGTTGGTGCTTATTTTTATTCCACAGTGACAACCCATACGGACATTTCCTTTGTTCCCCTCCCCCCCCCTTGATCTTTCCGGTGGTTACTAAATGTTCAAGGTTTACTTTTCAAACCACATGCCCTAAAAATCTGTATTGTTTTCTTCTAATTTTCGCTTCAATTTGTCGTTTTACTACAGCATCTCTGCGAACTTCTACATTATTTTTCTTGGCAGTCCATGAAATTTTCATCATTCTTCTTAAACACTACATCTCAGTTGCCTCCAGTTTATCTTGGGCACTTTTGTTTATTGTCTATGCTTAGTTTTCATAAAGAAGGATTGGCTAAATATAACATAAGACGCTTGAATTCTTTTATGTATTGATATTACTCCATTGCGAATAATGTCCATTGCGAATTATTATTTTTTTGGAAATGTTGATTAGACCTGTGCTTGTGACAGACTGCGGAGCTATCCGAGACGCGGATAAAGAAAAATTGAAGAAGAATAATATTAAAATCAGCTGTACTTTATTTTGCTTAGATAGTACTTTTTTTTTTTTAAAGAAAAAGAACAGTGAGAAAATAACTTGGTAAATTTTGACCGGATGAGGTTACTGACAGAGTAAGCTAGCGTCAATATTCAACCAACCTTGACCGAAACATGAGACTTGACGGGGAGAATAATATTATCAAAATTGTTAAGAAAATATGTGTATAGAATAGAATATTCTAGAAAAACTTGTTGACAACTTTAGTGTCGCAAAATAGGATGAAAACTGGATTAGTAGCAAAACATTTGTGGACAAAAGCGTCTGATACAATCAGTCGGAGACCTTGAATTTGTATGAACCGGATGTCTTTTTTTTTTTTTTTAGGACCCAGCAAGTCAACGTTACCTTGGAAGCATTACCATCGGGAGTAGGAGATGTCCGTTTCAAACCACTGGGATGGCTTAGTGAATAAACTGTGAAGGCTATTTTATCAGTCACACCCCTTGTTAAATTGTGAAAATTCACTAGCCAGTGGATTCGACAAGTTTATGAACAGTGAACCCTACAATATTAAGGTTACCACAACTTTTTGTTTTGATCTTGTTTGGATAGCCGGACATATCTTACAATTAATCTCGGCAACTGCGACCTATTGACTTGAAGGATATGTTTATAGTGACTGTCAATCAATTTTTGAATTATGTTTTTAGTGATAGGTCGGATAGTTGGGGTAGATCATCTGATTTGATGTTAGAAACAATAGGCGGTCAGTCTATAGCCAGGAAATCAACTGCATCTTTCTTCTGAATATAAAGACTGAAAGAATGTTGTATATGTCATAACATAGATTGTTCTCGTGTAATTTATGTCCATTAAAGAAAGTTGTTATTCAAGATATCTATGTGTAATACAGTTTCCATTCTTTTAGAAGCTAAGACGTAGTTACGGTTTCAGATGGGACCAGCCTCTTTTAGTTCACAGTCACAGAACGAACGCCAGAATAAGTACTTATAACATCAACAGAAATTACAGATTTGGAAACACTATACAGAGAAGAAAGATGAGATCACAACAATAATTATATATCTTGTTTCTTCCCCCCCCCCCTCCCTTTACACATTGGGACATATAAAATTCTCAATAATCTTCGGGTGGTAATTTATAGACCAGGATAGGACTTGGACTTGCTGCGAAGGACTGTGAACTAAGCTTTGTTAACCATTGTCTTAGAAACGTTGTAATAGTATAGACATTAGTATTAGAATAAAGAGGAACAGTAAATAATTAGAAACAGGAGACTCAAGTTGATATAATTATGAGTATGATAGTTAATTAAGGTAAGTTAAAATATATTCTATAACTTGATTGTTTATGTATTAGAATACCAGGAGGTCACGTAATACAAAAATAAAAATGACAACTAGACCAGAGATAGGGCCCGAAAGTGATGTCACAAATGATAGAGGGCGTGGTAATAATTTTAGAAGTAGTATGACACTCAATTAGACATTAAGCAATAACCACTGATATTCATAAGTGTGCGGGCGAAGCTAAGACATTTAGAGTTTGTCTGATTGTATTTATGTTTCCGGTTTAACTGGAATCTTTTGTCGCGAGTAGAATCTACCAGGGATCAGTTCATGATATTAAAACGTAGGTCCCGCCGAAGACCGATGGGCCATTGGCGAAAATAATACGGCGACACAACGCTTTTCCATTTTCTGGACCACATCCTGCTGGAAATCCAGTTGGACCATTGTCCTGCTACAAGAGAGATCCAGTGGGAGTTTGAGAATGAACGCTGACGAAGAAAAAACATAGGCCTATATCTAGCGTGGAATGGAAGCGCGGATCGTAAGACTAAGAAGCTAGCGTACAAACCGCTGCGCCACCGACTACAGGCATAGCTGATGAATGTTTTAGACGATGCTTCTGTCAATGAGGTGATGTATAGAATATTTTACGATTAAGCTCGTGGTGCAACGTGATGACAACCTAGCATTGCTCAGCAGGACGGGAAAAACAAAATGACAATCACTAGCCGTTTAGACGCCTCTCGGGCAAGCAAACCCCGAAAATTCATTCCAAGGAGTGTCATTCTCCCACTTCCAAAATGTGTAATTCTCCCATTTCCAGGGAGTGTCATTCTCCCATTTCCATGGGGTGTCATTCTCCCATTTACATATTAAATGTTCCAAACTTTAATCAATCGACCATAAACAGTGAAATAATCAGCTTAGCAACAATAGTAATAATAATAATAATAATTTTAAAAAATAATAATATTAGCAACTATAATAATAATAATACAAACGATGATAATAATAATAATATCTATATATGGTCATTCAGTGAGGAATGTGGTGTATAGGGCAGAATTCAAAGCTCTCATGTTCAAGCAATGTGTGTGATTCTTGTATCTTGTTGAAACACATAGACATTCCCTGTTTGATGATTGTTCTGTCAAGAGCCTCTCTCTTCGTCTTTAACATTTACTACCCATTTTAATGCTTTTAATGGCAGCCTGTTTTCATTTATTTCAGATAAATGTTCGATATAAGTCCATCGTCTTCTTGTCATTGTTGTAGAAACATATTGGTTGTCGGTGTCTTCTCTTACTTGCTTGTTTGATTTGAATTCTGCCCAGACAATATTTAAAAGTTCTTTAAGAAATTTATTTTCAAATTAATTTAATTTCTTGTCCGTTGTTTTTTTTCCAGCTTTTGCAATCATACGTTAAAACTGATATTGCAAATAATAATAATAATAATAATAATAATAATAGTAACGATACTAATCAAAACAATAAACATAACAATAGTAATAACAGAAATAACAATATTAATATGTAAATAGTAATAATAACAACAATAGTAACAATGTTAAACAACAACAATATAAACAAGAACTTACAAAATCTCCAGGTCAGTCATTGTCTTGAAATTATTCTGAGTGATCTCCGTAATGTTGTTGAGAGACAGGTCACTGTTGACAGAAAACAATAAAAGACCTGCTCTAGAGTCGACACTCATCAAGAATATCTTCGCATGGCAATAGCGGTGTGGGGTATGGGGTTGTTAGCTAAATGCTTCCTGTGTGATTCTCTTTTACTTGAGAACGTTGATGACCTTTGCGAACAGGCAGAAGAGGGGGTAACCCACCTTTTGGCTATAACGCGTTTCACTAGATTTGTCCTTAAACAAAAATAATTATCTAATTAAGCGCTAAGCGTCTTACGTATTAATTTGCATAAGGTTTTATATTTATATTTGTGCGTCATATCAAGCTTTTATCCACGAATGGCATCCTTTGATCTTTGTCGGCATACTAATTATTTTGTCTCGAGAAAAGAAATGTTACCACTTCATAAAATGCACCGGATACAACCTTAAACACCGTCTTCATTTTGTGTTCAAGAGTACAAAATAGTGCAACTTCTGGTTGAAATCATTGCTAAATGTATGATAAACAATTCATGTGTAGATAAGTTTTATAATTGACTGTAAACATTTTAAAATATGTATGTAATATGTTTGCTGACAAGCATACTTTTGATATATATATATATTGCAAATAAACACAAATTTAAACCAAAGACTTTTTTAATGAAAAGTGTAATTCACAATGTCTATACTATTTCAAATGTACACACAAATGCAATTATATGCGCTATATAGTTGCTGAGATATATCACTTTCTAGTTGGACAAAGCTAATGAAACGGGCTAAAAGTACTAAGAGCTGTTTAACCTCTTCCTCCCCCCCCCCAACCATATATACGGGATTTATATATGAGATTGGAGATAATGAAAATCAACGAACTATCAAAATCACACTTTTCATAATTTGTTGAGACGAAAGTCTTATGGGAATTCACTAAGTGAATTCCCCCTCATAGGTTGAATAATTCACTCTTCTCTAATCTTGTCTACACTGAGACAATGTTTTCACTTTCTTGCACCAGTATGTCCAATTGCGACTATAGTTTTCTTGTACCACTATGCCCAATTGCGACTATATTTTTCTTGCACCACTATGTCCAATTGCGTCTATAGTTTTCTTGTACCACTATGTCCAATTGCGACTATAGTTATCTTGAACGCTTCCTACAGCCAGTAGTTTAGTTGTTATTTCTGACATAACCATCAAGTACCGTCTCCGCAACGAATGATTGATTCAAACTCATTTCAAACATCTTCTATCTCTTGCCTTAGTGGTGCACTGTGCTAGACTCTATCCAGTCCATCTTATGTTTCCTTCTCACTTGTATATCTGCCTACCTCATTTCTCTAAACTTTACATTTGAGTAAGGTTTTTAACAACGTGCCGTATGTTCCTATATGCCTAAAATATATATTTCATTATTGTTTCATGTAAAAGTTTTTTGTTTTGTTTCATGTACTGTTTTCAGAACATTTTTGTAGAACCTCTCGTTTCTTTCTTTCTCCATCGTTTTCCACATTCTTTCATATATCTACATCTCATATGTATCAATTTGTCTTATAGTTTATTCCTTATTCATGTTTCTGAGCCATACATTCGTATATATATATAAAGTGACATATATTTCCCAGAAACTAGTCTTTGTCGTGGATACTCTAAACGCCTCTCTGTTCGGGACACGGGCCTGCATTAGCCAGAGATATGTTGATTAATTCTTTGATGTCGCTGGTCTATCGTCTTAATGATCTTCCCCTTCTTCTCTTTCTTGTACTCTGGTCTCCAGATTCAGACTTGAGAGTGGATATAGCATTTTATCATTCATGGCATATATTCTATAATTGTATATTTTCTGCAAACATGAGGAAATGTGTTCAGGTGACATGTTCTATCAATATCTTAATCTTCTTTATGCAGACTCTAAACGTATGATTCGGGGCGAGTTGATCTGTCGCAGCTAAGGTCATGTTTAAACACTCCCCCACCGAAGACGGGGGTGTCGGGCCATTCGCGAACTAAAATCGACCACACAACGCTGAACCATTCAATGTACTACATCCTACTGGAAATATAGTAGGACCACTGTCCTGCTATCCGAGAGATGCAACGGGAGTGTGAGAATGAACACTGAAGAAGAAGTAATGTTATACGTCTATTGTCCATTGTCGTCTTGGGCGACGCTTTCCCCTGCTACGAGCAACCAAACCTTCCACTATTAATTTTGTATGCTGTACTGTCTCTGTATATCACAAAACATCTCCGTTTTCTTGTTATAATGTTGTTTTGAAGACAACTTTCTTGGATGTTTAATGTTCTTGTGACAATGAGAACAGTTATTGATATTCTGAAACCACCTGAGGGGAGAAGATTATGAGGTGACATGAAAACTGAATATTGAAGGACTGATTGGGAACAAATTGAAACTTGAAGCAGATCATCCCACATTCATCAGCCCGTGAGAGGAAGATAATGGCGGTAGGATAGTATAATCGTAGGCAGCAGTAGGCAACTGGTTGAAGGAAATTTGAGAGAGGGGGTGGAAAAAGGAATCGAACAGAAGAAGCGTTAATGTAAGAAGAACTCTTCAATAACAATATATTAACAAAGTACTTACATAATGGTGGTGTGAAGTGGCAACGATGTTGGTACGCTGGTGAGTGTTTTGTTGTTACATAATAGCATGGTCCCTTCTTGACACTGGCACACTGCTGGGACCAGCTGCAATACTGATCAAACACAAAATATAAGTCACAGTGGAATAATCAGGTCCCTCCTTGACACTGGCACATTGCTGGGACAATCTTGTGTTATAAAATAAAGTGATATAATTGATGGTCGTGCATATATATATATGCGTCACTGGATCTTCCTTGTAGTAGGACCATGATCCTACTAGATTTCCAACATGATATAGTCCAGAGAATGGAAATGCGTCGTTATTTGCACCAATGGCCCAACACATCCGTCTTCGGCGGGTCTTCATATATTCAAGTATAGTCTTCAACAAAGTGTCGTCTTTTAATATGTCCACAAATAACTAGAAAAAATGTAAGTGTCTGTTAATAGTTATTGATTTAATCCACAATATTGTTAGAATCTCTTCGATTTTTATCCTTTTTATGAAGTTCACCATATTCTTCTATATATGACAGATGAAGGATCTGCACTTCGTTGACAGAATAACAAGTGACGATGCTTAGATAAGATCCTTTCTGGAACCTCTGGTGCTGTGGCCAAGTCTAAACCTGTGGAACTCTTCTTGACATCAAATAATCACAAAGGCACTTCTTGTCTCAATATAAGAACGCCATTTAATATATACATCACATTCTGGAGTAATTGCTATCTCCGAGACGGACATCAGATCATGAATATAAAATGTGCAAAGTCAAAGCATTAATAAAACGACTCTAACACTTCCAAATGAATAAGCACATGTTACGGTATAAACTTAATGAGAATAATAAAACATCTCAGTTTTCAACTCTAATCTCACTTTCACCAATATTAGTTCTAGACAGCTATATAACTGTGCGCGTGGGTTCCACGACAACCGCTTGTGCGGTTTAGGAACTGTTTCCTCCGCTTCGAGACCCGACTGCCTCCCCCGGTAGTCGACGATCGAATCCCTTTTTAAACTTAACTCAGAAGTTCCTCCAAACTTTGCGAAACTCCCCCTCCAAACAAAATCCTTCATTTCCCCAGAGGAAAACCTCTGACCAATCATGATTCATCAATCTAGCCATAAACACACGTTGCCTCTAGCAACTTCAGACCAATCCTAATGATTATAGCTGGTCCTTCAATAACACACGTTGCACATTCGTAACTTACTTTGGAAATCCTAATAACTTCAGACCAACCAGAATGCTTCCATCTAGTCATTAAAAAACACGAGGTCTGACACGTACGTATAACACACGTTTGCATTTCATCGTCGCTTGACACTTTCTTAGATAAACACACATTTTCATTGTATGTCAGCAGCGTCCGTAGTGATAACATTTACACAAGAGCTTGACCATTCAATGTGTGGCATTACACACCGTCAATCTCTCGCTATATGTGAAGAGTTCTCGCTTCTTACTGTGAAGCTCCCTGCTTGTGAAGGGTTCTCTAATTTGTTAACTGTGCCTACAGACTTTGGCGGCAAGAGCAGGATGTAATACTGTCACATATATATCTATATTTCAAAAGCGTCAATTCTGCCTTCTGGCAATTTGTTCGTTTTCAATGCTTCTGAGCAAGGCATTAATGTAGAATAGATGTAACATTTTAGAATTCTCAATTTTAGTTTCGATGTGAATAGTCACGCCATGTCATTCATTGAAATTAATTGTAGCCAAAGCTATTCTATGTCAAACTCTGTTTCACATTTAGCATATTTGTGATTGTGTTTCCAAGATACCCTGTACTGACCAACTTGTTATAATCGCCCTTCTCATATACCCTGTACTGACCAACTTGTTATAATCGCGCTTCCCAGATACCCTGTACTGACCAACTTGTTATAATCGCGCTACAATAATATAAAATATCTATACAATAGCTGTGTTATAACATCACACATATACACACCAAATACTGACAATGCATATGGCATAGTGTCACTATCAATGTAAATTAGTGCAAAACAACTATTTGGACATCCGATACAAACGCGTAAAATTTCTTGCACACTATTTTGCAACTAGTTGCATTGTAGTTGTAACTAGTTTTGTACGCAAAGTTATACGTAAGTATGATCAATCAATCAAGTGCCATGCCGATTGGCGTAGGCGATCTTGTTTCTCCACGACTCTCTGTCTCTTGTATTGTCAATAAGCTCAGTTGGTGAGCTTCTACCGTGCCACGATACAAGCCCATCTAGTAACTTTTCTCTTTGTCGATCCCTATTTCTTCTCCCTTTGATCTTTCCAGTGGTTATTAAGTGTTCAAGCTGTGTTCTTCTCAGCACATGCCCTAGAAACCTTGACTGTCTGCCCCTAATGTTTGATTTGATTGATCTTTTTTACACCAGCATCAATGAGAACCTCTGCATTATTTTTCTTGGCTGTCCATGGTATTTTCATCATTCTTCTCAGAAACCACATTTCTGTAGCCTCTAATTCGCTTTGAATTTTCTTGTTTACAGTCCATGCTTCACATCCATAAAAAAGAATTGGTTCGATATAACATCTCAGCACCCGAATTCGGGTCTGCATTTATAGACTTCCATTGCAAAAAGTGATTCTCATTTTTTAGAATGTTGATTAGGCTTGTACTGTTCGGCTTTTTATCTCACTTGAGCATCTACCTTCTGGTGTTAACAGGGTGCCACGATATTTCACTTTTTCAATTTGTGCTAATTTTGTGTCATTAATTATTATGTTGCATCTTGGTGGTGTGTGTCTCTTTGATACGACCATTATTTCTGTGTTCTTCTTGTTTAAACTGAGGCCTTTGTTTTCACTTTCCTTCAATACTTTTTCTAATATGGCTTGTAGTTCTTGCTCCCTTCCTGCGATCAGTGCTGTGTCATCAGCATATCTCAGGTTATTTATATTGTATCCTCCCACTTTTATTCCTGGCATATCTTCTATATTTCACATAATGTATTCTGTATACAGGGAGAAAAGGTCCGGTGGCATTACACAACCTTGCCAGATACCCATTTTTACTCACGTTCACAATCCAGATTCCCAAATGTGTGTAGCTAAAACTGAACGCTGTATGTTTGTTACTGACGTTCACAATCCAGATTCCCAACTGTGTGTAGCTAAAACGTAACGGGATATGTTTGTTAAACACGTTCACAATCCAGATTCCCAACTATGTGTAGCTAAAACTGAACGAGGTATGTCTGTTACTAACGATCACAATCCAGATTCCCAACTGTGTGTAGTAACAAACATACCTCGTTAAGTATGATACCATCATATTAAAGTAATTGTAATGGCATTACAGATTTAGGTCAAACCCAAACATTGATAAGACTATTACAAGATAGACTACTCGGTGATCATTCGTTCGTAAAATTTACAACCAATCAGCATTCAACATAAAAGTGATGTATTAGATCTAAACAAGTTAATTAATTTAATAACAGGCAAATCGAAGGTATCCCACTAGGGAATTTGTCGGGAAATGCAGTTTCCTTGCAGATTATACGTTATGTCCCGTCTTTGTGACAGAATAATCTTACGTTATGTTCTTAACTTAATTTCAACAGTCATATATCATTATATAACCACGATTGATACATGTCTGAGGTTTAATGTACTGTATTACATGATTTAATTATAAGATTTTTAAACGTTACATCTACAACTCCCAACGGACATCTCTTGTAGCAGGACAATGTTCCAACCAGATTTCTAGCAGGACTGAGTCTAGAGAATGGAAATACAATGTGTCGCAATTGTATTTGTGCCAAGGCCCGACATATCCAAATTTTGCAGTAGCTACTTTAATTCTTGCCATCCACTACCAGAAAAGAATGTCATTCCATGAACCATCAATCCGACTCTGTGGCTGACAGATTGTGAGCGTGAGTAAAAAAAATACCTCGTTAAGTTTTAGCTACACACAGTTGGGAATCTATAAACACACATAAACTGCGCTCAAAACACACATACATGTTAACCCGACAGACACACAGTGCTTCTAAGCACACAAACTTGCGAAAACCATCTAAAAGAGGAAAAAATCATATCATTGGAGTATTAACATTATAGTACTACAATTAGAGCACCAACATTACAACACTAGCATTATAGCACTAAAATTAGAGCACCAAATTTACAACATTTTAATACTACAATTAGAGAACCAACATTACAACATTATAGCACTACAATTAGAGTACCAACATTACAACATTATAGCACTACAATTAGAGCACCAACATTACAACATTATAGCACTACAATTAGAGCACCAACATTACAACATTATAGCACTACAATTAGAGTACCAACATTACAACATTATAGCACTACAATTAGAGTACCAACATTACAACATTATAGCACTACAATTAGAGCACCAACATTACAACATTCTAGCACTACAATTAGAGCACCAACATTACAACATTCTAGCACTACAATTAGAGCACCAACATTACAACATTATAGCACTACAATTAGAGCACCAACATTACAACATTATAGCACTACAATTAGAGCACCAACATTATAACATTTTAACACTACAATTAGAGAACCAACATTACAACATTTTAGCACTACAATTAGAGCACCAACATTACAACACTAGCATTATAGCACTAAAATTATAGCACCAAAATTACAATACTAACATTATAGCACTACAATTAGAGTACCAACATTACAACATTATAGCACTACAATTAGAGCACCAACAGTACAACATTATAGCACGAAAATTAGAGCACCAAAATTACAATACTAACATTATAGCACTACAAATAGAGAACCAACATTACAACATAAAGAATATAGCACACTCTGCCATATTTAGGAATTATCAACAAAATAAGTGGTTGCACACAAGACTCGAATCCGATATCTCTATTTGAATAGAAGTAAAAAAAAAAGTGACAGAAGATATGAAAAGGAGTTGATAGCTACAAATGACTGCATAACGAGAGTTAACTGTGGGTATGTGCATAAAACTGCAGATAGAATTGTGTGTAGATCAATAATCGCTAGGGCCATTTTTGAAACTCGTTGGCAGATATTATCGAATATTTTCTCTACAAGTATGAAATAGTATGTATCGATTATCATCATTATCATCGTGTGCCGTGTCTAATGGGTTAGTTGTGTCGTTGATATTCACAAAATTATATCTGCAGCACTGTGTATCAAGAGAGTAATTAGAAGCTATATAGAACCAATTCAGATGTATGGAAGTGAATCTTGGACGCTCAGCAGAACTGTGAAAAATTATATTGAGGCAGTAGAGATGTGGTTTTATAGAAGAATCTTTCTTCTTCTCATGATGTGCCCAAAATATGCGGACTGCCTTTTTCTGATGCGGGTAAGCATCTCTCTTTTTTAATTCACTTCTTCATTAGGCTTTGTATCTGTACATGGTGTTCGTTCGAGGAGCTCGGTAGCCTAGTTCAGGGGTCGGCAACCTATGGCACGCCAAGCAATTTCAAATAGCACGCAGACTCTTCACATTACCTGTATAAAGTTGATTATAAATCGATTAGCGGGGTTTCCTCACTCATTTCGTCACTTGGGCGTAGCAGGGTACCATCAAATTTGTTGAACTACGAAAGTCTCTGGAAAATGAAAATCTAGAAAAGTCTGCAGCTATTCTCAGCTGTTGGACATCCCTTCCAAATTATTACATCTGTTTGAAGAAAATTGCTTTTGCTCTTCTTTCAGCTTTTGCTCTTCAACCTATTCCTGTGAGCACATTTTCTCTCACATGAAAGCAGTGCTAAATCCACAGCGTAGTCGCCTAACGCCTGAACATTCAGAAAATTGTGTCAAACTCAAAGTGACAAAGTATGTTGTCTATATTGAGCAACTCGCCAAGGCCATGCAAGGTCATTAATAATAAGTGGTTTTTTAAAAAAATCTTTCAAGAAACTCTATTTCTTTTAATGTTGTTTACAACTTTATATATTATTGAATATCACTATATATTAATTAATTACAATATACAAATAAAATATATGGTTAAATAAGAATATTGACCTCGACTTGTATAAAATGATATGTGATATTGGCACTCTGAATAATTTGAAACCTTAAGTTGGCACACAGTTAGCAAAAGGTTGCCGACCCATGGCCTAATTCATAGTGACCTTGCTATCACCGGGTTACAGCGTGCCAGGGTTGCCACGTCCAGACATAAAAATAAGTCTGGGTTGTGATTTCTTGCTTGACATGACCACTCCTCCAGTCGACTCAGCTGTAATTGAGTGCCTGGCGCATGAGTTAGGGGAGGTAAAGACAACAAGGATGGGAACTGGCCACCCCACGTAATAGTTGCTGCAGCTTAGTACATGAAGTGTTATCTTCATCCCCGACGGCAGATAGCTGTCATGGGACATACCTTTACCTTTTCTCCGGGATAGGAATACGTTGACACAACCGTCTTCACCCTCCCTTCTTGGTCACTTCGCCCTAATGGAATTGGACAGCCAACTCCACAGTAAAACTCCTTAGTCGCCTTAGGAGTTCCCCTTTTGAGGCCCGGTAACATCGTCATCTAGTAATTTATTAGTGCTTGTATATTACTAAATATGTATACATTATTAAATACATGTATATTACAAAATGCGTGTACATTACTAAATACCTGTATATTTTTAAATACGTGTACATTACTAAATGCTTGTACATTACTAAATGCGTGTACATTACTAAATGCGTGTACATAAATACATGTACATTACTAAATGCGTGTACATTACTAAATGCGTGTACATTACTAAATGCGTGTACATTACTAAATGCGTGTACATTACTAAATTAGAGACACTTTAACAATTGGAATTGTATATTTTCCCATAAATAGACAAAATGTTTCGGCTGTGTTCCAGACAAATTCAATACTAAAAATCGAATTCAAACCCTCATTTGGTGAAGTCAATTTAACGTCAAGTGGATCTAGGAAATAATTCATTTCCATTAAGAAACTGTCCAGTCTCCGCGTGACTACCCTTAGATTGACAGATAAATGTAAAAGTTCCGATAGTCTACAATCGCGAGGGAACAATTCCGATGACAGAACTGGGGGTCTTCCAAGACATTACCCATTGTTGTATTGCGATAGATTTATCGACCTACACTTAATAGCTAAATTGTTATTGCCATAAAGTTGATACCCTAAATTGAAACGCTAAGGTTGCAGTAGAATTTCATACAAGATAGAGAAATAATTCAACAGGAAGTTGAGTAAATTTTACAAAAGTAGAAACACTTACACACGAATTTTTCGTTTCGCTATATTAAATATACTTGAAATATTCATTTGAATTGTGAATTATTTCTTTTATATGTATAGGAAATTGAATACGCTAAATGCATAAAAATGTCATTTTTATTGTTGCAAGCAAAAATAGTTAAAATCCTTATAAAATTAACTACATTACACATGGTGTGCTTCTGTGGTGGCCCTGCCCCCATTCCGATACGTTAAAGTGACTGCTCACCGAAGTATGTAGACGTTTTGGAATTATCTCCTAAATCAGGAAGTCAGGATATATCTGGTGGAAAGTATGTACGAGTATTTTAATTCGCGTAGATGATGAACTTTCTTGGAAATGTCATTTTATTTCATTTTTAAGGACGATTGTGTCATTTATTATGCTGGCCATTTCTTCTTTAATGACTCTTTTTGTTTCCGTCTGCCTGAATTCTTGAATGATACTTTCTGTTTCTGTCGTCTTGATTTTTTGAATGATACTTTTGGTTTCTGTCTTCTTTATTTCTTGAATGATACTTTTGGCTTCCGTCTTCTTGATTTCTTGAATGATACATTTCAGCACGACAGTAGATCATGTTATGCGTCGTGTTCTCTATGGCAATAATCATAAATAAATCTTTATTTATTTGTCAAGGATCTGCAGTACCAACAAAAGATTATGTTAAACGGCTATTATCTATCCCCAGGTGACTGATGGATATCCACACTTGGCGTTAAGGTCAGGGGTGGGAACTTCAGTTGTCGTTCTAACGCCTAATGTGTCGTCTTAGCTACATTAAGTCCATGTTTATTCAATGTTATTTTGATGTCATCTATCTACCGTTTTCTTGCTCTAAGTTTGGCTTTATGTCCGGATATACCTTTGTTATATTCTCTTATTGGTATTTGGTTTGGGTTTATTCTCATAAAGTGACTGAACCATTTTACTTGTTGTCTTTCAATAACTTCAATACATGATATTATACCAACTCTCTTCCTAATTTCTTCATTTCTTATTTTATAGTTTAGTAACCATTGCAGTTTTCCTCATACACTTCATTTCACATTTCAACGGAAATGGTTCAACGGTAACCATCTAAAACAAGTTGATAATTTGTGTTACCTAGGCAGCGCACTTACACCAACACTTTTCTTGGATGCTGAAGTAAATATACGTACAGAAAACGTGGCTAAAATGTTGGTATATTGTCTACGTGTGTCTGAAAAATTGAAAAGATAAAAATGTTGGTATATTGTCCACGTGTGTCTGAAAAATTGAAAAGATAAAAATAAAAAAAGACATAAATATATCAAGTGTCACGCCCGTCTACAACATCAATTCTATCAGGTCATCTGTATACGTCCGCTCTGCAGATGCCTTTTATTTAACTTATCGACAGAAACACGTCATCTTTCTTTCTTATTTACTTTTCGCTTTATACCACTTTATGTCTTGCAGCGTCGGGGGGGGGGGGTAGAAAAGTCATCTGTGTATGGCTTTTAATGGTTTTCATATATTTTTTCTTTCGATGACTTTTATTTCTGAAACCATCTTTTGAATGCTTGCCTTGGCTATGTATCAATCGTGTCTGTATAAAAAATATTTTTGAGGTACACTTTCTGATGATAGTCTGAAAGCATGTGAAAAGCATCAACCTTCTCTAATGCGCGTTCCTACGAAAGGCTAATCACGTTTCTCCAAGAAAAAGACCAAAGTAACCTCTAGTATTTACACGAAATATATTAATGTGATAGTGTTTAATGTGTAGTTCCCACGGTACGGAAGTAGTAATATGTGCTTCCTATAGAATATAAGCAGTAATGTGTACTTCCTGTAGAATGTAAGCAATAATATGTACTTCCTGTAAAATGTAAGCAACAATATGTACTTCCTGTAGAATGTAAGCAATAATATGTACTTCCAGTAGAATGTAAGCAATAATATGTACTTCCTGTAGAATGTAAGCAATAATATGTACTTCCAGTAGAATGTATGTAAGCAATAATATGTGCTTCCTGTAGAATGTAAGCAATAATATGTACTTCCTGTAGACTGTAAGCACTAATATGTGCTTCCGGTCGAATGTAAGCAATAATATGTGCTTCCGGTAGAATGTAAGCAATAATATGTACTTCCTGTAGAATGTAAGCAATAATATGTGCTTCCGGTAGAATGTAAGCAATAATATGTACTTCCGGTAGAATGTAAGCAGTAACATGAGCTTTTTGTAGAATGCAAGCAGTAATATGCACTTCCTGTAGAATGTAAACAGTAATATGTACTTCCTGTAGAATGCAATCAGTAATATGTGTTTCTAGTAGAATGTAAGCATTAATATGTGTTTCTTGTAGAATGTAAGCATTAATATGTGCTTCTTGTAGAATGTAAGCATTAATATGTACTTCCTGTAGAATGCATGCAGTAATATGTATTTCCCGCAGAATGCAAACAATAGTGCATGGTTCCGGTTGCATACAATCAGTAACGCATGGTCTGTGCATGATCTGAAAATCCAATGTTGCACCTTATCATGAACGTGGACGTGCGCTTGAACGTACCTAGTTTACTCCCCGATATAGACAATGTAACTCCCTAATGTAAATTCCCTAATCTCTTGATCGCATGAAGAAAATCATGACTTTAGTTTCTGTAGAAAGTTATTACGTTAATCTGAAAGTTTGAAATCTGAAATCTGTGAGTTATTACGTGCCGTTGCGCTCTGAAAAACATTTCCGCCTCAACTGGGGAATGAACCCTGGCTTCGCATATGAGTGGTCCTGGGTTCATTCCCCAGTTGAGGCGGAAATGTTTTTCAGATCGCAACGGCTCCCGGGTCGACCCAGCATTAAATGGGTACCGGATTAATCCGGGAAGGAAAGACTGCGAGGGAGAGGAGATGGCTACCACCCTCATTTGCAGAGCCTTTGAAATGTGAGATCGCTAACATCTCACACCCCTACGGCATTCATAAATGATATGGGTTACTTTACTTTTACTTCTTTACTATTACGTGAATCACAAACATATGAAAATAGAGCAACTATATCTGAATACAATGACTAAAACAAGGTTGAAAATGTGTAGAGAATTGATTTTATTGTATGTGGGTTATGTTCTCCATCCATTTTAAAGAAGTGGCACGCCGCCTGTAGAGTACCACTCATAGCACGTAACTCCGTATCCTCAAGTGATAATCCTCAAAGTTCACAGTATGCCACGAGCAGGATTCAAACCCACGACCTTTTGATCACAGAATAGAGAAACAAGAGGCTGTGATAGCATAACCATACGGCAGGTTTCTGACAAGGGAGCTACCTTTACCTTTAACCCAGACAGAACTATCGCAGTAGAAGCTGGCAGTAACAAAGAATAGTGGCAACACTGAAAGTAACATTACAATTCTCATTAAACCCTATATTCCACGGTGTTGTTGTTGTTGTTTTTTACAATCAACCATTTCGTCTCATATATCATCGTCATTTATGTGTTCACAATTTTAACATTATTTCCCTTTAAAACCAAATGTTTTTCCAAGTGTATTTGAATTTATCAAGATCATACATGGTTTGTATGATATTTTGCATGTATTCAAATTTGTAAACCAATTTTTTTCCCAGAAACATTTAGTAAAATTTTTTGTTTTTTTTGTTTTGTTAAATACAACAATCAGTGGACAAATCACGTGACAATAATCCGACTTTTTAGTTTCATATGTTATTCCACTGAGCTTCCGTTTCTCCAAGATTTTAAAAAATTGTGACTTAAGATACTGATCTAGCGATTTGCGTGCAACACACTTGATAACCCCCCCCCCAGTGTATAGCGCGCATATCGACGGATAGGGGGGCTCTCAATATTAAGCCTGTAGAACGTTGGATGTGTCGTAATATGTGTCTTGATCGGAATTTCGTTCGGTTTAATTATGTCAGCTTTCTGTTCTGTAGAAACATGTCCACTGATTCTTGTATAGTACCATTTTTAATTTTTTATTTTTTTTTTACAATTTATATTTTCCTTATTAAGCTTCACTTCAGTTAGTTTTCTAAAATGAACTACTCAGTATTGATACCATTTTATTTTATTTCTGTATTCAATATTTGGTGTTTTTTTAATTAAAAAAAATTAAATTCCTGTCCTTCAAAAATCACATTATAGAGAAAAGGGGTACCACACCCACACAAACTTTAATATACAATTTTTTTGTAACAATTTTTTTTTACATCTTCTGATATTGGAACATAATACTCTTGAAATATTCAGTAATCATATTTTAATCATGTGAAACCTTAATGGTGTAATAGAGAGTTTTAATATTTAATGTCAAGCTTAGATTTTGGCTCACTTTTATCAACTCCAGTTTTATTTTTCCGATCATATTTAATACGTTTTGGCTAAGATGTAAATAAAAATCTGTGATGTGGCAGAGTGTAATGTGGCAGAGTGTACAGTGATAGAGTGTCATGATAAAGGATTACAATTTATAAATCACGCACACAGATTAGGAATTCATTCCTTTTCTGTTCTCGTCTGGTCAATCTGTCCAATATAACGCATGAATGAGGAACTAGTTGTATGATTATAAGATTTCTGTAAAGTGATTTCTATTTAGAAATATTGAAGACATCTCTCGCTGTAGTTACGTACTTGACTTTTAAGGGAAGCCATGGATTCGATCCACGGCCATATTTACAAGTGCATTTTTTTTAACATCACTGAATTTCCACTTGCAGCTACCGAGTTACGTGCCATGAGTGGTACTTTTCACATGTGTCATGTGTCGTGAGAGAAGCGGCATGTCTCTGTCACCTTTCCCTCTTTCCAGACAATAGTATTAATGTTGTAATATAAGGAATCTAATATATAATCCATGGCGATAATTGACGTGACTCACAAGAATCACAAAAATTGATAGGCACCAATGAACGTGATTATATTACACAAATAGACTAGGATAAGTACGTGTAGATTACATTACATAAATAGACTAGGATAAGTGTGTGTAGATTACATTACATAAATAGACTAGGATAAATGTGTGTAGATTACATTACACAAATAGACTAGGATAAGCGTGTGTAGATTACATTACACAAATAGACTAGGATAAGTGTGTGTAGATTACATTACATAAATAGACTAGGATAAGTGTGTGTAGATTACATTACATAAATAGACTAGGATAAGTGTTTGTAGATTACATTACATAAATAGACTAGGATAAATGTGTGTAGATTACATTACACAAATAGACTAGGATAAGTATGTGTAGATTACATTACACAAATAGACTAGGATAAATGTGTGTAGATTACATTACACAAATAGACTAGGATAAATGTGTTTCTCCTCCTTCTAGGTGTTTCTCCATTATTTGTCTTTTTAAACAGTTGTGTGTCTTTATATGACCAAACAGGTGTAGTATTCTTTTTGCTATTGTGTTTAGTAACCAACACTCTGGAATCTTCAATGTGTTTATAATATCTTAACTTTTCTTTTTTTCTCTTCCATGATACTCTAAGCATTTTCTCTTGCATTTCATCTGAAAGGTGTTGATCTTCTTTGCCGCTGTTTTACTTAGGGTGCATGTTTCACAGCCGTATGTTGCAACCGGAGAAATAAAAGTTTTTAGCATTAACAATTTCATTTCTACTTTGTTGTTTTTCCATATGTTTTTCAACCGTGTTATTTTATAATATGCCATTGCCAATCTCTTCCTTATTTCTGTCATGCAGTCTCCTGCACCGCTGATGTTTGCTCCTAAGTATTCGAATTTATCCACACATTCTATCTCGATATTGTCTATTCTAATTTTTGGTTGTTGCTTTGTTATATCTGTTGACATGATTTTAGTTTTTTTGCGTGTTTAAATACAAGTTTTGTGCTTCGCTATATTTCTTTGTGTTCTTGATTAGTTGTTGCAATCCCTTTATATCATTTGAAAGAAGTACTGTGTCGTCTACGTAGCGTAGTTCAGGCATTTCGAATCCACTGATGTTTAAAGCGTGGTAGTCAGCGTTGTGTATGTCCTCTTTCATATTCCTCATTATATTTGCTTGGTAGCGTAAATGTTGAACAGGTATGGAGAGAGTGTGCACCCCTGTTTCACTCCACTCTGTACCTCACACCACTCTGAGAGATCGTCCTTTAACTTCCCTGCAGCTTTTTTATCTTGGTAAAACTCTTCTATAAGATGAGTCCGACGTCTTTTAAAACCCATGTTATTCATTATCTCCCATAGTTTCTGGTGTTGGACGCAGTCGAATGCATTTGAGTAATCTCTTAAGCACATGTACAGTGCAGGTGAGAATTTCCTACACTTTTCAATGATAAGTCTTATGTTAAGAATGTGATCTCTTGTTTCTCTGCCCGATCTGAAGCCGGCCTGTGTTTCGTTTATCTCCATCTCTTATTTTAGTTTTGTTCTTTGCATTATGATGTTTAACATTATTTTACTTGCTTGACTTATAATGGTTATTTCTAATTTGGTATTTTAAGCAAATCTCAAGGTCGCTTTTAAAAAAAAAAATATATTCCGGTTTGTCTATTCCTCCGGCCATGTACTGCTTGCCTGTTCTTTGCATTATAATTTGCGGCAAATATTAATTCCGGCCTCGTCACCTGCTTGTATCATTTCTGTTGTTAAAACAATGTTAAAAAAGCCTGGGGCTTTTTCTGTTTTCTAAACGTTCTATTGAAACTGTATGTAAATTATATTATTTTTCTTTATTCTCCTTGTTCTAATATCATTCAATGATTTTAGATGCCATTATATTCGTAATCTGAAATATCTATTTCATTAGATATTATAATGAATATATAATTAGATATTACTATATATATAGTGAGAGAGAGAGAAAGACATACAAATGTTCAATATCTGTTCTAACTTAACAACTCCCCCACACATTCTGAAATATATATATATTATCATTTTGCTTCAATATTGTGCGTCTTGTAGAAGGCATCTTTAATCTCATGTGACGTCTTGTGTTATTCATTCCTCTGTTGAGATATGGTGCCAGTAGCAAGATTGATAGGATTTTATACGTCGCTTCCTTTCAATATTGCTATATCTGTCTGGGACACCGGGACGTCAGAGTATAAGACAGTTAAGTAATATTGATCTGGTGTTAGCTAATGTCCCCATTAATTTATCTGTGTACCTTGAGTAAGCTGATGAGGATTTGATGTTGGCATCAATTTATGTTGTTGTTGTTGTTCGTCCATCATAGGGGATGATGACCATTTGTTACATCCACTTTTGAAAATTCAATTTGAGTTATGTCCTTGATTGAGCTCTTAAATGGCTAATGAGCCCTATTCGAGCTGTAAATGTCCTTGGAGATTTCGGACATGGAATGACGACAGTAGACGGATCTTGGTCTATCCGGACTTTCTAGCTGCTCTCCGCTGTTGAGCTGCTGCATTTCTCCTATTTTCACAAGATGATGCGCTCTTTTTTACGGTAGAACGCCATGTAGATCTATTTTGTGCAAGTTTTTCAATTTATCTATGTATCTAGATAAGCTCATGAGAACTGCCATGTCAAATCACCTTCTCTGTATTCGATGTCTGTTGCTAGGATACCTATAACCTTGTTGATAGTTCGGCTCTGTTGCTAGGATAACTATATCCTAGTTGATAGTTCGGCTCTGTTGCTAGGATAACTATATCCTAGTTGATAGTTCAGCTCTGCTGGTAGGATAGCTATAACTCAGTTGATAGTTCGGCTCTGTGGCGAAGTGGTACATAAAGCACATGTGAAAATCCGGAGCTTTCCGAAAGCATTGGCAAACTACTGAAAGTGTTTATATTGACTAGAAAAATCACTACAACCAAAAACTTCTTGGTTGATAGCTACGTCCTGAAAAAGATACGCTACCAATTTTATTTTATTTTTATTTTAATAGATAGTTAACACGCTTACTATCCACAGATTACAGCCTTATACAAAATTTCTGCGTCGGTAATTCTCGCCGGAAACCGCCGCTTCTGCAGTCGACATAGCTGTAAATGGATACATGACGATTAAGTTAGGAAAGGTAAACGCAGCAAGTAAAGAAACTGGCCACAACACGTAATAGTTGCTGCTAAGTTGCTGCTAGTTGCACCTAATAGTAAGTAAGTGAAGAATCATCTTCATCCCCGACGTCAAGTTGCTGCTATGTGATCTATATTTACCTATTACTAGGTTCGTTGTTTTTTTACTCATATTGTAGAACTAGTAATGTAACAGAGATATACATGTCCGGATTTTGTTGTTGTTTTTTTACTCATATTGTAGAACTAGTAATGTAACAGATAAACATGTCCTGATTTTGTTGTTGTTTTTTTTACTCATATTGTAGAACTAGTAATGTAACAGAGAATCATGGCGGATTTTGTTGTTGTTTTTTTACTCATATTGTACAACTAGTAATGTAACAGATAAACATGTCCTGATTTTGTTGTTGTTTTTTTACTCATATTGTAGAACTAGTAATGTAACAGAGATATACATGTCCTGATTTTGTTGTTGTTTTTTTACTCATATTGTAGAACTAGTAATGTAACAGAGATATACATGGCCGGATTTTGTTGTTTTTTTTTTACTCATATTGTAGAACTAGTAATGTAACAGAGAATCATGGCGGATTTTGTTGTTGTTTACAGAGCGGGATATCAACTACCCTGTGGAGTTATGGGTTTATTGCAATGTATAAACAAACGTACAACTTCTCATTTTTAAGCCTGCATTTACGATTTCCATAAACGCGTTTTAACATTGATTACCTACAGGTTTTAATGTGCGCCGGTAATATTTCATGATTTCCATAGAATATGTTTGTTTGGAATGTCAATATATATTTAATATTATGCTCCTGCATTTTTCATTTCTCCAGCACGTTTTTTCAATAACATTATTTGTTTTTTAATTGTTTATCGCCCACCTTTCGTCTTTACTGCTATTATAGTTATCAATCAAGCATTTATTTTTACGGGGTTTTTTATAGAATGTATTTTCTTGTTACTTTTATGTTGTCTGTCAACTTCTTTTCGTGCATTGGTTTTCAATGTGTTACATGTGGAGCGACGGAAACTTGCAGTTGTGCCACAGAGGGAGGGACAGAAAGATGGTTATGTCAACGATACATAATAAAATAAAAAGCTTAACCCCCGCCCCCCCCCCTTTCCACGGTGTCTTGCATAGAAAGAAAATTACCTCTTTTACACACACACTAGGCCACACAAGAAGATTAGTTAGAAAAGGGGGTCATGGGCTCTGATTTGTACATGTCACTATTCTATCTGAAATTTTTCCGCCCCTGTGCTACATTGGTCTTGGACTATTACTTCAGAGTGCAAAGAATAGGGTCACTGTCTTATTTTCAGGCATGCGTAGGAAGCGATTATGGAAAGTTGGAGGATAAGTTGACAATCACTGAATGTGAAAATAACATAATTTTCACATCTTGTATCCATTTCTTGTTTGCGTCTTCTATGAAATTAACTCCGTGGACGACGAAGAGATGCAGTCGTGGGACATTGCACCTTTGTCTTTTGTGGTAGACTTCTACAAGTAAATTCAAGAAGGAAGCCAGAGGATAAATTAAAAATTCGTGAGTCTAACGGGAATTGAACCAGTCCGTTCAACGGCACCAAATCGCCTAGCAACTCTCGTACACGAGATTTTCCGTACTTGACTAACCGCATCTCCAAAAAAAAGATGAGATTTTGTCAAGACATTCAAACTGTGCACTCAAGTCGATGAGAACGGAACAAACGAGACAAGGACCATTGCAACAACAACGAACATCCCGTAGAGGTATTGCAGTATACTCAGTAACAACAAACATAGAACATATAATATCCGTATTAGTTCTACAAGGACTGATATGTCTGTGAACGAACTGGTTCAGTTCCCGTTAGACTCAAGAATGTTTAATTTATCCTCTTGCTTCCTTCTTGAATTTACTTGTATAAGCAATTATTTGAAGCAAAATTGTACTGTCTATATGTTATCCATGTAGACCTATCGGCCCCTGTATAAGTAATACGAATATTATATGTTATATGTTTGTTGTTACTGAGGATATTTCAATACCTGTACGGGATGTTCGTTGTTGTTGTAATGGTCCTTGTCTCGATTTGTCCATTCTCAGTGACATGAGTGCACAGTTTGAATGTCTTAACAAAATCGCATCTTTTTTTAGAGATGCGGTTACTCAAGTACCGAAAATCTCGTGTACGAGAGTTGCTATGCGATTTGGTGCCGTTGAACGGACTGGTTCAATTCCCTTTAGACTCAAGAATTGGTAGACTTCTAGGTGACAGGAAATGCTAGATGTGCCATTCCTGTTGATATGTCAACAAATTCGACAGAAGAATGATGAAACAGTTGGACCAGATGTGTGTTTTGCCTCAGGCAGGATGCTGTAATTCTGGGATCTGCCACACTGGAACGTCTCTCTTCGGGGACTAAACATGCAGCCATAACCCCAGTCATATACATTGGTTGGTTGGTTGGTTAGTTAGTTAGTTGTCGGATCATCATCACTGCAAACTAGACACGTGAATATCTGCTTAGATCTCTACTTGAGTGTATCCGCCATTGCACTTCTCCTGACAGTACCGGTCCTATGCTGGTTGACCATAATTCTTCTGCACACTCCAAAATATTCACTTTTAGCAACACCGTATTTCAATTCACAATCTTTAATCCTGGACATGGAAAAGAAATCATCATCCACACTAGTCTCACTCTCGCGTGATATATCTCTTATGGAGTTCAAAACGTCAGCGCTATCCATTGTCCCATCACCCTGTGCCACAATCGCGCATGACGCCAGTTGATCTGCTCTTTTATTGCCTCGAATACCCACATGCCCCGGCATGAAAATAAATGTAGCTGCTTTCAAACTCGCCTTCCTCAGGGCTTCACTCCACTGTTTGCGAACGAGACCCACTTGTGCCTTCCTAATCATACTCATAGACTCACTCAAGAAGCAGACCCGTGTTATCTTCTGTGTGTCTGCTTACTCAAATGCCCTGGTCACCGCCATGATCGCCATGGTCATATTACTCGTAGTTACAGCAAAGACCCCACTCTTCTTCCTGATTGTTTTACCAGCGCACTGAGCTGTGAAGGCCCAAGCACTACGAACATGTCTAATCACAGATCCATCAGTGTATATAATCACGTCCCCATCTTTGGCGCATTTTGGTAACATTTCTTCAATATTTTCTTTACGCTTTTATTTCAATCTTTTCTTTGCTTCTACTTCAGCAGTAGCGGTAACACACATGGCTACGAGATTACATCTTACGCGGGATGCTAAGTTAAAATATCATATTTTTCAGTTCTGTCAACATTGCATGTCAGATGACTATGCGATTTCTGTTGGACATAAGTCGAAAATTGGGTACGACAAATTAATATGAGAAACACAGAAACAAAAGATGAATTATCACAATCTAAATACTTACTACAATCTGTGGATTGGTTTTTTATATTAGGATAACTTGGTTTTTTGTACAGATTTTTCCAGACATCATTGATGGTGTCGTCACCTGTGGACATAATCAGATACAAGTAGACTTATTGAATATATAAAGATAACGTATCCAAGATCTCAAGTCCTGTGTGTCACCTGTGAAAAAAAATCATTTTTACATCTTGTCTCAATTTCTTACTTTTGCACTGATGTCAAATAATTTCCATAGATGACGTTGAGATGACGGCTTGTAGACAGTGCATCTTTGTCGTTTTGTGGTAGACTCCTCTGTAACGGTGAGAGCTAGGCGTGCCATTATTGCGGTTGGGTCAACTAATCCGATATAAGTATGATAAATACTTGGTCTAGAAATGTGTGCTGGGCTTATGGCAGAAAATGGTCATCTTGGGATACCGACACGATGGAATGCCTCCCTTCGAGGACTAAATATGCATCCATAAACCTCCTTACGAATGCCTCCCTTCGAGGACTAAATATGCATCCATAAACCTCCTTACGAATGCCTCCCTTCGAGGACTAAATATGCATCCATAAACCTCCTTACGAATGCGTCCCTTCGAGGACTAAATATGCATTCATAAACCTCCTTACGAATGCCTCCCATTGAGGACTAAATATGCATCCATAAACCTCCTTACGAATGCCTCCCTTCGAGGACTAAATATGCATCCATAAACCTCCTTACGAATGCGTCCCTTCGAGGACTAAATATGCATTCATAAACCTCCTTACGAATGCCTCCCATTGAGGACTAAATATGCATCCATAAACCTCCTTACGAATGCCTCCCATTGAGGACTAAATATGCATCAACCTCCCTTACACAACCATGTCGTTGAGATAACCCTATACAAGTCAAGGTGTCGCCTTAGTTACAAAACTGAGCAGAGCCTGAGGGGTTTTGTCAGAAAGACTGTGGGCTGTCAATGTGACAGTTATTAGTTCTGCACGTGGGTGTGATGTCTGTCAACTATTTCACTTGTTCTTGACAGTGAATATTATAGACACTTGGACAGTCGTCTAGTGTGACAGTGGAATAATGACGGATACGTCACTTGTCCATGACAAACTATTGTGACATTGAAACGTTGATGCGTCACTTTGGCGTGACCAAGTCACCAAGTGTGACAGTGTAAGATTAGTCACCGAATGACTAGGTATCAACTGTGAGTCACGATGTGTGTGACGCTGAGAAACCTAGTAGGAAAGTCCATGGTGTATTATTTATCGTCCAGAAAACTGAGGAAAATATTATTATGATAATGATGATGATGATTATCTGAATACTTGTTGTTACTGCCTTTCATACAACATATTTTCTCTCTGTCTCTGTAATGTCATACCTCTCAGAACCGCTGACGTCTGTGCTCCTGCACTTCCTTCTCAAGTTGTGAAGCAAGATATCCAAATAAGATAACGTCAATGTTGAAGCTTCTCAAACATTTTGAGTCATTGAAGGATTACTCTATCCACCCTTCGATCGATTGAAAATAAAGGAAAGATTACTCTATCCACCATTCGACCTGATTGCAAATTTTAAAAAAAACTAACTCGTGACCTCTAACAATACTATAAGACATCTGTATAGGATTAATTAGGAGTTTATTCGTTACGTTTTTACTATTGTCGTGATTTGAGTTGGTCACTATTTATATACTTGGAGCCGCATGCCAACAATAGTCAAGACCACGTAACGAAACGCACAGAAAAAAATCAAAATAGGCCTTTCAGGTCAAGTTAGCGTTTTCTGTACACAGGTCTTCTATACTGGAGACGGTCATTTCTCACTACACATTATCTGTTTGTGATGCTCTTGTCAGGTATTGAAGACAACACTACTGGTCTAGTTCAGGTAGCTCTTCCTCAGAATTGTATCGAGTCCACTGTCAAATAGACAGCCATGTATACTCATCGGGATTAGTTAGTTGAGTATAGATCTCCGTTGTGACATTTGTTCTACGTAACTTAACCTTTGCAGTGTTAGATACGTTGCGTAAAATTATAGATTTTGGGAAAAGAAGGAGGGGTTAAAAGGATTAGAATTAGTGTTTAGAATTAATAATTAAGTCTCTAAGAATTCTCGTCTAAAGCGTGAATCAATATGATTGGTTGTTTTTTTTAAAGGGAAATCCGAGACGTTAATGTTAACAGTGTGCTATTTATAGCCCAAAGTAGACCTGTACTAGAAATCACCAGTGAGTTATTATTCTATAGCCAAACACGCACATATGGCGGATGTCATAGATTTCCATGTCTCTCGTTTCATTGCCATTTGCTTTAGATCTTCGGAATACTCATCCGGATTCTTCCATTTTAAAAAATGATGTTATTTGACTTTTTCACTTTTTTCTATGATTTTCATCGGTAACATTCTGTATGTGTCCCGCCGAAAGCCACTGAAAATTTCCAATTGGGGGAGGGGGAATGTGGGGTGATGGAGAAACCGTTATTTTTGAAGTATGATAATTGATGAGTCCAGAGAGCTGTATAATTGATCAAGGACTCAATTGGATAGATGACAGAGATATTAGCGCTTGGACGGGGGTGTCAGTATAGAGGAATGGGGAGAGACCAAGAAATAAATTGAGGAAAGAATTGTTCGGCTCCGAGACACAAAGGGGTGTGGTAAAACATGGATAGCTGGAAGAATTATTGGACACAGAGACACAAAGGGGTGTGGTAAAACATGGATCATCATCAGGTGCCATGCCGGGTGGCGTAGGCGGTCATGGCTCTCTGTCCACAGTATTATGTATCAAAGTCGTTGTTGTTTCCTTGTCGTGCCAGGTTGTCAAACTAATATTTTCTCACGTTGTCTCCCTCTGTCTCTGGTGCCTTCAATTTTCCCTGTTGTGATTATGTTCTCTAAACCTGCCTGTCTCATGAAGTGGCAAAAAAAAAGAAGAGTGCCTTTTTATTATATTGTTGATTAAGATCGGTTTCGCATTTAACTCTTTCAACACCTCTACATTAGTTTTTCTGGCAGTCCATGGTATTTTCAACATACTTCTGTAGAACCACATCTCTGTTTCCTCCAATCTCCCATTTTCCAGTTTGTTTATTGTCCAAGACTCGCACCCATATGTTAGTATAGGGGTTATATAGCACTGCAGAACACTCTTTCCTACCTCTAATGACAAGGTCTTATTACACAGTATATTTTTCATTTTTCTGAATGTTGTTTTTGCCTGTCCTATTCTGCATCTTATTTCTGTTGAACTTCTTCCATCTGCTGTTATAATTGTACCTAGATATTTGAATTGGTGGACCTGTTTTAATACTATATCATTCACTATGATCTTGCAAGATGTGTTATTTTGTTTCTTCGAAATAACCATTACTTCTGTTTTCTTGATATTTAGGAGGAGTCCTTTCTCTTTACTTTCTGTGACTACTACTTTACATTTTGAAGGTCTTCCTTACTTTTTGCAATCAGAACAGTGTCATCCGCATTTCTCAAATTATTTATGTTATGTCCTCCCACTGATACTCCTGGGATATCTACTATTGCACGCAATATGTTTTTACTGTATAAAGATAACAGGTCTGGTGAAAGTAGGTATCCCTGTCTGACTACTTGTTTTTTGTGTGTTGAAAATGGCCAAATTGATTTCCTACTCTTATTGCTGCTGTTTGTTGCCAATACATGTTCTTGATTATTCTTAAATTCTTGCTGTCAATGTTCAGATTCTCCAGCATGTGTATAATTTCGCTATGTTTAACTTTGCCAAATGCTTTAGTGTAGTCTATAAAACTGAAGTACAGATCTGTTTTTACCTCTATAGACCTCTCTATTAGTGTTCTCAATATATAAATAGCATTGTTGGTACCTTTGCCTTCTCCAAAGCCACATTGTTCTTGACTTATTTCTGATTTTATTTTGTTTCTCACTCTCTTCATGATGATTCTGAGAAGTATTTTGGTTATTTGGCTCATGAGGCTGATTGTACGGTGTTCTTCACATTCTGTGGTCCCTGGTTTCTTAGGTAAAGCTATAAATATGGACCTCATTAAGTCATCGGGTATGTTTCCGTTATTATATATGTCATTCAGCAATTTTAAAACATGGATAGCTGGCAGAATTATTATTGGACGCAGAGACACAAAGTGATGTGTTAAAATATGGATAGCTGGAAGAATTGTTGGACGCAGAGACACAAAGGGGTGTGGTAAATAAGTATGTAAGTATAATACAGAATGAAGAGACAGTATACCCCCACCCCCTTTTTTCAAACTTTTAGCAGTAGTAAAAATAAAGGTAGTGCTTAACAGACTTACATATAGCGCCTTCGTCTGTACCATCCTTACAGTCAGACTGACCATCACACATCACAGTTTTGTTGAAACACTCATCATTGGACGAGCATGGAACAGTGCCTGGGGGACATTTGGTACGAAATATTTTCTTGGAGACTGTGGCTTTTGTGGAGGTAGACACTGTAAAATAGAAGTCACAAAAGAAATGTTGTATTGCATGTGCAAGATAATTATACATAGAAATAGTAATCTTTACTTGTTTCTGGTTGGGGGGAGGGGAATCTACCTCTATCTATCTATTGTCTTGTCTCTGCTTCTGCTGTGAGGCGTCGCATGATTGAATGATGATCGGTTTTCGGGCTATTGCACGTTTGGTCGCTTGATATGCAGTAATACTGTGCCTTGTCGGAATGTTGGTAACTCCTTCAATCCAACTTCTTCGCAGTCTTCCTCTGTATCTTGCTATTTCCATTTTCATATTGCATGCTCTTGCTGCTGGCCAATAATGGTTTATTCTCATTAGATGGCCGAACAATTTCAATATTTGTTTTTCAATATATTTGACCACCGATGTTGTTCCAACAGTTCTTGTAATCTCCTAGTTTCTCACTTCATCTCTTCTTTTTCTGTTTGCTGCTTTTCTTAGACATCACATTTCATTCATAGTAAGCTTTCTATCTTTTTCTTTAGTTAGTGTCCATGACTGACATTGAAAACATAATGTTGGAATGAATATTGTATTTATGATTTGTCTTTTGATTTCCAACTGGATAGATATGTGTTTCAAAAATGGTGTAATTTCCTAATTTATGCAGTTGGTTTTTTGAATTCTTGTCTCGAGCTCTCTGTCCATTCTGCGATCGGCGCAAAAATGCTCCCTGGATATTTAAATTCCTGCACTTGTTTTTTTGTTTTTTTTTAAATGTCTGGGGAGCTACCTACCTACTAATAAAATGTCACTCGGGGTTCCCACTCTAAAATATTCACGCCGCTGCAAATAATAATACTAGCTCTGTTGCTAATGTAATAATCTGTAATTTAAAGCATACAAGTGGGCGTTTGTGGTTATGCCGATAGTAACACAGACAGCAGGAAAAAGGTCTAGTATGATCTAAGTTAGCTTTGAGTTGTGTGTATTACGGAGACCAGTTCTCTCGTAAGGCAGACCTACTAGCAATATGGTTACATGTATCCACCCTTCAGTAGAAGTAGCAAAAATATTAAACGTATTAGATAAGTTAGATAAATTAGAAGTCGGATGTGTTGGAACATTGACGAACATAAAACAACCACACAACGCATTTTTGTTTCTGGACTACATCTTGCTGCAAACTAAATTGTCCTGCTGCAAGAAAAGTATGGTGGGAGTTTGATAACGAGCACGATAAACACAGTATATCAAAACCAAATTGCAAAAAATACTATCACCGACATATTTGTCATCAATGATGTCCCACTAGAGAGTGTAAGGTTTGACAAGTAATTTTATAACCGTGCCCGTGGGGGTTGACTATCCTCTAGAAGATAATAGGCGTGTTTTTATGAAGAACTTACAGCAAGTAAACACTTATAATCACTCTAAATGTATTTACTCGTTGACTAGAAATAATTTATACTTATTTAATGTAAGTCTTGATATAATTTTCTATTAATTTAGATCAGGCTGTCTAAACACGGTGCTCGCGACTCCATAACAGGAAAAATACATAATTTGACAGTTTGACTATCCACGGTTATGGGGGATAGAAACGGAAAAGAAATCATTAGTTATATAACCAGTTTTCACCTTCATTTTCATCTTCAATTTCATTTGCATTCTATTATATATTATGATGTTCTCAGAATTAGTATTATTCGTGGGCAGGGCTCGCTGTCTGAAAAAGTTGAGAACCTCTGATTTAAAAAAAAAACACAGTAGACAATCACTTTTAAATTGTTTTCATTGATTACTAACTCTCAGCTAGTGAAAGTAGCATTTTTATATTTTTTTGACAGGAATCGTTGAGCTTCTACCTTCTCTACTTATCTTGTTGTTGTTAATGATGATGCTTTCATTTTGATCCCCAAATGTTGATGCTTTCATTTTGATCCCCATGAATTACGAACTTTTAGCTCGTAATCTATCCTGACGATTTCTATCCATCTTTTCCGTGGTCTTCCTCTGGTTTTGTACCCTGATCTCATTTGGTTATATGCCTATACGGGCAACTTCTTGTGAATATCTTACTTCACACGTGCAATATGTGCTTCTAGCAGTAGTTTACTACCATATACCAGAAGATAAACTCTCAGTGGTGTGCAATATGTGGTTCAAGCAGTACTTTACTACTGCATACCCAGAAGATTAACTCTCAGCGGTGTTCAATACTTTGAGAAGACGCCTCCTGCTCAGAGTGAACAAATTATATGGTTTTTGTGACCGTTGAGAACTATTCAGCAACATTCCGAGTTGGCGTCATGATATTCAGCTCACTTGCCCATCATCCTTTCCTCTCAGAGGTGTTCATATCAACACAACGGTGGACCATGATTGCTGGAATACATAGGACAATCAACTATGCATTCCATGTAAACCACGATGTTTTCTAACCATTCATGTATAATATATTTGCCTGACTCTGGGCACTCCCAGGTATTTGTTATATCGTGCACAGAGTTGCCTTCCATCACACCCCATATTCATAGCAGAAGCATCAAGTACACGTTGACAGCTAGGATTATGGTCAAGACTGGAAATTATCTGGTTCCTCCAACATGATGCGTAATGCTGGGTTCTCTGAATGTTGCACCAAGAAGACAGGCGTAATTGTAGAGATGAAATGTTGTGGGACTTTCATAAGAAGAAAGTCTTACTGTGGCGGCATATCGCCAACTTAGCGTGTACTGCTGTATAATAGTATGATAGGCCAATAGAGAGATCTTCTTTAGAACTTCCGTCTATCATTGTAATGGTTACAAGAAATAACATAAACAAAGTCCATCGTCATTAATGATTGAAATGTACATGTCTCGGTAATTAGAGATCTAATCCAACAGAAATATTAATAATAAATTGAAAACACGATACGAAATAGAAAGTATTATTGAAATAGTTCCTGAATTTGAGCATCATTGGTTGGTTGTTGATCAAAGCCGCCCGTTTGCTCAAAGGCAGTGCATAGAAAAATCAGTGACACTAGGCGGCTAACAGTTTCGGTGCCTTTTTTTTGTGCTAACTTGGCAAAAAAGTGTTGTGTGCACACAATGTACATCATTTCGTCCACTGGGGCCTATTCTGAGGCTGGGGCCGCTAGGCTACTGCCTAGTTTGCCGAGGCAGAATTTCACCACTGCTTTACATATATCATTTGGACCATCAGTAACTATGGGAAATAATTATAGAAATGGGCTTCCCCGAAAGTCTATATTTAATCACTCTAATATAACCAACAAGCAGCTGTGAGAGTTGATGGTGACATCTCAGAATGGTTTTCGGTAGATAGCGAGGAAAGACAGGGATGTACCCTAGCACCATACTTATATAATATATATATATGCGGGAAAACATCATGAGGAAAGTGAAGAACAAAGAGCACAACAAATTCCATACCCAAAATATAGGAGGATATGAAATACCAGAGATAAGATAAGCAAATGATCAAACACTTTTTCAATGTCTACAAAAGAAATAAAGGTAGATAGAGAATGCCAACTCCCATGTCTATCAAAATATGTGGACATAACATTATTTTTTTTCACATAACATTTTTACAGACTTACATTTATAATTTGCCATGAAAATCTTGCTGTCAATAAAGAGTTTAATATCAAACGACACTATGAAACGAATCATAGAAAATACAATGCATATAATGGACAGGCAAGGAAGGATGTTCTGAAACGTAAAATCAGTCTGGACAAGCAATCTTTGTTGTTTCAAGAACAGAACACAGAGGTTGAATTAAATAGAATGTCTAGCTATTTTATGTCGAAGTTAATAGCAGAACATATGAAGCCATACACTGATGAATATTTCGTTAAAATGTACATAATGGTAGCTGTAGATAACATATGTCAGGAAGAAAATTATGTTTTGAAATGCTGTATATTTTCAAGAACAGTTACACGGCGAGTAGAAGAAATGTCAGCTGATATGAAAAATACTTGAACAGACCACTGCAGCGGTTTTCAGTTCTTCTCACTAGCTCTAGTTCGTCATCCATCCGCTTTGTTGAAGATAATTTGAATGTTTTTTTCAGATCGCAACGGCTTCCGGATCGACCCAGCCTTAAATGGGTACCAGATTAATCCGGAAAGTACAGACTGCGAGGGAGAGGAGATGGAAACCGCCCTCATATAGCAGAGGCACTGAAATGTGAGATCACTAACATCTCACATCGCTACAGCATTACCAAATTATATTGGTATCTTTACTTACTAGCTCTTGATGAGAGCACGGATACCAAAGACAGCGTTCATCTTGGAGTGTATGTACTTGGAGTCAGTTCTTCTTCTTCTTCTTCAGCGTTCATTCTCAAATTCCCACTGGATTTTTCTTGTAACAGGACAAAGATCCTACAAGATTTTTCAGTTGGATGTAGTCCAGAGAATGGAAATGCGTTGTGTTGCCGTTTTATTTGCGCCAGTGGCCCAACACATCCGTCTTCGGCGGGGGAGTCAGTTCAACTGTAGACATTGTTGAAAAGTTGATTTATATGACATCTATGAAGGACAACAAATATGGCAGATATTCTTGAAGCAATACTAAAATGCACAACGTAGATGAAGCTGCGTTTATCAAAATGAGTGTGCTGAACTACCGATGGAACACCCAACATGGTTGAAGAAAAAGTGTCATAGCCCTGCTTCAATGTTATTTGGAAAGTTTTTGAATTCAGCACAAAGTAAGAAAAGTGCACTGAATAATACATCAGATAACATTGTGAAGTATCAACCGACAATACGACAGTAAATTATGAATGAAATAAATAAGACATTAAGAGTTATTGTATAACAGAAACAATTATTGGTTATTGTATACAAGAAACTATATGTTATATATATATATATATATATATATATATATATATATATATATATATATATATATATATATATATATATATATATATATATATATATATCGTATATATATATTTACTTATATTTATTTATTTTTCTTAATGGGAGATTAAAAACGGAAACAGGAAGATAACAGAAAAATAAATAATAAAATTTAAATAAAAAATAAAATAAAAAATATTTCCTTCACAGGTACTCTACACGGCGAGTCACTCCCTAAAGTGGCGTCAAATCCCAAGGCGGAAACTGAACATAGTGACCCAGAGCCAGCAGCGACCCAGAACCAGTCACCATCATGAAATCCAGGAGGAGACCAGAGTGAAGCAGAGACAGAGCGAACCAAAATTAACTCAGGAATTCCTTTCATCAACATCAGCACCATCTTTTTTTAACAGTGCTTCTTAGGACTATATCCTACCCCCTACCCCCCACACCCCTCCCCCAACCCACAATGTCTATTGTCCTTTTGAGGACACACAGATCAGACACAAGGTTAAATGATCATTTCGTAACACGACAATTCAGATCATTAGGCCACACAATATGCAAAATTTATCCATAGTAATTTCATCCAAGGTTGAAGAAGGCGTATCTTGGACCAGCAAGACAAATCCAGCAGCTAACTAACTAAGATAGCATTGTGTGTGTGTGTGTGTGTGTGTGTGTGTGTTCAAGATTTTAACATCAATGACGTCATGAAAGTCGTGCTGAAGGCAGTTCATCAAATTTTATCTCGGGGACTGAAGCATCGTCAGTTTCAACAGCTATTGTTCGAAACAGAAGCTCAGTACGGGGATCTTTTATATTTCGGCGAAGTTCACTGGCTTAGTTGAACTGCTATGTTAGAAAGTGTACGCGCTGCATGAAGACATCGCAGTATTTTTAAAGTAAAAATATTAATTATTTGGAATTTTGTAACCACCCACCATCCCCCCACAACCCACCCCCCCCCCCATCCTAATGACTTTTAAATCTAAAATATATTGTAGTTTTAACATTATATTTAAACATCTTGAACTTGCATCTTCAAGGAATAAAAAAAAATATCATCCATGACTTGTGATATATCTTCGCATTTGAAACAAAATTACAACTCTGGCACTGTCATCGTCTGAAATCAAACTACTGGTATATACATTTCCCTAATCTACAGGAGACCAGACTAAGAGAAGTCAAAATGTTGGTTTCTGTTATAAGTAAACTGAGATTTTAAATCGCATTCCGTTTAGCTGACATTCGTTCAGTGATAATTGATTTGAGGAGTTTTATCACTTCATTTGATGTGGAAGTAGGCACCGTTCCAGAGAATGTCCAAATGCAGCTTTTTTGAGTGATGTGTTAAAATCTAAATTTCGTACAGACTATGTGATATTATTAAATTTTTACATAATATACGTTCTCGAATATGAGACTTGTACCAACTTTGTATCTCACACGATCAAGATGGCTCAGTGTTAGGCAGTACTTACATGTGCGAGATACTCCACTCAATGTTCAGCAGTACTTACATGTTTAAGAAACTCCGCTCAATGTTCGGCAGTACTTACATGTGTAAGCAACTCCACTCAATGTTCAGCAGTACTTATATGTGTAAGCAACTCCACTCACTGTTCAGCAGTACTTACATGTGTAAGCAACTCCACTCAATGTTCAGCAGTACTTACATGTGTAAGCAACTCCACTCAATGTTCGGCAGTACTTACATGTGTAAGCAACTCCACTCAATGTTCAGCAATACTTATATGTGTAAGCAACTCCACTCAATGTTCAGCAGTACTTACATGTGTAAGCAACTCCACTCAATGTTCAGCAATACTTATGTGTGTAAGCAACTCCACTCAATGTTCAGCAATACTTATATGTGTAAGCAACTCCACTCAATGTTCAGCAGTACTTACATGTGTAAGCAACTCCACTCAATGTTCAGCGGTACTTATATGTGTAAGAAACTCTCTTCAAAAATTAAGTACATGAAAAACAAGTTAAGAACCCGGCTTAACAATGCCAATTTAAATGACATTATATTATATATCTGACTTTATACAGCTGGTGTCCAAATATTGAAAGACTTTCACTTGACAAACAACATCAAGCTTCACATTAATTTCTATGATCTAAAAATATGTATATGTATCGATTTATACGAGTTCAAGACATACATCTCAAGAATGTATCGATTTATTCGACTTCAAGACATAAATCTCAAGAATGTATCGATTTATACGTCTTCAAGACATAAATCTCATGCAAGTAAAGTATACAATTTTAAGCAGAGTGTACATCCAGCACACATCAATCTATTCATGTCATCAATCGTAGATTATACATCCTTCAATCTCAACTAGACGTGTCATCAATCGTAGATTATATATCCTTCAATCTCAACTAGACGTGTCATCATTCGTAGATTATACATTTGTCAATAATCCTGCATATTTAACTCGCACAGCGTCAAATATATTTGTTCATTTGACTTGCTCTGTGTTTTCTGCAAACTGACGACACAAAGTACATTCCATGACATTAATAATCACTGGAATCGGCAAAGATTAGTGATGTTTCGTGACCTCAGCCAAGACACGTGATGTTTCGTGACATCAGCCAAGACACGTGATGTTTCGTGACATCAGCCAAGACACGTGATGTTTCGTGACATCAGCCAAGACACGTGATGTTTCGTGACATCAGTCAGGTTATGCTTCGTGAGATCAGCCAAGTGATGCTTCTTGAAATCAGCCAAGATAAATGACGCTGAGTAATATAATCATGCGGGCTATTCTAGAGAAGGGAATGGTATTTACAGTGAGGGAAATCCAGGATAATTTTAGTAACAACCGACTCTATTTGTGACGCTGTAACATAATCATATTTATATATAGATTACCGTGATCGATTCCAGGAACTTCCACCTACATGATGTCCTACCTACATGGTCTCCTACCTACATGATGTCCTACCTACATTATGTCCTACCTACTTGATGTCCTACCTACATGGTGTCCTACCTACATGGTGTCCTACCTACATGATGTCCTACCTGCATGATGTCCTACCTACATGATGTCCTACCTACGTGGTCACCTACCTACATGATGTCCTACCTACATGGTCTCCTACCTACATGATCTCCTACCTACATGATGTCCTACCTACATGATGTCCTACCTACATGATGTCCTACTCACATGATGTTCTACCTACATGGTCTCCTACCTACATGATGTCCTACCTACATGATGTCCTACCTACATGATGTCCTACTTACATGATGTCCTACCTACATGATGTCCTACCTACATGATGTCCTACCTACATGATCTCCTACCTACATGATGTCCTACCTACATGATCTCCTACCTACATGATGTCCTACCTACATGATCTCCTACCTACATGATGTCCTACCTACATGATGTCCTACCTACATGATGTCCTACCTACATGATCTCCTACCTACATGATGTCCTATCTACATGATGTCCTACCTACATGACCTCCTACCTACATGATCTCCTACCTACATGATGTCCTACCTACATGACCTCCTACCTACATGATCTCCTACCTACATGATGTCCTACCTACATGATGTCCTACCTACATGATGTCCTACCTACATGATGTCCTACCTGCATGGTCTCCTACCTACATGATGTTCTACCTACATGATCTTCCACCTACATGATCTTCCACCTACATGATGTTCTACCTACATGATCTTCCACCTACATAATCTTTCACAACCGAAACGTCAATTGTGCTGTCCTACACAAAATATGAATTTTCGATTATTTCTCTAGCGGCAAAAGCTGACATGATTAATGTCAAATTGATGACCCCAGCACTTTCTTCGTATACACATTTCCTCTGATTAAGATACCACTGTTCAATCTTTCTATATACTTTGATATGGCATTATGGGAATAAAATTGAGTTGCATATATTAACTCAACTCCTAAAATACATTCGAATGTGCATCAGAACTAACTAGTTATTTATGAATGAGCTAGACTACGGTGAAACTACTTCCCAGCGGAGATAGCATAAAAAGAAGTCCATCTCCAATTATTCTCCAAGGCATTTCCAGCAAGGTTGCCAAATAGTTGGTGTTTAGATAAGATTTTGCCAAATTCCTAAGATTTTGAGTAGAACCTGAGAAGTAATTGGATTGTAGTGTCACTTTTCATGAAAATCTGCGCGATACTACTCGGAGCCTGGAGTTGATTGCTCTGTTATCAATTTGAGAGTCTCAACACGAGTGTTGAAGCATCAAGAACAAATAAAAACATAATCAAACGAGCTTGAATTCAGTTCAATTCAAATAGATATAATGTTCAAAGCGCCATTCGGTAGATCAGGTTGTATATTTTAATGTTCTTTTTGTTGTGATGTTCTGTTTGTTGCCTTCTGTATGTTGTGCTCAGTTTATTACGTTCTGTTTTCTTGCTCTGTTTATTGCATTCTGTTTGTTGTGCTCTGTTGTATTCCGTTTGTCATTGTATTCTGTTTATTGTTTTCTGTTTGTTATGTTTTCTTTGCTGTTTTCTGCTTTTTATGCGTTGTGTTTATTTTGTTCTGTTTATTGTGATCTGTCGCAGTATTCTTATCCTATTATATTTTTTTTTCTTATATTTATTTTGTTATTTTGCTGTGTTTTGTTTGTTGTATTGTGTTTGGTGTATTCTATTTGCTGTGTTCTGTTTATGTTTTGTTTGTTATATTCTGTCTGTTCTTTTCGGTTTGTTGTGCTCTGTTTGTTGCATTATGTTTGCTGTGTTATGTTTGTTGCGTTTGTTGTGTGGTGTTTGTTGTATTACGTTGTGTTCTCTATGTTGAGGTCTGTTAGTTGTGTTTTCTTTTATTCTGAGTTATGTTTGTTCTGTTCGTTCTATACCGCTTTGTTACGTTTGTTGTGCTATGTTGTATGATGATATATGTTTATTGTATTGTGCTTGTTGTGTTGTATTTGTTGTGCTTGTTGTATTCTGTTTGTTGTGTTGTGCCTGTTATGTTTTGTTTCGTAGGTTTAG
Source organism: Meghimatium bilineatum (assembly GCA_034231615.1). NCBI lineage: Eukaryota > Metazoa > Mollusca > Gastropoda > Stylommatophora > Philomycidae > Meghimatium > Meghimatium bilineatum. The sequence goes on along the minus strand of CM067319.1, from coordinate 13,078,036 downwards.
TTAGTTGTGTTCTGTTGTGTTTTTGTGTGTCACGGTGTGCTCTATTTTGTTTTGTTTGTTGTGTCATGGTATGCTTTGCTGTGTTGTGCTTTTTGTGTTCTATTTGTTGTGCTCTGTTTCGTGTGTTGTTCCGTTGTGTTCTGTTTATTGAATGTGTGTCTTCTGTTTTGTTTGTGTTCTTCTTTGCTCTGCCTGTTGTGTTGTGCATGTTGGACTTTTCGTTTTCTTTATGTTGTGTTCTGTTTGTTGTGGTATATTGAATTCTATTTGTTTCGTTCTGTTTTGTTTTGTTTGTTGTGATCTTCTGTGGTATATTTGTTATGTTTTTTTTGCATTCTGATGTTCTGTTTGTTGTGTTCTAATATCGTGTTGTGTTCTGTTGTTTTATGTTTGTTGTGTTCTCTTGTTTCCTATTCGTTGTGTTCTTTTGTGTTCTGTTTATTTTGTTCTGCTGTGTTACGTTTGTTGTGTTATGTTTATTGTGTTCTGTTATGTTTGGTTTGTTACGTTCTTCTTCTTCTTCTTCTTCTTCTTCTTCTGTGTTCGCTCTCATATAACCACAATGAATATATCGTGTGATTTCGGCTGGGGAGCGTTAAGTACGTTGTGCTGCAAGTTCCACAGTAGAACTTTGCACCTCGGTTGACCACTCTGTGGTCTGGACGTTCGAGGTCCAGCACATCCGTTTTTGTCATGCCTTTAATTCGGGTAGGCTTCCCTAGTCCGTGACAGCCTGTCTATCTCTCGCCGGCCACGCGGCTCTTCGTCTAGACGATTGCAGTTCACGTCCATCTCGCACGAGATGCTCCGCCGTCTATGAACTCACCTCGTGCAATTGGACGACCTGAGCCTGTGCCCATCGGGTACTGAACAGTTTCTCATCCGCGAGCCTGGTTGCGTATGAGAAAGAACTCGACAGAAGATTTGGACTTCACTCTTTCGCCTTCTTAGCAGAGGTGTCATTCATCGACATCGTGAACCGCATTGCCCAAATTCGAGTCTCACAACTCGCGTTTGAGAGCAAGGCGTTCTCGAGCTGAGCGACCTTGTCCCAATAGCGACTGAGCCCATCAGGTACTGAACCCTTTCTCTCTGCAAGTGTATTTCCGGTATAAGAAAGCTTGACATTTGAGTTGAGCCAGGACTGTCATCTTTGTTCCTTTTTTTGTCTGAGCCTATCGGGTATGGAACAATTTCTCTTCGCGAGCATGTTTCCGGTGTAGGAAAGCTCGACATTAGAGTTAAGCCAGGTCTTCTTGCTTTGCTAGACGTCCATGATTGGGTCTGGGTCTCTGCCCATAAGGAGAACAGGCAACTAGAGGCTCGTCTCGAGCTAACAGAGCGTGTTAGTTCCCATTTCCTTGGAACGTTTTCACTTTCTATTTGCAGTTGGCGCTGCCCTCTGGCGCTGTTCTGCCCTTTATTGTACTCAGTATTAAATATATTCGTTTCTCGCCATGCATCTACCTTTTCGTGTCTTTTTCATTAGTCACCCCTCCAATGTTTGGACTGGACTGACTAGCGTCACTGTGTGTCGACGTCGCTGCATGTGATGATGCTGGTGGTGACGGAGATATTGACTGTCTCTTGTGCAGTCAAATATTTTTCCATCTGCTTCCTCCACATTATCGGACACGTATCCAAATGATTTAGCCAGAATCAGCACGAGTCTCTGTATTTCTGTTTCCAGTGTGCACCGCGAGGAGGTACATTTGGGATCTTGGTTATCTGCTAACCCTGGATCTGCCGAGAGCATTGCGTTCCTTTTGAACCCCTGTTACGTTCTGTTATACTTTGTTTGTAGCGATATTTTGTGTCTGTTTGTTGTGTTCTGGGTTGTTCTGTTTGTTATTTTCTGTTGTGCTGTACATGTTGTGTTCTTTCTGTGAAGCTGTAACATGAGAATCAGTTTTACCAACAAAATCACTTGAATTCACTGGTATAGTCATATTTTTTTTATAATTGTAAACATAAAGGTTTTTTATTGTGATGCATGTTCCAATATGCTAAAAACAAAATACACACACTTTCTCTATAACCATTTTATGTTCAGTGTAGGAAAAAATATTTCACATTTGTATAAATTTGCACATAAAATGACCAATATGGCAACATTGTTTCGCAACTTGACATTTTTTTTACAAACACACAAACAAATAGTCGTTCATCTTTATCTTAACTGTGCAGAAATTCCCCTTAAAAATCCAATTTTACGATGAACTCAAATATATTTTCTTTTGTCCACCCACAAATGGTGGTTTTGGTAACATTTTGGTATATTTTCAAATACACATCTGTTTCTATTTCATCTCGTTTTAAACACGTTGGATTTTAAGTCGTTAGTTGGGCGGTGATTGATTGCTACCCCCAGGAATTGCGAGAGATTTGCTCTTACTTAATATGTGCAGTGAGGTTGTTTCTCTGAGCTTTCTTTCATACTCAGGATTCTTCAGTATAAAGTCGCTGCGGGCTAATATTGAAATGAAATATACGTGAACAATACTACGTTATAGAAAGCTGTGTATTTCCGTGGTCCAGTGTACAGCAGAGTTCACTTTTATTTGCTGACCACGAAATAATTTTGTTATGCTACGAGCCACACTTTACCCAATATGTCATTGATATTAGAAGTAGTGTTGTTGTTTTTTTTTCATAAATAGTGCAGCGTCATTGACGTTACATAGATCTGCACTAAATAACCCCAATTCGTATGACGTAGTGTCACCTTGAATGTAATTGAGTGCATAACGACTTTATAAACATCATGTAGATCAGAAACAGGATAGCAAGCAATAATAACAATAATCCTTGGAGATTTGACAGCCATTCTGAATGCGCTGATTACTAGCATAAACTGTGTGAGGTGTTCAATGAAGACCGGATATTGATGGTATCGTACTTGATTACGTGTCAGTGGAATTCATAGAGGCACTGATTACACTCGTAAATACAATCAGACATACAGGGGCGGTAAGTACTTGAAGGCTGATGTGAAAATGACGTGAAAAAGGAACGGATTTGGCAGCTACATCAATTTATCTTTGTAAGGATTTTCTGTTGTGTTGTAATGTATTTAGAAATCACTTTAAAAAATGGAGGATTTATCGACTTCTGTCAAGGCGGGTTGGTCTCTCACATCTTTAGCTACTATCCGACATTGTGGGTTGGCATAAGAGGCAGTTTTAGTGATTAATCAGTAATAAATGTGTTAGTTTTAGTGATTAATCAGTAATAAATGTGTTAGTTTTAGTGATTAATAAGTAATAAATGTATTAGTTTTAGTGATTAATGAGTAATAAATGTGTTAGTTTTAGTGAATAATCAGTAATAAATGTGTTAGTTTTAGTGATTAATCAGTAATAAATGTGTTAGTTTTAGTGATTAATCAGTTCTTCTTTTTCTGCGTTCAGCATCTGTGATCATGCTATATTGTCAGGCATGTCGCCATGACGAAATCCACTGTCTTCTCCAGGTCAGAGCGGCTGCCCTATAGCTTTTGCCTCAAGTCTGTGTCCTCTGGCCAGGTCTGCTGTCTAATGTTCTTTGTATGTTGAGCAGTCCTGAAGTATATGTTCCGGAGTCTGGGTTCCAGATCAACATGGACATTCATCTGTGTGAGAGATCCTCAATCGGTAAATGTGACCCAACAGTCTGCAGTGGCCTGTTCTAAGGCGAAATATTGTGGTCTGTTGATATCTTTGGAAGAGATTTATTGCATCATGTTTGTATTCCACTTCCATTAGTTTCTTCCACTTTGCTGTGTATGTGTTGTGGATTATTGTACAAGTGTTAGCTTTATCTTTTCAATATTGATATCAAAGCTTTATTGTTATCTCCTTCACGAGATAAACTAACGCAAAGTAGATATGAGGTATTACCTAGGTAAATAAACGTCTGTGTATGAAACACTTAGTAGTTCCCTAGGTAAATAAACGTCTCTGTATGAAACATTTAGTAGTTTCCTAGGTAAATAAACGTCTCTGTATGAAACATTTAGTAGTTCCCTAGGTAAATAAACGTCTCTGTATGAAACACTTAGTAGTTCCCTAGGTAAATAAACGTCTCTGTATGAAACACTTAGTAGTTCCCTAGGCAAATAAACGTCTCTGTATGAAACATTTAGTAGTTCCCTAGGTAAATAAACGTCTCTGTTTGAAACATTTAGTAGTTCCCTAGGTAAATAAACGTCTCTGTATGAAACACTTAATAGTTCCCTAGGTAAATAAACGTCTCTGTATGAAACACTTAGTAGTTCCCTAGGTAAATAAACGTCTCTGTATGAAACATTTAGTAGTTTCCTAGGTAAATAAACGTCTCTGTGTGAAACAATATGTTGTTTCCTATGTAAACAAACGTTTCTAGTTGCAACATTTAGTTATTTGTTAAGTAAATAAACGTCTCTAGGGTAAACATTTAGTTGTTTCCTAAGTAAATAAACTTCTCTAAATCAAATATTAAGTTATTCCTGATGTAAAAAAAACCTCTCAATATCAAATATTACGCTGCTCTGTGTATAGATGAACGACTCTAGATCATACTGACGTTATTTTCTATCTAAATAAATGTCTCAATGTTATATATTGAAGAAATGTTCTATGTAGTTAATACTCTCTAGATCAGATCTTGATGCATTTCCTATGTAAATAAACGTCTCTAGATGTGTCGATATATCATATCTATGGTTCCTACAAGATCATGCAAAAATTAAATTACCGTAAACTACTTTTATTCAGAATGAAATTAATCTGAAGTGTAAATCAACGATCAAAACAAAGTGTAAGATGAGAGAAATAATAGTAGAATATTACATCATAAAAATCTTAGGGACATTTAAAATGCTAGTTCGCATGCAAAGATTCAAATTATTATCAACATAGGTTATAGAGACGTTTAATAAAGATTATTAGCAAGCAATCTGAACAGTGCTATTTGATATCGTTAGCTAATTAGTGGACTGGACCCGAGAGGGAAGCAAAGAATTACAACAATTTTAACTGCCTTGCATGTCATAAGAGTCGACTACGGTGGTTGTTTATTTGTTTGAGAATCACATGAATTGTGAGCCACTTATGTCTTACTTCATATGTGCAGTGGGTTTTTTTTAGCTTTCTTTCATGCCCAGGAGACTTCAGCTTTCGGCTTAGTACAATGCCTATTGAAGGAGCCTTCTACTCAGAGGTGGACTATAATTGTATAGATGACATGCTATAAAGCTCCATAAGAGAGTCTCAGTATAACGGCATGTCATCTACTGAAGTTTTCTGTTGCATTGGTGGTTTGTCTAGTGGGCCATTGGTGCGAACCACAGACGCAACCATATACGTACTAAGATGGTATTTTTTAATTGTTTGTGGAAGTTTTTCTGTCACATCCCATAGCGGATCAAATTAGCCTAAATGTCGTTCTGAAGTCGGATGTAACGGACCGAAATACGTAAATATCGCCGGCAAAATGTACATTGTGACAACGAATTCCGTTCTCCGAACTACATTGTGCTAATCTGAAAAATTTGAGAACGAACGCGAAAGTATACGAATACAGTAATCTATAATATAATAGCCGAGTTCTGTCAGTCTCTTTGGAACGCTGTATAAATAGCACATTTATGTCACGGAATTCCGTGACGTGTAGTTTAAAAATCCGTGCCATTTGTGTCGTGACGTTGTTCAATGGCGATGACATTTTTGGATACATGATGCACTAACAGGTAAACTTCTGTATCGAGTACTGATGAGAGTTATCTAAAATATATTACATTGAAGATGATCCAATCACAAGAAAGCGTCAAACAACAAAAGAGCGAAAAGCTAGATGGTTGAGTAGTCAAAGTCAAGAGTTACTCGCTCGGATTCGTGTCGCAAATGCTGCAGAGCGCAAACATTGAATTGAAACAGAGATGTACAGAATTGATCAAGAAACACTTCAATAAATACAAACATGACTGGCTCAGAATGCTAATTTGCATCAGCGTCGAGCAAATCTTTCTAATTAAGCTAGAATCACCAGCGCAAATAGAAAATCGACAAGCTATGAAAAGAGAATACCAACGTCATTACAGATAGCATGAATCTGTTGAGCAAACGCAGAGACGTTGAGCTGCAGATGCCGAGACTCACTCATGTTACAAATACTTCGAAGTCAAGCAATTTCAAATGAAGCAGCAAATTTTGCTGAGGATCGTTTTGCTGCACATAACTGTGGAATTTTCGACATTATATGTCAATTTTGTAGTGATAAAAATTTTTTGGTGACAAGTTTGCAAGTTGTTGTCGAAAGGGCAAGATCATGCTCCTAAAGCCACAAGACATCCATGGTATTAAGCTGGGGTAATACGAGTTCCTGCGCTTGATGCTCTCTGATAATACACACCCTAAATATACACATCTTCGCGAGAATATTCGCTCTTATAATAGCTCTCTTTCTATTAAAGAAACCAACATTTATTGGTTATAGTGCGATTTTATAGGAACTATATTTTACGGTCATTAGGTTGCCAATGCTTTCTTAGTGGTCATGATGCTGAATAGGCTACGATAAGGTTTGAATATGTTATATTGTTAGCACTGACGATCTCGTACCCCTCAGCCAGGGAGCCGTACAACAATCACTAACAGATGAAAATAAATAGAGAGAATAAGATAAACAGAAAAATTTGGCTACAATCATTTTAGATAACAATGTATGCGCCCTCTGTCAAGTCCATCTCTGGAATAGTCCCAGGCGCTGTTCCTAGCAGCATCACCTATTTTGGCTGATCGGACTTTTCCAGTGCTTTGAATTGACTAGAGACACAAAGTTTACTTAAGGTCACCAATAATTGTTGGCTTCCTTCTTCTTCTTTCCTTTCTCTTTTACCCTTTACGGGTGTCGAGGGAGATACAATGTTCTTGTTCTCGCTTTTCTGGTAGCTTCAGATAATGTTATTTGGTGTTCGTGTAATGTCTCTTTGATGTTGTCGATCCAGTGTAATTTAGGTCTACCCTTGGCTCTTCTTTCTGCTTCTCCTCTCTTCGTATATGCTTTATAAACTAATGAATCACACGGCATTCTTTCCAGATGACCAAACCATTGTATTTTTGGCCACTTTATCTAAACTTTGTGTCGCTAGATTATAATCAGAGTCATCAACCAATATCAGTGACGCTGTATGGGATCAGCGTGCAGGGCTATTCTGGAGATAGACTTTCTTGCACTTGTGTGACACATATTAGGAATTCTGAGTGGTTTCCCAATATTTTCTATACAATTTGAATTCAAAGTCACGGTGTCCTAGCTACTGTCACAATAGTTGTCAAATTGTTATTAGGCTTGTCTGACTATCCCGGGAAAAACGGGACATCCCACAGGAGTTGATATCAACATTAGAACGGTTACACTTAAACTCTATATAAATGTTGCTACTTTCTGTATTCCATTCTAGCGTAGCACATGACAGAACGACTCATGTAGAAATCTTCTTCCGACTTCATGTAGGACCCAATTGTTCTTTGTTTCAGTAACATCTGGAAATATTCTTACACTCTTGGTGTACATTTTTTTCTTTCTTACTAATTTTTTTTACCAATTTCATACTGACTTTTTACTGATTTCTTTCTGACATCTTACTAACTTCTTCCTTCCTTTTTATTAACTTATTCCTCACTCCTTACTGACTTTTATTGTCCTATTACTGACTTTCTAATGCTTTTTTTTACTTATTTCTTACTTCATACTGAGTTTGTACTGACATCCTTCAGATTACTTATTGACTTTATAAATCAACTTCATTAGGTAATGTTTATGAAAACGCCCCATGTAACATTTATAAACGGCCAACTACAAATTTATAACCGTGCTTGACTTTCCCTCACGTTGTGTTTTCCTCCATCCTATGTATGTACGTAAGTTCTCTCTATAACTTTCGATCCTAGCTCCTGGGAGACTACAGCCCTTGATTGCTCAGCCTGGCACATCCATATCACTGCTGGCATCACGAAATTTGAAAAAGAAAGAACACTGCGGGCAATCCACAAGCGCAAGAAGCGGAAGGACAAATCCGTAAATTTTCCTACCCCGAACCTTCAGCACTCCTGCATGCACTGCAATAGAACTTTCCGTGCACGAATCGGACTCATCGGGCATCTACGAACTCACAAAACAAATTAATTAATTACCAATTTTAATTTATTTTTTTCATCGCATTTATTGTTTTTCATGCCATGCTCATCTTCGCTTGGGAAGGAGAAACATCATCATCATGATCATAACTAAGGTAGGAATGCCATCTTAAGGTTCTCAAATACATTTCTCCTGTGCTTGAGCTGAATACCACTAACTTAATCACCACATGGATCCTTAATTAAACAACTTAAAACATTACAACACATCTCTAAGAATCGAAGCCTAACTCCGACCAACCAGGTTCAATAGCTTACTATTCGAGTTTACTATAGACGCCAACACATAAACTCAATCCACATCAGATAAACCGTATAAATAAACATATCAGTTCAACTTATAAATCAAAACAATTCTAAACAGTTTGCTACTGAGCTTTATAGTCAATACACTATATAAAATAATAATTAAATATACAAAACAATTCTATTAAATGTACTACCATAAAAATGGGTTCAAGAGACGTAGAGAATTGACTTCACTGTACTCGGCTTCCCAGATTTACTATGTCACTCTCTACGAAACGGCACGTCGCCTGCCGAGAGTACAACTCATATCACGTAACTCTGTAGCTTCAGGCGATAATCCACATGGATCTCCGAATGAATCCAACTTGTACACAAGACGACACGAGCCGGTTTCGAACCCATGACCTCTTGAACACAAGGTTAACCACTACGAACAATAATAGGTATCAGTGTTACCAAAATATATTATAAATAACTTAACAACGAGACACAGTGGCAGAGGAAATTTCGACTAAAAAGCCTGTAAAAGTAACACTGTAACCGTTTCAATATTGAACCGTTACAGCAACTTGACAAATAACAATCTACATACGAAAATGGCCCCTCAGACAGGGGTCAATAAGATGTAGTGTTCACTGCACTTTAGAGGCAAAATATGGTGAGGAAACACATACAAAACGTGATACTTTCATTCAGATACCAGACGTGAATTTTGGACATGTAAGGTTTCAACCTCTCTCCACGACACTGCTTCACAAATTTCAATTATCTTCATGGCGCTCCCTCACAGTGAATCTAGAAACAAGACTTACCCCCATGTTACAGATCCATGGAGATATTAATAGTACAACATATCAAATCTCATGCTTTCGCATACAAGCTTTAAACCACGGTCATAACACTAATAAACAGAAAATGTGTCAATTCTGTAAACGTGCGGTGACTGTTCTTAATGGGGACTAGGGTTATTTTAAAGGGGTAAAATGGAATATTCTAAACTTTATGACCAGAACAGCAACTTCCATTATTTGCATGTTCCTAATATAAATAGATATAAATAGTGTGGTTGAAAAGGAGGTGCATACCACAATAAAGATATTTCTTTATTGAAGAAAATACAAAAATATCGTTTGAGTGGCATTTACATATTGCAAAGTAGTTTAATAACTGGTCTGAAATAACAGGTCGGCTATTAATCTTATTTTTATTTATTTTTAAAAAATTGTATTTTGTTTAATCAGACATGTCAGAAATTGTCCTTTTATTGCTACTATGTGCTTCGAATCTGAGACTGAAAATGAAACTATATTATCTACTGAAAATCTAATATTTCTGTATCTACTTTCTTACGAACTTTTCTATTTACATCAAGGATTCGGCACCTGCACTTGACAATCTTTCATATCTCACTGTCTCAAACAACTGCCAAATTATATCGGCAATCGAACTCACAATTTTTCACACAATCACTTCATTAACGATAACAATTTCATAAAGTTATTAATGGCAACATTGTATTATTTAAAAAGTAAATGTTCTGTGTATTTGTTTACGATGTTAGTTACGGACTAGAGTAGTTTACCCTGTACAGCAGTGGTTCTCAACTTTAACCATATGTTACCCCTGGGGACACGGAGACTTACAATGGAATCACGGAGAAAGAATTTGAAAAAAGGGGGTCACAATCCGTGTAGGAGGAAGCCACAGTGTGGCAATAATACTGAAAAAACCTGGTACTGTATATGCCAATAAAGCTTGAAAAGTTTTCTGGGAGCTAAAGAAAAGTAATGATGTTTTTGTTATGGACTCAGTGGTGTCGTGGCAAATAATTGACTCTAAAGAGAACCATGATAACATACAACAGTTAGTAGCCATTGATCTATGGTATAAACGGATCAGTTTGATTATATACGTTTGTACTGAAACACGAGTGTCTCGATGTCTGCTTGGTGTAATCAGTCGAAAGGAAAGGAGATTGTGACACAAATTGAAACTATTCATTCAGTGGAAACTATTCATTCAGTGGAAACTATTCATTCAGTGAAAAACATGTCTACTGTCTAGACAATATGTTTATGTTATTCTATGTATTTATATCTTATAGAAAGTAATCACAAAATATATTTACTAGGATGACCTGGACACTTGGTAGTCCTTCCAGTTCAATGACCGCACGCTACTGTGAAGTGAAAGACAGAAATAAAGTTCTGAAGTTGCATTTCTCTGATGTTTGTGAGTTGAAAATCAGAACTTAGATTTTGGTAGTCTTTGTTTGTCAACATTTTTGATTATGAGAAGATTACAACAGATCTGACTTTCATCGGAGCAAGTATTCTGATTATAAGAATTAGAAAATCTTTTCTGATTGCCGTCTTGTGATTATGGTTATATTACAATCAAATAATCCAGAAACTCCTTCGCGAACAAAGAAGATTCGCGAAGGAATTTCCTCGCGGAGGTTGCCCTATCAGCAATAGATACAGCTTTAAGGGTAATACGTGCGTTAAGAAAACTTTAATGTGTTTGTTAATTAGAGTGTTAATAAAAAGTTAATGTAAGTGTTTGTTAATAAAATGTTAATGTAAGTGTTTGTTAACAAAAAGTTAATGTGTTTGTTTATGAGGATGCACTCACCTATCGCTTCAACTATGGTGCCCAACATCGTGGTCATCACAACCGTGACAGCTACAAAGGAAATCAACATTACATCCATGGCAATCAAAGGTTAATGTTGCTACTTCATAGACACGGTCAACAGATTGAGTCAAGTTTTATATACGCAGTATCCTGCAAGTCCACAAATTATGATCTTGAACCTAACATTGTACACAAACTATCCTTCGTACAGTCCACAATTTCAGGAGATTGAATCAACACAAAATATCCTGTGTATTACTACAATTTTTCAGGAGATTGTATCAACACACAATATCCTGTGAATAGTCCACAATTTCAGGAGATTGTATCAACACAAAATATCCTGTGTATAGTACACAATTTCAGGAGACTGAATCAACACAAAATATCCTGTGTATTACTGCAATTTTTCAGGAGATTGAATCAACACAAAATATCCTGTTAAAATCCACAATTTCAGGAGATTGTATCAACACAAAATATCCTGTTAAAATACACAATTTCAGGAGATTGTATCAACACAAAATATCCTGTTAAAATCCACAATTTCAGGAGATTGTATCAACACAAAATATCCTGTTAAAATACACAATTTCAGGAGATTGAATCAACACAAAATATCCTGTTAAAATACACAATTTCAGAAGATTGAACAGTCTTGGAGACAAAGCATCATGGATGTAGCTCACAATTCCTAATTGATGATGTCTACACAGAAACACGGATTTCTGAATTGTATTTACTCAAAAGTTATAATACGTTAGAAGTGAGGACATTGACACGTCGTTTAATTATGGGATTGCAGTCTGACAACCAAAAATAAACAGTTTTCAAAGTCACAGATGTATTAATTATACCAGAGTCAGCGATAACACGTCTACAATGTCACAATTCCTTGTTACCAGATTCATAAATGAAACATTGTCCACAATGTCAGAGACAAATCTTTGTTTGCAGAGTCAGTTATGACACGTTGTCCACAATGTCAGACACAATTCCTTGTTACCAGAGTCAGAAATTACACGTGCACAATGGCAAAGAGAATTCCTTATTATCAGATACGCAACGTTGTACACAATGTCAGAGACAAGTCCTTGTTACCAGCGTCAGAAATGAAGCGTCTATAATTGCAGAGACAATTCCTTGTTACCAAAGATAAATCATTGTCCACAATGTCAGAGACAATTTCTTATAACGAGAGTCAGCGATGACGTTTTGCCCTCCCCCCTCAATCCACTTTCAAGTGTAATAAATCTAAGTTATTGGTACAGACGTTACGGGTACTAGACCCTGGAAGCTATTGTTGCAGACTTTGCGGGTACTAGACCCTGGAAACTATTGTTGCAGACTTTGCGGGTACTAGACCCTGGAAGCTATTGTTGCAGACTTTGCGGGTACTAGACCCTGGAAGCTATTGTTGCAGACGTTGCGGGTATTAGACCCTGGAAGCTATTATTGCATACGTTGCGGGTACTAGACCCTAGAAGCTATTGTTGCAGACTTTGCGTATACTAGACCCTAGAAGCTATTGTTGCAGACGTGGCGGGTACTAGACCCTAAAAGCTATTGTTGCAGACGTTGCCGGTACTAGACCCTAGAAGCTATTGTTGCAGACGTTGCGGGTATTAGACCCTGGAAGCTATTGTTGCAGACGTGGCGGGTACTAGACCCTAGAAGCTATTGTTGCAGACGTTGCGGGTACTAGACCCTAAAAGCTATTGTTGCAGACGTTGCGGGTACTAGACCCTAGAAGCTATTGTTGCAGACGTGGCGGGTACTAGACCCTAAAAGCTATTGTTGCAGACGTTGCGGGTACTAGAACGTGTAGTGAAAGCTGTTGGCACAGATGTTGCAGTCACTGAAAGATGCATGTAGTTGACACTAAGATACTAAACGCTGCTGACACTGGTAGTACTGTCTTCTGAAAGCTGTAGTTCATCAAAGTTACTATTACTATGACCTGTAATTATTGACGGCATCAGGTACATGGTGATGTAAATGGTCCTATCTGTTGTACTGTAAGCTGTGGATATTAGTAACAGTTGGTACTAGAGGTTGCAGATAATCTCAGCTGTTGGTACTATCAACTGTAAGTAGAAACAGATACATAATATAAGTCGATATATGTATATATATATATATATATCTACTACTACTACATATATATATATATATATATATATATATATATATATATATATATATATATATATATATATATATGTGTGTGTAAGGAATAGATATAAATCGTTGCCATATACGATGATATATTAATCACCAATTAATGAAGAAATATTTATCGAATATAATCTAAGTTGGTCATATTTCATCTATTATAAAGTTGGTTGGTTGATTGGTTGGTTGCTGATATAGCGGTCCATGGGCTCATGACCTTTGACCTAATGCCATTAAATGGCATTATATTGCTGGAAAGTCTGTGGATTTTCGGTCCACCCCGAGCCAGAGCCAGAGAATAACTATCACACCTCCAGGAAGTTAGGTTTCAACCTATGTACTGCTCCGAGCAACTGTAGCCAAGATAGAGTTCACTGTGCTCATTCCCCGCCACTACTGGTTATGCCGAACTTCTCTATTGCTCCAGGCATGCAACCAAATGATCAAGTCAAAAGGATTCTCACGTCCTGAGTCACTGTGCCTCTATGATGGGTCTCAGCCATAGGAAAAAATAGTGCTGTCAGTTTCCTCCTCTCCCGTGCTGCACAGTACATCTCTGGCTCCCTCTCAACCACAGAGGGTGCATACATATATTCAAACAAACATGAAACACATTTCAACAACAAAATAAAAGCATAATTGTATAGATGACATGCCATGAAGCTTCTATAAGAAGATAACCTCAATATAACGGCAGGTCATATACTAAGGTTTTATGTTGCATGGATGGTTTGTCTAGTGGGTCATTGGTGAGACCCACAGACGCAACAACATGCGTCTATTATAAAGTTCATTTTGTGACTTTCTCCATAGGCTTTTATACATATAATGTCGTCACAAAAATAGTTGGTTGTCAACTGCTGACTCGTGGCACCATGTTATGTTAACATTTATGTACCACCTGCTTGTCAGTAAAATCTTGCTATGTTAACATCTATGTGCTCACATATTGTCAGTAAAACAACGTTAAGTTAACATTCAAGTGCGCAAAGCTGGCCAATAAAATCATGTTAAGTTAACATTCAAGTGCGCAAAGCTGGCCAATAAAATCATGTTAAGTTAACATTTCCTGTGTTCGTGAAAATATTGTACGTTAACATGCATATACTAAAACTGCTCAAATTAACATAATAAAAAAAACACCAGCTACAACAGATGAAACTATGCGTTATAGCGACACTAATTATATCTTTGTACACTTCTCGTGAAGCCACATAAACAATAAAAATATAATTTTGACACATTTCTCCCGTCACACAAACAACCTAATGTAGTCTTGGTATACTTCTCTACAGGAACAACAAAATGTCATCGACAAACGCTAACATCTCAACCAAGGGACCGTTGAATTACATTTTTCCCTGGTTTGTCAAAAATATACATTAGGAGCTAATAAAACTAGACGTGTAGGTAATCTAAAGTTGAAATGAGATCTGTTTATATTTGAAGTCTTGTCACGAATTGTGGGACTTGCATACAGTTTCTAGTAATCTGTTCTGTATGGACATCTTTCTTTGTTTTTCTGTTTTTATGTGTGTTGTTGTTGTTGTTGTTCTAACAAGCCACTGTCCGTTCTGTGTGATGAACTTCTCGCCAGGTTAAAGTATAGTTTTAGTCATTATCTGGTAAAAGCTTTATTTTTGTAGCTGTACGAAGATGGTGATGATGATGATGGTGGTGGTGGTGGTGGTGTTAATGATTGTGATCAGGATGATGACGGCGATAACAATGATGATGATGATGTTGGTAGTGGTGGTGATGTGGTGATAGTGAAAATGAAGATAATGATGATGATAATGATGATCATGACGATAAATGTGATAATGATAATAGTAGTAGAGGTGATAATGATAATAGTAGTAGAGGTGATAATGATAATAGTAGTAGAGGTGATAATGATAATGATGATGCTTGTGATTATTATGATGGTGATGTGAATGAAGACGGTGTCACTGCTAGTAGTGATGATGATGATGCAAATGATGATGATTCTGATGATGATGTTCCTGGTGCTAGTGATGATGATGATGTTACTGGTAGTAGTGATGATGATGATGTTACTGGTACTAGTGATGATGATGATGTTACTGGTAGTAGTGATGATGATGATGTTACTGGTAGTAGTGATGATGATGATGTTACTAGTAGTAGTGATGATATTGATGCTTGTGTTAATGTTGATGATGATGTTGGTGGAAGCCTGTCTCTTGTTTTGGTGGTGCACTCAGCTAGACTATAACCTGTCCATCTTGTAATGTTACTCTCTCAATTGTATCTCTGCCTACCTCTTGCTTGTTTCCCCTACACTTTACCCTCAAATAAGGTCTTCAACAAGGTGTCTTTTAATGTGTCCAAAATATTTTATTTGCTTGATCTTTATTTTCTATAATAATTCTTTCTTCATATTAGGTTTTGTTAGAACCTCTTTGTTTGTTTTCTTCTCTTTCTGTGATGTACTTTATTGCTCTATATATCCACATCTCGAAGGTATTAATTCTGTCTTCTAATTTTTTGTTCACTGTCCATGTTTCTGAGCCGTAAATTAATATATAACCCTATTTGTCTCCATGTAAGATTTGTTTTATTGTGGTCATTTGTTTGTCCCGATGAAGGCTTCATAGTCGAAACGTCGTATGTCCCAGTATCTAGTTGTTAAGTTGTTTTATGTTTTATTTTGGTAACACACCTACCTATTTTTGTATATAGAATAGATGTAGTATTTTATAATTATCATTTTTAGCTTGTTTGTAATTTGTTTCAATGTTAATATTTCCCTAGTGTCATTGAAAGTACTTTTTGCCATTTTTATTCTCCTTTTAACTTCTGTTTCACATCTGCCATGACTATATGTTTCTCAATATATTTTGGTGTTTAGCACCTGTTCTACTGTGACTTTACTGATTATTGTGCTTTTTGTTTTATCGATTTATAGCACTCAATTTACATTTTTCCTCCTATGTATCCCATGTGGTGTGCCATAATTACCTCATCAGACTACGTCATATCCGGCTGTCTTCATTAATAATTGGATTTTCTGGCGATGGAACAATTGCAAAAGATTGATCTCTTGTTTGTTCGAATCTTGCTAAAAGTAGCAGTAATTGTTGATCCTCTAATTTTCTTGTCATTACTATCTATCTATCTATCTATCTATCTATCTATCTATCTATCTATCTATCTATCTATCTATCTATCTATCTATCTATCTATCTATCTACCTACCTATCTATCTATATATCTATCTATCTATCTATCTATCTATCTATCTGTATGTCTATCTATCTATATATCTATATATCTATCTATCTGTCTATCTATCTATATATCTATCTATCTAACAATCTATCTATCTATCTATCTATCTGTCTGTCTGTCTGTCTATCTATCTATCTATCTATCTATCTGCCTATCTATCTATCTATCTATCTATCTATCTATCTATCTATCTATCTTTCTATCTATCTATCTATCTATCTATCTATCTATCTATCTATCTATCTATTTATCTGTCAATCTATCTGTCTATCTGTCTATATATCTGTCTATCTATCTATCTATCTGTCTATATACCTATCTATCTATCTATCTATCTATATATCTATCTATCTATATTTCTATTTATCTAACTATCTCTCTATCTATCTATCTATCTATCTATCTATCTATATATATATATATCTATCTATATATCTATTTATCTAACTATCTATCTATCTCTCTATCTATCTGTCTGTCTATCTATCTATATATATATATATATATATATAGTATATCTATCTATCTATTATATATATATCTATCTACCTACCAACATACCTATCTATCGATATATATATATATGTGTATATCTTTTTGTCTGTCTTTCTATCTATCTATCAATCTACACATCTATCTCGATCTATATATCTGTCTGTATGTCCGTCTGTCTGTCTATCTATTTATCTATCTATCTATCTATCGAATCGTTATATCTATCTAACCTACATATCTAGCTACATATATATGGAGGGTGTTTTTGTAATCAAGTCTGGGTCATTCCGTCGATCATTGGATTAATCAACTAACTTCGTCAAGTCACCGATTTGCGTAATAGAAGTCAGTTCATTCCAAAGAAATACACCACCAATCTCTTGAATGGATGCCTACGGGCAAAAGAGCAAGGGGTAGACCAAAAGAAACGCTCAGAATACTTAGAGAAAGTAAAACAATCAATATCCATACTATTCAAAAACTGCACAGAATAGCTTTGAACAGACATAATTGGAGAGATCTGACCTCTGCCCTATACGCTAACTTCAGCGCTAAAAGAAAATGAATGAATGAATATATCACCCGCGTGACAACCTCGGCTTGACTTTCTAGTTCAGAGTGTAGAGAATAAGATCACTATTTATACTCATGCATGTAGCAGGAGACGACTAAGGAAAGACGGAAAGGGAATATGCTGACAACCAGTAATTCTCAAAAACATCATCATGAATGAGTCCGGATGTCACGTCAGTTACACACCCATGCCTTTGAAACAACCAGAGTCAGTTACACACCCATGCCTTTGAAACAACCAGAGTCAGTTACACAATTGAAAAGAACCTGGAAATAAATTATGAGCTGTCAAGCGCTATTTGCTCATAGCTAAAGAAATGATTTCATCATCAATTATCTATCAATTTTACTTGAGCGGCAAATATATGGCAAAATCAAGTGCTGTCCAGTTTGAGTGATGATTGCTCTGCACATAAATTTCTTGGTCAGTGATCCTCGGAAATATAAGGCATATTGGCTTATAGGATATTAAGCCTTTTTCTAAAGCAGGTTCTTGTCTGGAATGCGTGCCTACCAATGTTA
The DNA here is from genome assembly GCA_034231615.1 of Meghimatium bilineatum. Classification (NCBI taxonomy): domain Eukaryota; kingdom Metazoa; phylum Mollusca; class Gastropoda; order Stylommatophora; family Philomycidae; genus Meghimatium; species Meghimatium bilineatum. Next base: position 13,059,974 of record CM067319.1, on the reverse strand, counting down.
TCCCTTCAAATTAAATCGTGACATAATTTCGATAACATTAACCATTTTAGTTATTTGATGCGACACTGCGAGTGGAGTAAAATTACTGATCGCGTGAAAACTGTGCACACCATAACACACTTTTAGTGAAGATGTGCATAATTTCTAAGTTCATTTCACATTCTGCTGATACACGAATAATTACGTAGGCACGCGTTTCAGGAAAGAGCCTAATTTCACTATACCATTGTTTTTTAATTGATGTCTATTGTCTTGACAGACAAGACAAAATCCAATTAAAATCACGGGAATAGACAAAGCAGTCATTAAGAAGGCTGGCTTTCCCATTAACCAGTAGGTATTATATATTGTACACCATGATAGCTTCCCCTTCCCTTCCCCTCCCCCGTGAGAGCTAGTTAGTAATTTAGACTGCCCTTAAATTACGTCAAAAATTGGGTTGGGGGAGAGGTATGAAATGGTTTGACTGATGTTAAAATGGGTGGGTGGATGAGATTGACAAAAGATGATAGCAAAAATGATGTATTTATGCATCATATTGGATGGCAAGACAAGATTCCAGATACCACTGTCCTTGATAGAGCTGGTATCCCAAGCATTGACACGATCCTGATGCAGACACAGATTCGTTGGGCAGGTCATTTGGTGCGTATGCCAGACCATCGTCTGCCAAAGATACTTCTCTATGGTGAGTTAGAGAAGGGTATACGATCTCAAGGTGGCCAAAGGAAACGCTACAAGGACTCGTTAAAGAACTCACTGAAAGCCTTTGAAATAGACCACGATACATGGGAAGAACTTGCACAAAATAGATCTACGTAGTTCTAAAATTTAAAAAAGAGTGCATCATCTTGTGAAAAGAAGAGAAATGCAGCAGCTCAACAGCGGAGAGCAGCTAGAAAGTCACGAATAGACCAAGATCCGTCTACAGTCGTCATTCCATGTCCGAATTGTCCAAGGACATTTACAGCTCGAATAGGGCTCATTAGCCATCTACGAACTCACAATCTAGGACATGACTCGAATTGTATTTTCAAAAGTGGATGTAACAAATGGTCATCATCACTTGTGATGGACGAACAACATTTATGCATCAATTAAATTGTTGGAATTTGAAATATGTTTTCGAAATAATTCACAAAATAATGTTTTCGTACTTTTTCTGCTGCAACATTTTTTAAAGGGGAGGAGGGGAATTACGTCTTTTTGATTTACTTAAAAAATGTGGGGAAGGTAGTCCTTAAATTAAGAAATGTGGAGATGGTGGTCCTTAAATTAAGAAATGTGGGGAAGGTGGTCTTTAAATTAAGAAATATGGGGAAGGTGGTCCGTAAATTAAGAAATGTGGGGAAGGTGGTCCTTAAATTAAGAAATGTGGGGAAGGGGTCCTTAAATTAAGAAATGTGGGGAAGGGGTCCTTAAATTAAGAAATGTGGGGAAGGTGGTCCTAAAATTAAGAAATGTGGGGAAGGGGTCCTTAAATTAAGAAATGTGGGGAAGGTGGTCCTTAAATTAAGAAAGGTTAGGAAGGTAGTCCTTAAATTAAGAAAGGTTGGGAAGGGGTCCTTAAATTAAGAAATGTTGGGAAGGTGGTCCTTAAATTAAGAAATGTGGGGAAGGTGGTCCTTAAATTAACAAATGTGGGAAAGGTGGTCTTTAAATTAAGAAAGGTTAGGAAGGTAGTCCTTAAATTAAGAAAGGTTGGGAAGGTGGTCCTTAAATTAAGAAATGTGGGGAAGGTGGTCCTTAAATTAAGAAATGTGGGAAAGGTGGTCCTTAAAGTAAGAAAGATTAGGAAGGTAGTCCTTAAATTAAAAAAGGTTGGGAAGGGGTTCGTAAATTAAGAAATGTGGGAAAGGTGGTCCTTAAATTAAGAAAGGTGGGAAAGGTGGTCCTTAAATTCTTGACAAGAGGTGGAAGGTGTGAATAGTTGTTAACGTAATTTGAAGACTGTTATATAGATGTGTGGTGTCATATAGATGAGTGGTGTTGTATAGATTGGTAGCAGAGTGTTGGAATAAAATTGTAGATATTATCTTTTTTATTAAATTTCCATCTTGATCTTTGAGTAAAGAAGTAATAGTGAAAGTTGGTAGGTCACTGTGCTTGCTTTCTGGCACCTTGTTCTCGGTCTAGTTTTTCCATTTTTGGAAAACAAATATACTGCTTAAATATTTAAATTCGTTCTTATTCATTATGTGATATCTCTGTTATACACATTGGTGTTGAGGACTTGTTAATATTCATAACTTCTATTTTTGCTCGCTAATTTTCGTGTTGTACTTATTTCATGCTAATAGCACTGTATTAATGTGGTTTTGCAAATTTTCTTTATTTTCGTATATTAGTCTTTGATCGATGGGAATTGCAATTCGTTGATTCCATTATGTTGTTCCTCGTCAGATTTATTTACAGACATTATATTGGATTTAAATTCATAGCTTTTTGTGTCTGTATATATATATATATATATATATATATATATATATATATATATATATATATATATATATATATATATATATATATAATTTATTGCTTGTTTTGAAAATATTTGTTAGGTGGCTGAATCCACAGGATGGCATGTCAATTAGAGTAGAAATGTCATTTGATATTATTTCCTTTTGTGTCACTTTACTGACAAATTTTATCAAATGTATCAACATTCTGAATTAGCACACACAGATAACATTGATTCTTGATTCTTGATTCTTGATTCTTGATTAGAAACTGGCTTCACAGCACGCGGGACATTCCCATAAGTGCTCCGCCCTCCGCTCCAGCAGCCATCCCAGTGTATGTAGACTCAGAGTCCCGGTCAGGTGTTGATTGTGTGATCTTCAGGCCTTTCCAAAAAAATTACTTTTCCTTCCCTCACCTCTAGATACTCCCATTTCTAATATTCTCTGTATTTGTACGTTCTCAGTCTCATTGACATTATCTTCATCTTGAAATGAATTTATTACTGCTTTCATTCAAGTCTGCTTTATCTCTTTTCAGCAATGTGCCGTTTATTGCCGCCTTGCCTGCCAATAAGTCGGCTCTCTCGTTTCCTCGATCCCAGCATGGCCAGGGCAGTATATCCATGTAATGCTCTGGACAAGTGAATTGTTCAATAAGTCTCACCATATTTTTCTTAGCATGAACTTTTCTATCTTGCACAGCATGCTTTGAGAGTCTGTGAGTATTACCGAGTGTGTTGATGTAACTACCTCTATCTCCATGCTCGATGTGACAGTAGAAAATGCTGAAGATTTCTCAACCAAATTCACACGGTTTCTGTAGGCAACAAAACCCCAACCGCTTTTATTTGTGTTTCTTTAACAGAGCCATCTGTGTATATAATTATGTCTTGTGGTTTCGAGTGTAGTCGGGCGAGCTTATACATTGTATCCTGAGCCCTTCCCTAACATTATAACAAGAAATCTGAACTTTTTTAGTGATTTAAAGAGACATAACAGCATGGAAGGATTAATAGCAGAAGGCAAAGTAAACGCAGTAGAGAAGTAGTAAAAGACTGTAATCGTCTCTGGTTATGTTGAAAGGACAATAGACTGCGGAAGAGTGGTAAAGGAGTTTTTGACCGTTGTTTTATTGTTGTTTTTTAGGTTGATAACCAGCATGTAAGTACTTCTTCTTCTTCTTCTTCTTCTGCGTTCGTTCTCAAACTCCTGCAGATTAGCAGGATGTAGTCCGGAGAACGGAATGCGTTGTGTCATGGTTTACAGCATTGCTGCGATATCTGTACCCTGTACCCTGATACCTAATTCTGTACCCTGCCTCATCTTCCCTAATTCTGAACCCTGCCTCATTCTCCCTAATTGTGTACCTTGCCCCATCCTCAATCATTTTTAAACTGAAATATTATCAGATATCATTTTGAACTCAGTTGGAAATAATGAATCACTTAAGGGTCGTAACGGCGTTTGCAACGCAGACGCTACTCCAATTTGCTTATATCAGAACAAAAATAACGGAGGTTACTGTGTAACTACTATAAATTTCGAATTATATTTTTCACTTCCACAGATGTCACCATTTACGTTCTTTGGTATATATTAGATGAAGGTTATAGATTTATGTGAGCTTCTGAGAAACTACATCCACAAATATTACTTAAATCGATATTTTTCGGATCCTATATACTGAATTCGACATTTGTGGCCAGATAATTTTTGAAATGCCATGTCTAATCAACATCGTTGAGGAAACGCAATAATACAACGTGATGGAATTTGTGTACTGTAGTTATAAGGATAATGAAAAAGGCCAAACCGGCACGCAACATTATCAACATATTAATGTCTAAAAAATATTATTTTAAGAAATTGGAAACATGGTTTATTATCCGGTTACAATCAACATATTAATAATAATAATAATAATAATAATAATAATAATAATAATAATAATAATAATAATAATAAAAGGTATGTAGAGGTTGTTGAGAAGTGGTTCTATAAAAAATAATGATAAAAACACCATGCTCAGATCGAGAGTGTATTGAATATATCTTTAGAGAAAAAAAAGTTAATTCATGGGAACTGCTCAATCTCATTAGGAAAAAAAACAGTTCACATTTTTTTACACATTATGAAAAGAAAACAGTTCACATTTGAGATCACATTATGAAAAGAAAACAGTTCACATTTGAGATCACATTATGAAAAGAAAGCAGTTCACATTTTATGACACATTATGAAAATAAAACAGTTTACATTTTATGACACATTATGAAAGGAAAGAAAGCAGATTTCATTGTGACAACAGGCATGCTGAATAGCAAGAAGGACATGGGAATACCAAGAGAGGAGATGCTTTACAGCATAACTTTGTGAATTGGAAGAAAATCCATATTAGAAATGATTGAAGACCCACGAAGTAGAACAGGTAGAAAGACATGGTAACCAAGTCCACGAAGCATGGACTGTAAGAAGAAATGTTTGACATCACAGAAAAAGAAGGTTTTTGATACATGACAACCAAGTCCACATGGCATGGGAAGTAAGAAAAAGAAGAATGTTATACTCTGTATCGAAGAGGATGGTCAGCTTATCATGTTATATTTTCGCCGTTGGTAATTCTGCATCCAGATAGTTCAGAGACCAATGGCAAACTACCAATCGTAAATATTGTCTTGAAAATCCCCACTATCTAAAACGAATATTTTGATTACTGCATCCATAGCAGGAAATATGACCAACTTGAAAGTGGCTTCTACTTAAAATGGAGTCAAGAAAAAATCCACTGCATACTACGCCTCGTATTTTAAGAGATAACAGACATAACTGTTTCTGTGTCAATTTAATGTCAAAGAAAAGGTAATTGTTCAAATCTAAGAAGGTGATGTAAATGGAACTATTGTTCAAATCTGAGAAAATGTCATAAACCGAACTAGTCATTGCAGGAAAAAGTGAAAAACAGCGAACTAGTCATAGCAAGAGAAAGTGAAGTAAACCGAACTAATTCAGAGCAAAAGAAGTAAAGTAAACCGAACTAATTCAGAGCAAAAGAAGTAAAGTAAACCGAACTAGCCCACAGCAAGAGAAAGTGAAGAAAATCGAACTAATCACAGCTGTGAAAAGTGAAGCAAACCGAACTAGTTCACATCAAATATGTGAACATTTTAAGATTCTAGGTATTAAAAAAAGTTCGGGAGATATTTTCCCATTGCACAAAAATATACAAGAGTTATAATGTTAATGTTAGTACTTTCTGAGGCAACAACAATATAAATGACAAAACATGTATCTGTCTTTTCTCTGCTTTTGCTGTGAGGCGTCACAGGATTGAATGACGATCGATTTTCTGGTACGTTTGTTCGCTTGATACGCAGTAATACTGTTCCATGTTAGAACCAGGGTAACTCCATCAATCCACCTTCTTCTTGGTCTTCCTCTGTATCTTGCTGTTTCCATGTTCATGTTGTATGATCTTGCCCCTGGCCAATAAGGATTCATTCATCTTAGGTGGCAGAACCAATTCAATCTCTGTTTTTCAATATATTTGACCACTGATGTTGTTCCAACAGTTCTTGCAATCTCCTCATTCCTCACAAGATCTCTTCTTGTTCTATTTGCTGCTTTTCTTAGGTTCATTTCACACCTAGTAAGCTATCTCTCTTGTGCCTAGTTAGTGTCCATGCCTGACTTTGAAAACATAATGTTCGGATGAATATTTCATTTATGATTTGCTTTTGGTTTCCACTGGGATAGATTTGTGTTTCAAGATTGGTGTAAGTTCATAATTTACGTAGTTGGCTTTTTTGCAATTTGACGAAACATGCAGGATAAAAATAAATGGTAATCCATGCTTTTCTGCGGCCCGTAAGGTGTGCAAAGAATAGCACCACTCTTCTGTCGTGCATCTCGGTGAAGATTAAGGAGGGTATGGGGGTGAAGGTGGCTGCCGAAACTATGTTCAAGATACTTGACAGTCATGATGAAGTTGGATATGTCAGACCGAACTTCGCATATAACACATTCAAATAGGAGGCCATGACTTTATGTATCCCGCTTTCTCTTGACCAATCATAATAATAATAATAAATAATAATATAATAAGAACAATCATAATAAAAATAATAATAATAATAATCAAAACAATAAAAATAAGAAGAAGAAGATCAACAACAATAATAGTAATAATAATAATAATATAATAATAAAAACAATGACAATAATAATAAGATATCTAACCCGTCAGGGTCGCAAGGGTGCCACACTTAATAAATCAGGACACCCCCCCCCCCCCTAAACATCCCTATCTTACATCCTACTAAAAGTAAATTTGTTAGCGAATGCAGAAAACGGGATAAAGAAGACGTGATCGAAAAACCGATGGAATAAATTTAAAAATCCTATTAGAACTGAGGACGAAGATAAATAGCGTGGAATTGTAAAGGCAAGGGATAGATGGAAGAAACAATTGAATATAAGAAATGCAAATTACAGGCCAGACAATAGAAGATCGATGTATGAGAATATATTGCTTGAAATGCGAATAAATGATGAAATAGAAAACTTGATGCATATAGAACAAGTACAATGTAGATGTGAAAATAGATATTTGTACAATGTAGATGTGAAAATAGATATTTGTACAATGTAGATGTGGAGAAACAGATATTTGTACAATGTAGATGTGAAAATAGATATTTGTATAATGTAGATGTGAAAATAGATATTTGTACAATGTAGATGTGGAGAAACAGATATTTGTATAATGTAGATGTGAAAATAGATATTTGTATAATGTAGATGTGAAAATAGATATTTGTACAATGTAGATGTGAAAATAGATATTTGTATAATGTAGATGTGAAAATAGATATTTGTATAATGTAGATGTGAAAATAGATATTTGTACAATGTAGATGTGAAAATAGATATTTGTATAATGTAGATGTGAAAATAGATATTTGTACAATGTAGATGTGAAAATAGATATTTGTACAATGTAGATGTTAAAATAGATGTTTCTACAATGTAGATGTTAAAATAGATATTTGTACAATGTAGATGTTAAAATAGATATTTGTACAATGTAGATGTGGAGAAACATATATTTGTACAAATATTGTACAAGCCTAAATAGAAAAATATCCTGAAAGATCTATTAGTTAAGCTTCATATGAATTCCTTTTTATACGCCTATAGACTTTAGGATGTAGATTACACATCATGTTTACGATATGAAATGCCTATTATCATAGGCGTCGTGGATCTCCAAGACACTCCATTTCCAGTATCTTTCATAAGATTATTGTTGATAAAGTTTGTTAGAATTTGTGACAAATTTTGTTTAAAATTAAAAATTAAACTTGTCAAGATTTGGAGACAAAGTTTGGCAAGATTTAGAGACAAAATTTTGCAGATTTTGAGACAAAATTTTTCAAGATTTTTAGAGAGAAAATTTTGCAAGATTTAGAGACAAAGTTGGCAAGATTTAGAGACAAAAGTTTGTCAAGAATTAGAGACAAAATTTGTGAAGATTTAGAGACATAAATTGTCAAGATTTAAAGACAAAATTTGTCAAGATTTAGAGATCAAGTTTGCTAAAAGTTAGAGACAAAGTTTGTCAAGAATTAGAGACATAGTTTGTCAATATTCAGAGACAAAGTTTGCCAATAATTAGATACCAAGTTTGCTAAAAGTTATAAACAATGTTTGTCAAGAATTAGAGACCACGTTTGCTAAAAGTTAGAGACAGAGTTTGTCAAGAATTAGATACCAAGTTTGCTAAAAGTTAGAGACAAAGTTTTTCAAGAATTAGAGACAACGTTTGTCAAGATTTAGAAATCAAGTTTGCTAAATGTTAGAGACAAAGTTTGTCAAGAATTAAAGGCCAAATTTGCTAAAAGTTAGAGACAACGTTTGTCAAGAATTAGAGACCAAGTTTGCTAAAGGTTCGAGACAAAGTTTGTCAAGAATTTATGACAAAGTTTGTCAAGAATTAGAGGCAAACTTTGGCAAGACAAAGTAAAGACGTTTTCGTCGAAACGTCGAACTATTGTTCAAAGTCAAACGTGCTAAACATGTTGTTCAATATTTACTTACAATACGGTGCACAGTTTTCTCGCAGTCTCCCGATTGTTCAATTCCTGCTAAACAACAGAAGTTTGAGAAGAACAACGAAGAAGATAACGCAAGTAAAACAACGGAAGCCACCGCCTGGAATGAATAGGCGTGAATATCCAATCATAAACTCAACTAGACCTGATTATACAGTTCTAGAAACTGAATTGTGGCTACAAAGTCGGAAGATGTAATTGAATCCTGGGGGGGGGGGCTACCGACCCCTACCAGGCGCGTCCACAGGTGGCGGATGGTGGAGGGCACTCCATATATGTCCATATATGGAGTGCTTGCTGCAATTAAGCAGCCGCGGACCAAACCGGTGTTGCTGCCTACCAGGACGGGGCGGGATATCAGTCGGTGCTGATATCCCCACTGAAATACCCCATGTGTCCAGTGACGGGCAGCTTCAAGCGAATATGAGCCGATATAAGCTTAAGCTGCTGGCATGGAGTTATTAATCAGGAGCGTGCTAGGGGAGGGGGATTTTTTTTTAAGTAATTTGTTTTTAAATTGCTGCCTTGCAATCACCATCGGTAGATGGAAAGGCTAGGGGAGACAACTCAGACAGACAAACCACAACCCAGCCTGCCGAAGACGGAGTGTGTTAGCCAGCGATGGCGCAGATACTGGGATAAATTAGGGCACACACGCTTTTACAGAAATGTGGTCATGCGACAATCAACCCTGTCATCGTGGCGTCGCTCCTATCAGCGAAAACCGGGGAGGAGCGGAGCCGGGCCCCTTGCTTCGAAAGGGACCACCCAAGCGACCGGTGCCTCTGCTAGCCTGGAGGTCAGGGGAAAGCAGAGTAGTGCTACTGACCAAACCAAACCAAATGCCTCAGAGTTGCTCAGTGGAATGCGGAAAGAGTGCGAAACAAAAAGCCTGAGCTACAGGAATTCCTGAGGAAAAACCAGATTGACATAATATGCATTCAAGAGACGCACCTAAAGGACACACAGAGATTCTTTGTTCGAGGTTATGAGTCCTTCCGCCAAGATCGACTCAAAAGAGTCAAAGGAGGTATACTGACGTTAGTAAAAACATAAATACCAGCACCAGAAGTTAAAAGATCCGGAGAAGGAGAACTGGAACATATAACAGTAAAATTGCTGCTACCTGGTGGAGAAATATCAATAACAAACTGCTACAGCCCTCCTGCCACCAAAATGGAACTTTGTAAACTAAAGATAGAGGAATCGAGTCACCTAATAGTGGGTGACTTCAATGGCCATTCACCAAGCTGGGGCTACGAGGATATGGATCAAAGGGGTGAAGAGATTGAAGACTGGATGATGGAAAATAAACTAATTCTAATAAACCAGCCAGATGATACACCAACATTCTACTCCAGAGTCTGGAAAAAAACTAGCTCACCAGACCTTGCCATGGCAACAGATGACATAGATAGACACATTACAAGAACAGTAGAAAGTCAACTGGGAGGAAGTGACCATGTACCAGTCATCCTGAAAATCGCCAAGTCAGGAAGTACAGGACATCACAGCATGTCCCCAAGCTGGAACTTCAAAAAAGCAAATTGGACCCTCTTCAGTGAACAATCAGACCAGCTTTTCCAGAATATCACCCTCACTAACAACATAAACCACAACATCTCACAAATAAACAAAGCGATACTACAATCCGCACAGAAGGCAATCCCAAGGGGCAGATGAAGAGAATACAAGTCTTATTGGAGTGAGACTCTAGAAAAATTGCATAACGAGCTGAATGATGCAAGACATACAATGGAGCAAAACCCTACAGCAGAAAACACAAAGAAACACAATGAAATCAAACACACGTTCAATGAGCAGAAAAGAACAGAGATACAAAAGAGCTGGCATGAAAAGAATAGCAGTCTAAACATGACAAAAGACACAAGTAAACTATGGAACCTTACAAGAACTCTAAATGAAGAAACAAAGAATTCACACTACAAGACTGTCATCGAAGACGAGGGAAAATACCACACAGGGAAAATGGCAGCAAACATTTTAGCTGACTTCTACAAGGAAGAAAGCACAACAACACTCTCTCATACACGTATCAAAGAAGTCAAAAAAAAATTAAAAGAAAACTGAAGAATCAAAATCCAGAGCCCTGCATGAAGACACCATTCACCATCGCAGAACTAAATGGTGCCATAGAAAAACTAAAAACCAAAAAGGCCCCAGGAAAAGACGGCATAACCAATGATATGATCAGGAACCTAGTGCCAATCAGCAGAAACAAGCTCCTTACCATCTTCAACCAATCATAGAAAACTGGTAAAATTCCAGACTTGTGGCGTGAAGCTGTCATCATTCCAATAGGGAAAAAACAAAAAGGAAAACAAAGCAAGTCAAGCTACCGACCAGTCAGCCTCTTGAGTTGCATAGGGAAAACAATGGAGAAAATGGTCAACTCTAGACTGATAAAATACCTAGAAGAAAATCAAAAGCTCACCAAGACACAGTCGGCTTATAGGAAAAATCGAAGCACTGAAGACCAGCTTACATACCTAGCACAGGAAATCGATAATGCTTTCCAAAAGAAGGAAAAAGTGCTGGCTACTTTTATGGACTTAAGTAAGGCCTTCGATAAGGTCTGGAAAGAGGGAGTCCTCTTCAAGCTTCTCCAACACAAAATTGAAGGCAGAATGTTTAGCTGGATAAAAGATTTCCTCTGCTACTGCACTGCAAGAGTAAAAGTAGATGGTAAACTAAGGAAACGTGTTACTCTCCAACAAGGAGTACCTCAAGGAGGAGTGATCTCTCCTACCCTCTTCCTAGTATTCATCAATGATATGGGAGAGAAACTGTCACATAATATTTCAAAGGCTCTTCATGCAGATGACTTTGCAGCCTGGAGTGCGGCAGGAAACCTATTCACTGCAAAAAACAGAATGCAGACAGCACTTGACACTTTAAGTGAATGGGCATCTGACTGGGGAGTCCAGATCAACCTCTCCAAAATGGTGACAACCATCTTCTCACTTTCAAATCACCAAGAAAAACAAATCTTAAAATAAATGGAAGTGAGCTAGCACATGTGGAGAACCCTACATATCTAGGGGTCACACTAGACAAGCGACTCACCTGGAAACCACACCTAATAACTACCGAGCAAAAAATCAACCAGGAGGCTATCCTTGATGAAGAAAATGGAAATATTCTCCGAAAAGTCTACATGGGTACAGTCAGACCTGTAGTAGAATATGGAATGAAAGCCTGGGCATCAGCATCTAAAGTACTTCTTCTTCTTCTTCAGCGTTCATTCTCAAGCTCCTGCTGGATCTCTCTTGTAGCAGGACCATGAAACATTCTAGATATCCAGCAGGATGTAGTCCAGAGAATGTAAATGCGTTGTGTCGCCGTTTTATTTGCGCCAGTGGCCCGACACATCCGTCTTCAGCGGAATCTAAAGTACAAAAATGCAGGACTTCGACTTATCTCTGGAGGGATGAAAACCACTCCAATCCATGCAATGGAAACATGTAAACATCCGCCCACTGGATGACAGAAGAGAAGAAAGAGTGCTTGTTCAAAGGGAAAACATTAAGCGCATGCCAAACCATCCGATGTATGCGCAAATTTCTAGATCAACCACAAGCAGGTTGAAGAGAACCAGCTTCTGTCACATCTCTAAAGATATCCATGAACAACATAAAGAAATCCTCACAAACCTCCCAAATGAAATTGAAACACTAACGGACTTTGAAGAGCCAGGCAATAGTCTCCAGAATGTCTCCATAATAACACAGGTTCCTGGAATAATTAATAAGGAATACCAAACTCCACCTCAACTAAAAGCATTGACACTGGAGATGATAAATAAAATACAATCCCAAGGATTGGACACATGTCTACACAGATGGATCGGCAGAAGGAGCAGTAAGGAATGGAGGAGGTGGAATTTTTTATAAGACTCAAAGATGGGAAGACAATATCAAAAGCTTTTCCAACCGGGAAATACTCCTCTAATTTTAGAGCAGAAGTAGTTGCACTCCATCAAGCACTGAAAGCCTTCACTGAACCAGGACTGCCAAGACCAAAGAAGATAGCCATATTCACAGATTGCAGATCCCTACTGGAATCAATCCAGAGAAACAGAAACGAAAGCCTTCTGTACAACATCAGACATGAGCTAAGACAGATCCAAAAATCAACAGCTATTGCCCTTCAGTGGATACCATCACACTGTGAAATCATGGGAAATGAGAAAGCGGATGCTCTGCCAAAGGCAGGAAGCGAAATGGAGCAACACAGACACCCACTGTCTTACGGAGAAGTAAAAACAATAATCCGCAACACATACACAGCAAAGTGGAAGAAAGAAATGGAAGGGGAATACGAACATGATGCAATACATCTCCTCCAGAGATATCAACAGACCACAATATTTCGCCTTAGAACAGGCCACTGCAGACTGTTGGGTCACCTTTAGCGATTAAGGATCTCATACACAGATGAATAATGTCCATGTAGATCCGGAACCCAGACTCCAGAACACATACTTCAGGACTGCCCAACATACAAAGAGCAGAGACAGCAGACCTGGCCAGAGGATACAGACTTGCGGCAAAAGCTATGGTGCAGCCGCTCAGACCTGGAGAAGACAGTGGACTTCGTCTTGACGACAGGTCTGACGGTATAGCATGACCACATGCTGAACGCAGAAGAAGAAGTAATTGAACAAGTTTGAAGGCGTAATCAAGTTTTTAATACATTCAGTTCATGTAGATAAGTATCTCTCAGAGAGGTTCGCTATGTAGGCCTGTAACTAAATAATTTTGCCTGCATTCAACGCTTAGCGGTTCGGAGTAGATCAGTTTTTTTGGGTTTTTTGTTGGGGAGGAGGGTGTGTTATGATCTCTGTCTGTTGATACACATACCTTTCTAGCAAGGAAACATTTTGTCTTGTTTGTGGGTAGGAAATTTGAGTCTCTTATTTTTATGCTCCACCTTGCAAGACGCTACATTAGTTCATCATAGTAATATCAAGGAATATGACCATAAAATTATTGGAAGTCGCGGCTCAGGTATTTCTATCATCATATCTTCTGAGTTTATACATATTTATATATCATAGTAAGGGTATGCACAAAATACAGAACCATTGCGCTGATCAATCATGTCAGCAAAATACTATTTGGTGTCATCGAAAAATATTTAGGAACATATTTAGGAACAACTTCAGATGGTAAATGCAAGACCGAAATTATAAGCAGAATAGGACAAGCAAAAACAGCATTCCATAGAATGAAAAATATCCTATTCAAATAATCTATATCGATGGATACTAGAAAATGTCTCCTCAAATGCTACATTGGACTAGTGCTACTCTATGGAAGTGAAGCATGGACAATAAATAAGATATCAGAAAATTCATTGGAGGCCTGCTACAAGGGAGATCCAGCAGGAGTTTGAGAATGAACGCTGAAGAAGAATATATGTAAGACTGTTCTAAATGGAATATTGTATTGTGGAATATTACCTATATCTGACAAGTCCTGATCAGGTTACGACAGGATAATCAGTTTCTCGTGTACTTATGTTGTTATTATCTGTTTACCATTAAATGCTTGTGTTTTTAACATGTGAATTATTTTATATTTATTTTCCCCTTGTTAGATTTACTGTGCCGCAAATTGTAAAAATGTGGTCTTTTGTTGCTAGATGTTTCATTATTGTTTTTAGGCTGTTCGCCTGTCAAATAATACAGTCTACAATATGTAAATTAAAAATGTCAATTATTATTATTATTAATGTGAATTGACCACAGTATATTATTTGTAAATACAATAATGTTCATATCAAATCAACATATCACAATGAGAGTATGTTTAAACTAAAAATATAGTGTTAATTATTCGGGCAAGTAATGCTACAATTACCTTTCGTATATTCCTATAATGAATGTTAATTGTTTGTAAATATTGATTTGCTATCCTTAATTATCATTAATCATGAAAATCAAATAATTGTGTCGACAGTCAATTAAATTATGTCCCTTAGGATACACAAAAACACATTCTACGTTACTTCCCATTTGCTGACAAACATTGTTAACATTGAATTAGTTTATTTCTTTTGTTTACAGGTAGTCAATTTTATGCGTTGTTAAACTCCGGACAGACTCACAAGTAATCAATATTCGTCAAAAGATGACGAAGGGATGGCGTATTGTTCCAGTTGCTCGCTAATTCAACATATTCAATCTCTCACATAAACAGTTCACGAGATGCTGCAGTAGATATGGGAAGAATTGCAATAGCGACTTAACAATTATTCCTCATGTGACATATTCTTTCCAGAACGTGGTCTTCCTTAAAGATTTTCTGAAAACTGCGATTCTGCGCTAGTTGACCAGCCGTAGCTAGAGACATGTTTACACAATCTGACATATCACCGCACACACGTCGTCTTGAGCGCCCTCTTCCCCTTTTGCCGTTAACTCTATCTTCTGCTATTAATCTTCCCGTGCTGTTATCTCTCTTTATATGACTACAAAAACTGAGTTTTCTTGTTAGGATTTTGTTAAGGAGCCAGTCCTCTTCGATGTTTATTAATCTTCACACTTCTCGATTTATCTTTTTAGCTGTCCGTGGACAGCCAACATTTATTACGAACAAAAATTCTTCAGTAATTCATCAGATGTAAAGCTAAACTACACAAGATTAGAGCAAGCATATTTCTAGTATCAATTTATAGCAGTGAAACAAGGACACTTAGACATCACTGGCAGAGAGAATTGTTGCCTTCCAAGTGATGTGCTATGAGGATGTCCATTAAATATTGCAACCGTTCTTTCCCCCAATTTATTACCCCGCCCACCCCTGTCAATATAATGTCAAAAATTCAACCCCTTGGTTAATTATGTTGGAAAAAGTTATACCCACCCTCTCCCCCCCCCCTCACATCCTTCCTATATAAATATTTTGCAGAAAACGTACGAAAACAAATGCACGATTCTTTCAGATTGATCACGCCAATTTCAAATCCACACGATTTATTTGGTATATTTACAAAATGTTATTGTCGTCAACTTTTGTCAATCTTGCTGTAAATTGTTACCCTTGTCAATAACTGAACAGATTTTTTTCTGACCTTTTTCCCCTCCCTGCATTGGAAATTCATTAGATGATTTTTAAAGGTTTCGATTATGAGGTTTCACTTTGAGGTTTGTTTATAAGGTTGGATTGTGAGGTTTGTTTATGAGGTTGAGTTATGAGGTTTGCATATGAGGTTGGATTATGAGGTTTGATTATAAGGTTGGGTGGAGGTTTCATTATGAGGTTGGATTATGAGGTTTGCTTATGAGGTTGGATTATGAGGTTTGATTATGGATTATCTTCAATATTAAGATAAATGATTAAAATACTGAGACAAGTGCAGGTTTTTCAATATATTAGAAGCAGAGACAGAAAAACGAACAATGACATCGAGACAAGAATTTTCAAAAAACAGAACAAAACAATGTATAAATTGTGAACTTACAGCAATTTTTAAACACAAATTTATCTCAATAGAAACCAAAAAGTAAATAATCAATTCAATCGTCACATTTATTATCAACCTCAGCCGTGGATACTAACTGAAGAATAAGAGGAAAAGCTTACTAAGTGTGAAAAGAAGCAAACAAAACAAGAAGAGATCATGTGAGAAATGAATAGATTACAAGAGCTGTTTAAACAACATCTGTGGTCAAATATATGGGAAAACAGAGTACTTGTGTAGCCACTTAATAAGGATGAAGCAGATTGGCCATCAACAAAAGCACGTAACATGAGAATAGAAATACCAATCGGCACAGGAAGAACAAAAAAAAGGTGGATGAATACAGTTACCGACGTTCTGATACCTCACAATATTACAGTGTATCACACGAGACTGGAAAAATGATTCCAATAGGCGAATAACGCTAGACAGATAACTACAATAGGGTTTTCGCATGTGATAGCCTACAGCAGGGGTTCCCTAAGTGTGCGCCCCGAGGGGTGCCGCAAAGATTCTCCAGGGGCGCCGCGGCAGCCTCGCCAAAAACGAACAAAAAATGAAAAATACAGGTTTTTCTTCATATTAAGGGCGACGCCGGGAATAATCTGAGACGCCATGGCTTTAAAAAGTTTGGACACCCCTGGTCTACAGCATAGTGTCATTTTAATTTCTGGAAAGTGTGCTTACGATGGGTACTGACGGAAACAAAATGGCTCAAATTGACATGTCCTTACAGCATCTTTGTCCATATGATCATGAAGGAGAAGATATCGTGGTGTTATTCTGTCCATAAATTACGTCATCGCGTTTGTTACAATTTTTACCGTTGTCCCAGTTTTGTCAACAGACTGTCATGAGTTCAAGGACACACCTACTTAATTATGTCACAAACAATGGCATTTCTTTCTCTTCCCCCCCCCCCCCCATGAACGAAAATAATTTTGCAGAGAAAACATGAAAAACACTATATCATTATTTGAAATTCCCGAAAATAAATTCAAAACCAAACAATATAATTGGTAAATTTTAAAATATGTTGACGTCATATTTTGTCACTTGTCACATCCCCCTTGACAACAAATGTCACAAATTTTCAGATCCTCCCACCCCCCAATCTAATTTCTAACGTTATTTATGGACAGTCCCATTGTGGCATGAATCAGCATCAAGTAAATAGATTTCTAATGAAGTTTTCTGTAGTACATCTAGAACATGAATATAGCTGTAATGTTTCATTAGTTTTCCTGGTTCCGGGCCAGACAATACATTTTGTCCTGACTTCATATTTCTATTCAACATTCGCAATTTTTTATGTAAATGTATATTCTTCGCTCTTCAAATATTTGTTTTTTAAATCACAAATTCTGTTCAGGTTTCGGCCATTTAGTTTTCATATTCTTTTCTTTTCCTCCTATTTTGTCAATCTTTTTAGTTTGGTAAGTAAACATTTTTCCCATTTCAAATAAATCATCAGTTAACTGAATAGTGTTCTTATGGATTGTACAGAGCATTACACCGGATATACTGCCCTGGTCATGCTGTTACATGTGTTTGTAACATGTGATTGTTACATGCGATTTTTACACGTGATTGTTACATGTCGTTGTTGCATGTTATTTCGAATTTATGCCAGATTTGCTACATCATCTACAAAATGTAGATCTTTTAGATATTCTCTCATTGTTTATAACTGTGTTCTTGCCCTCTAGATGTTACCACATGCTACATAACTGTTTTCTTTTTTACTGCTCTAGATTTTACCCCTGGGTACATTCAATAAATGTTTCTTCCTTTCACCTTCTAGATGTTACCGTACATTGAATAACACCTTCCTTCCCCTCTAGATGTTCCACTAGGGTGCATTGAATAACTTTTTACTTCCATTCTAGATGTTACCATGTTGAACATGGAATAACTGTTTTCTTCCACATCAGATGGTACCACAGGTTACATTGATTAACTATTTTCTTCCCCTCTAGATGTTACCACATCCCTTATCTTCACACATCAAATAGAACATCGCTTATATCCACACTTAAGACAGACCATCCATTATTTGCACACTTGAAACAGAACATCATGAATCTCCACATTTAAGACAGAACCCACCATATATCCACATTTAAGACAGAACCCACCATATATCCACATTTAAGACAGAACCCACCATATATCCACATTTAAAACAGAACCCACCATATATCCACATTTACGACAGAACCCACCATATATCCACATTTAAGACAGAACCCACCATATATCCACATTTAAGACAGAACCCACCATATATCTACATTTAAGACAGAACCCACCATATATCCCCCACATTTAAGACAGAACCCACCATATATCCACATTTAAGACAGAACCCACCATATATCCACATTTAAGACAGAACCCTTCATATATCTACATTTAAGACAGAACCCACCATATATCCCCCACATCTAAGACAGAACCCACCATATATCCACATTTAAGACAGAACCCACCATATATCCACATTTAAGACAGAACCCACCATATATCCACATTTAAGACAGAACCCACCATATATCCACATTTAAGACAGAACCCACCATATATCCACATTTAAGACAGAACATACCTTATCCATAATCACTGATCTATCGTTTCTACAGAAATACCTTTTTTTAACGAAGCACCTGGGATGAAGTATATTCCGACCTGATACTGAATATTATGTGAAGTTTTATCCAAATTTCGAGTTACCTGATTAGATACTAGCTGCAGCCAGTTTGACATCTGAAAAGCAACGGTAACCTAGTGAATTCGGAATTTTCCAGGAAGTAAACACAATCAACTAAATTATATGTTAATATCTACGTCCAGACTAGGATTTTCTCACCAACTGGATACATACGTACACTTATAAACAACGGACACACCTCTCACTATTACACTCGCGCTGTATCTGGACACATACATCTCATGCGCGACTTATCAACCAACCAATACGCAGTTTTCCACACAAAATCTGTATCATTTCTTAGCAAACTTCAGTTTCTCATGACTAAGGTACTAAATCATCTTAATGGTGAGACACGCCTCTTTAGTTCTGGAAACACAACTCTATATTGTTTGCATCAGTCTACAACAATACATTTGCTGATCTCGAAGTTCAGGTAATACTGCCACAAACCACTTCCTAACAAATATATACATATATATAACATTACATTGTGTTTAAATAAGCACATCTTTAAAGTACCCAGGGAAGAGATGAAACTATTCAGTTTGTTACATTTATATTTTTTCTTCCGTATTATATGTTTGTGTGTTTTTCTTGATCACAAGAAAGTATGAGCCATGATACGCTTGACAGAGGAAATTTCTTTAAAGCTTATATATATATATATATATATAGTCGAATCCGTCTATATCGCATTCATTTATAACAAACTTTCCTATATAACAACTCTTTTCAAAATCCCCAGTTATGTTTATTCTTTATTGTTTACACTATATCTAGAGAGTTTCTGTATTTACATAAATATTTTATCTTGATTTTTGATTATATATTAGCATCTTAGCATACGGGATATTCCCATAAGTGCCCCGCTCTCCGTTCCAGCAAACATTCAAGTGTACGTAGACCCAGTCCCAGTCACGTGTTGAGTCCCTGATTTCCAAAGAGTACATATTCTTCCCTCTCCTCTAATCACTTCCATTTCTGTCATTTTTTGTATGTGGACGTTTTCAGTCTTGTTGTCAACATCTTCATTTTGTAATGAATGCATGACTGCTATAATTAAATCAGCTTTATCGCTCCTCAGTACTGTACCGTCAAACGCAACAATGCCTGTGTCAATGAGCCATCTCTTTCGTTTCCCCTGACTCCAGCGTGGGCCGGGCAGTATATCGTGTAATATTCTGTACAATTCTTCTCATGTGACATATTCTTTCCAGAACGTGATCTTCCTTATGAATTCTCTGAACACTCCGCGATTCAGGTCGTGTTGACCTGCTGCAGCTATTACTCTTCCGATGCTGTTATGTCTCTCTATATGACCAAAAGCACAGCTTTCTTGTTATGATGTTGTTAGAGCCAGCCCTCTTATACGTTTATTGATATTAACACTTCTTGATTATATTTTTAGCTTGTCCATGGTAAACTTCTTCTGTAGCATCTCCATCTCGTGTCGAAAGAAGCGATTATCTTTTCTATTGTTTTATTTAATGTCCATGCCTGTTAACCGTATATTGCCACTGGAAATACGTATGTTGTGCCAAAAAAAAAGTATTACTAGGCACATTACTTCTGTAGTTTGCCATTGCTTTCAGGAGGAAATCCGTTTATGGAATAGCACATAAGAAAACACATTCATTCTCTACGTCATATTTTGGCGGGATTCTGTACAATTGAATAGTTCAATAAAACAATTCATTCCTTTCTCAGCATGTTATCTTTTTATCTTGCGGAGCATGCCTTTAGAGTCTGTGATATGTATAAGTTATCAACCAATTAAGTTCTGCTGTAACTCCCTCTATCTCCATCCGTATCAGTTATCATCCATTAAATTCTGCTGTAACTCCCTCTATCTCCATCATCATCATGCTCGATGTGATAGTGGAGTATGCAGATGATCAACCAACGTCAAGTCGTTTCTGTAGACAACAAAACCACAATCGCATTTATTTGTATTTCTGTTGACTGAGCCAACTGTGTATATAATTGTTATTGTGGGTGTAGCTTAGCGAGCTCTTGTACTATAACTTCTGCCTTGATACCAGTCCATGTCCGACATGATTTATTTCATTGAATTATTACAGTAGTAAGAGATTTTGTTTTTCCTCAATGTCTATCTCCTTCCATTCAATGCCCTTTCCTACTTCTTCTATTTCACATATTCTTCGTAGTGTGTCTTCAGCTTCTGCCATCCATGATCTACCCCACTTGATTCGTTTTCCCTTTATATCATACAAGACATTGGTGTTACATGTAGATATGACTTCACTAGCGCTACTTGATGTCGCACTTTAACACTGGGAAGATCGACCAAAAGTCTCATTGTAGTGATTGATGTATCCCTGATACAGCACGGTACCTCTTTTTCCGCATTTTTGATTTTCCTTTCTATCAATTTGTTTCTGTGACATCGTCAGTAGCCCGAGGCCATAATCTATGAAAGATTGCACCATCACTTGAAGAAGCAGATATAGTACCTATTGTCGCATGCCCAAGACCGCCATAACCTTGATGACACTGATCCCTCTCTTAGCCTCATGAATCAGATTTGTACTAGGCATGTTGAATGAGAGACTTATATCAAAGGTTATCCCAGATATTTAAGTTCATGTTCTCTTTCAATGAATGAGCCCATACAACTGATAAACTGACAGATTTCAATGAATGAACCCATACAACTGATAAACTGACAGCTGACAGTGTGCTATTGCCGAGATTATTCTCCAGAAAGTGCCAGACAACCTTTGCTTTCGAGGGATTAATCGTAGCGTCGTGTGTTATGCACCATATCTACAATTGCACTGTAAACTGTCACCGATATCTGTTCTGAGTTGTGTTGTATAATAATGCCCGTGTTGTATAATAATTGCTCTAGTCCACCTTGTACAATGTCAGCGATACGTGTTCTGTCTCTGCCCGTGTTGTATAATAACTGATCTAATCCACCCAGTACAATGTCAGCGATACATGTTCTTTCCCTGCCCGTGTTTACGTTTAACACATGCACTACTGCCTCTAATATCTCTCTAAAATCATTACTTTCACTGTTATTATTAGTTACATCACTGTTCAATGTATCTATTCACTAATTTCTAGACACTTTGAATTCGAATATCTGGGAGAAAATATAAACAGTTTCTGAGATTGTTCAGTCGAAATTAGAAGAAGACTTACAATCGCAACACTCAAATTAACACAGATGATCAAGTTGTGGCAAAGTAGTAATAACGACACTAAATTAACACTTTTAAGATCATGTGTTTTCCCAGTGGCAACATATAGATGCGAAACAAGACAATATCCACCAAAAAAAAAACAATTCATTTGAAATGAAGTGCTACAGAAAGACTCTACGAATATCATGGAGAGAGAAAAAGAACACCATTAAAATGTTTAAATTACTGAAACTAAATGACAGATGGCTTCTAAATGCAATCATAAGTAGGAAGTTACAGTATTTTTTACACTTAAAGCGACATGATGGTATCGAAAGGCTGATTATAGAGGGCAGAGTACCAGCCGAGAGAAGAAGAAAAGCAGGACGATCAGCGACATCAAAGAATGTATTTACATCAATGCAGACCTGCTTGACTGGGACAGAGAGACCGTTCAGAGAATCCACGATGAAGACTACGTTCTGGAAAGAATATATCACTATATTTATATTTATATATATATATATATATATATATATTACTAACAAACAAGGCCGGATTTTATAGTTAGTATTTCACAAGACAGAACGACCTTTTTCCTGTAAAGCGATTCAACAATACCTATGATAGTCGTATCAAAATTAAATTGTCTCAGTATATGCCAGACACGGTCAGGATTTAGTAAAAATTAACTGTGGTGTAAGTCACGTTTGTGTTAAAACATATTTTTCAATTATTATTTTGGTATTAAAGACTTGCTCTACATTTCTTCTGTGTGCTCAAAAGCCAGTGTGTTCTTTTACAATTACTTCTTACTGACTTTATTCTGTTCAGGAGTATTTTGTGAATCACTTTACTTGGGTGCTTTAAAAGAATACTGGTTATGTAATTCTTACACTTAATATTTTCTTTCTAGAGAATGGGTATAATTAGTGAGCGTGTCCATTCAGAGGGCCATTGTTTTTTAATCCATTTTTTCGGGCAAATTTTAGTCACAGTATTTACCACATTCATTTCTTCGTGTTTCCAGTGAGAAACTATGCACGAAACACAGAACTATTAGTCTAGTAAACTCATTCTAACCAGGTGATTATAAAGATAATTCTGAACATAATACAAGTTAACTCAGAGAAATTGTAGCAGAAGAACAGGCTAGTTTCTGTAAAAATAGAAGTAACATAGAACATATTATAACCTCGAAGTATTGATATAAAAACATTGACATGAACGTGCTTTGTATCAAAATTGTATTGGTTTAACAAAGACATTTGATTGTGTGTGTCAACAAGGTCTGTGACAGAGATTGAGACTAACTTCGACAGAAAGATCGTTGAAGTTTTTGAAGCGCTGTATAAAAAATGCACGCATTGATATTTCCATAATGGCATTGGTATATTATTCAAAACGGATATAGGAGTGCGTCAAGGTTGCATACATTCCTCAGTAATTTTTAACATATATCGTGAATATATAATGCAGGAGGCACTACAAGATCACCAGACAACAATAACTATCGGCGGTATATCACTTTGTAACTTGCGTTTTGCTGATGATATCGATTTCTTGGCTGGTTCCGAATCTGAACTCCAGGAACTCGTCTCAAAGTTGAAAGAAATTATTCGGAAATATGGCATGGAAATTAGCAATGATCTATTTATACATTTATTTCCTCTTCCACAAATTATGTAGGCATCTTGGGGAGTTGAAGTTTTCTGTCTTTTGTCGTCTGTGTGGCGCTTTCCATTATTAGGCCGTGGTTTTTAACAATCTCTCAGATTGAATCTTCCATCTTTTTCTTGGTCTTTCTCTTCCTTTGTAACCGTTCTTTCTGCTGATGTGCGCCTAGATGGCTGTTTATGTTAATTCCATTCACATAAGGTGGTCGAACCAATTGTTCTGTTATCTCTCTATATATTGTTTGCATGATATGATCTTTACTATCTTTCTTGTGTCTTCATTTCTCATTTGGTCTCTTCAGGAGAAGTGTATAGCCTTTCTCATGCATTTTTATTTCGAATTGACCTTGTCTCCTAGACTGCACACATTTATCGTAACTGTGTTAAACAGCTGCCGTCTCAACTCCATTTCTTTTTTAGTATCTTCTCTCTCACTGTCGGTGTGCTAGGCCAGTCGCAGTGGAGATGTGTCCACTAACACGTTGTTACATCCGGAGATAAAATTGTCGCTTCCAGTTCTAATCACATGTGTCTAAAATGTTTTATATATAATCCCCGTGGACGAATTTTATTCCAAGTTTAGTGTAATCCCAAGAAATAATGTGGACCAAGAATTTGACACCATATCTAGTGTAATCCCCTTACTAAGTTCACCGGAAGCAAATGTTGTTGACTTGAACTTTGCAATTTTGAATACACATTTGATGTTCGCATACAGATTTGATGTTCGCATACAGGTTTGATGTTCGCATACACATTTGATGTTCGCATACAGATTTGATGTTCGCATACAGGTTTGATGTTCGCATACACATTTGATGTTCACATACAGATTTGATGTTCGCATACAATTTGATGTTCGCATACAGATTTGATGTTCGCATACAATTTGATGTTCGCATACAGATTTGATGTTTGCATATACATTTGATGTTCGCATGCAGATTTGATGTTCGCATACACATTTGATGTTCGCATACAGATTTGATGTTCGCATACACATTTGATGTTCGCATACAGATTTGATGTTCGCATACACATTTGATGTTCGCATACACATTTGATGTTCGCATACACATTTGATGTTCGCATACACATTTGATGTTCCCATACATATTTGATGTTCGCATACACATTTGATGTTCGCATATAGATTTGATGTTCGCATACACATTTGATGTTCGCATACAGACTTCCGATGAAAAGAAAAAAGAAAAAGATGTAATTTTTTATTAGGAACAAGCGTCACAGCACTGGGGACATTCCCATATATGCTCTGCTTGCCGTTCCGTCAGCCATCTAAAAATGTATAAGCTTAGTGTCTCAGTCAGTTGCTGATTACGCGTTCTTCTAATCTTTCCGGAACGGGTGCACTTCCTCCTGTAACATCTAGTCCCTCCCATTTCTATCACTCTCTGAATGTGTACATTGTCTTGTTCAGCAAGACCTGGACAGTAAAGCCATGTAAATCTCTGCGCTATGTTTAACAGAGTGAGCCACTCAGTTCTGATCATACACTTTTATATCTTGTACAGCATACTCCGAGAGTCCGATAGAATCACTTATATTCTGTTGGTGATTGCGTCGCCAGAAAGTGAGAGCTGCTGTCACCGCCTAAATTTCCATTTCCATACTCGATGTTGTAGTGGGGTATGCACCTGATTTCTCAGCTAATTTCGTCCCATTTTGGTAGACCACGAAACCACAACCACACATGTTTGTTTCTTGTGTTACTTAGCCGTGTGTGTAAATTATTATTTCGTGTAGCTTCGGGTGCTACAGGATGAGTTCTTGGATCATTCCCTCTGTTCTGTAGGCAGCCCGGTCGTGACATTCTCTTCCCAGCTGCACCACAACTTTTGTCAATAACTTTCTATCTTTATATGCTAAATGCCACCCATTCACAATCTCTTCTCACTTCCTCCAGTTCACAAACTCTGTCTTCCGCTTCTGCCATCCACGACCTTCCTCTCTTGATTCGATTTCCTTTTCTGTTGTTTAGAGATTTGTGTAAGAGTTTATGTTTATTGTTGACGACTTTGAAGTATTCTTTAACATGAGCTATTTTAAGTCTTGCTTTTATGATCGGTAGGTCTAAGAGAAACCTGTTGTATCTTGTTATTTCTACTGTTCTGCCCTTTTATGGTTGTTACCGAACATGGCAGGTGGTCACTAACATGGTAAGGCAGTACCGCCAACATCGTTTCCATTTCACCATGACACGACAACAGTGCTAGATTTGAATCTGAGTTTCTCTCTTTGGTAGCTAGCCGGGTACAAAAAGACTGCAGATTTTCAACTTTCATTTAAACCTAACAATTAAGGGATATCTTTAACATTTTCAGTTA
This sequence comes from Meghimatium bilineatum, assembly GCA_034231615.1. NCBI lineage: Eukaryota > Metazoa > Mollusca > Gastropoda > Stylommatophora > Philomycidae > Meghimatium > Meghimatium bilineatum. The sequence goes on along the minus strand of CM067319.1, from coordinate 13,034,025 downwards.
AACCCAATAAATTTGTAAATTTTTGATCTTTTTTCTACTTTTTAAGTGTTCATTCTCAAATTCCCGCTGGATCTCTCTTGTAGCAGGACAATGATCCTACTGGATGTCAAGATGGACGTAGTCTAGAGAATGAAAATACGATGTGTCGCCGTTTTGTTTGAGCCAATGACTGACACATTATTCTTCGGCGGGAAAGTATCTGTACAGTTTACTTTATGTAATGTATATGTAAAGTATACTTTATGTAATGTATCTGTAAAGTATACTTTATGTAATGTATCTGTAAAGTATACTTTATGTAATGTATCTGTAAAGTATACTTTATGTAATGTATCTGTAAAGTATACTTTATGTAATGTATATGTAATGTATTTTTTTCATTGGGACATTTTCATGTGAACCGCCCACAATAATGGGCTATCCTTCACGTTTTTATTTGAACGCTAAAATAATTAATGTTATAAAATACTTTTATTTGAAACCCTACAATAATTAATGAATAGCCAGTGGCAAGTGTGCAACATGAACGTGGTCTTACTCGGATATGTGTGAAACCATTTAGGTCAACTATCCAGCCACTTGCGACATTCTTGGAGGTATATTATTGCAAAGGTTTTTTTTTATCGAGGGAAATAACTGCTGTATTATTTGATAGCAATGAAAACATACGGAGTACTCTCTCGCAGTCCTGTTTTTTTCTTGAATGACTGACCATATATGTATGTAGTATTCTTCTTCTTCTTCTGCGTTTGTACTCTAACTCCCGCAGAGTAGCATGATGTAGTCCAGAGAACGGAATGCGATGTGCCATGATTTACAGCATTGCTGCGATATCTGCGCCTTTCGGCCTGATACATCCGACTTCAGTATGGCTATGGGTCACTGGCCCTATATGGGATGGACAGCCAACTCCATCCCATAACCTCCTTAGTCGCCTCTTACGACATATATGGAAGGTAAATAGTGTTGTTGTTCTTTGCTCCCCTTTTGGTGATTTTTGTTTCTGAAAGGTGCTGAGTGTAGATTTTAACTTAAAATTTTCTAACGCCGAGGTTGATCTAAAATATGTTGGTGTAGTTTAGACAAGTTTCACATACTTGACTCTGAGTTCCTTTAATGGCATGATCTTTATCAACATTTCATTTCGTTAAATAATGTAGGATTAGTACTATTCAAGTTTAAGATTGGTTTCGTAAAAATGTTCACATTTCTTCTTGTACAGTACTAGATTGCTTATCAAGAGAAGTAACTGCTGTATTATTTGAAAACTCTGAAAACGTACGGAGTTGTTTCCCTTATATTTCTGCTCCGTGTGTTAGTTTATCACTGATCATGTATATAAAAAAACGCATAAACACAATACGATTATCTTATCCTGTCGGAACATGTTTATAAATCACAGCGCAAGTAGAGAGTGTTCCTGATTATCGGTTCGACGAGTAAGTCTAGACGGTGTTGTTAGTGGTTTACATGCAATAATATGTGGTTAAGAAAAATGATGGTGAGATGCGAAACATTGGGTAAAAGAGAATAGGAGTTGCCAAAAATACTTTTAATGACATGAGGAAATTATTCAGATCCAAATTAATCACAAACTAAAACGTATACTTGCAAAGTGCTATATCCAATCTATATTATAGCTCAAAAACATGGATATTAAACAAACAGCTAGAAGACCACAGCAAGTTATTCTTCACAGATACAGTGAAGGCAAACCAAGAGGCCGACCTCGAAAACGATGGACTACCGAAATAAAAGAGGCGACAAATTCCACAATATACTCAGCACATAAGAGAGCCGTCTCGTAAAAACTCTTCTACCCCTGTCGCTGAAACGCAACAAAGGGTTTAGCGAATAGATAGAATACAGAATTGGAGCATTTGAGATGTTGATGATATTAGAACTTGGAGAAAGAACGTCATGGAAAAAAGAAGTGAAACAACGAGTTTCCGACAACAATGTATAGAAAAAGAACAATTAAAGGAAATAAAACTAAATCACAATGCATATTCTGAATATATGTAAAGACCTTGTTGAAGACATTGTTGAAGACCTTGTTGAAGACCTTGCTTGATGGTAGAGCTGAAGGGCTGAAAGCAAAAGGTAGGCAGATATACTAATGGGAGAGAAATATCATAAGATGGAAAAAATAGTCTAGCACAGTGCCCCATAAAGGCATGAGAAAGGTTGTTTGAGGTCCGTTGCAGCAAGCTTTCGATGAAGAAACAGGAAATTTATTAACATGCACTTGCCACTATATTGTCCCAGATCTTTGCATCGACATCACCTCCTGAGAATCTATATCGTTGTGCAACAACACCGGTTAAAGTACTGGCATCGCTGAAAAAACAACACCGGTTAAAGTACTGGCATCGCTGAGAAAAAAACACCGGTTAAAGTACTGGCATCGCTGAGAAAACAGCACCGGTTAAAGTACTGGCATCTCTGAGAAAACAACACCAGTTAAAGTACTGGCATCGCTGAGAAAACAACACCGGTTAAAGTACTGGCATCGCTGAGAAAACAGCACCGGTTAAAGTACTGGCATCGTTGAAAAAACAACACCGGTTAAAGTACTGGCATCGCTGAGAAAACAACACCGGTTAAAGTACTGGCATCGCTGAGAAAACAACACCGGTTAAAGTACTGGCATCGCTGAGAAAACAGCACCGGTTAAAGTACTGGCATCGCTGAGAAAACAACACCGGTTAAAGTACTGGCATCGCTGAGAAAACAGCACCGGTTAAAGTACTGACATCGCTGAGAAAACAACACCGGTTAAAGTACTGGCATCGCTGAGAAAACAACACCGGTTAAAGTACTGACATCGCTGAGAAAACAACACCGGTTAAAGTACTGGCATCTCTGAGAAAACAACACCGGTTAAAGTACTGGCATCGCTGAGAAAACAACACCGGTTAAAGTACTGGCATCGCTGAGAAAACAACACCGGTTAAAGTACTGGCATCGCTGAGAAAACAACACCGGTTAAAGTACTGGCATCTCTGAGAAAACAACACCAGTTAAAGTACTGGCATCGCTGAGAAAACGACACCGGTTAAAGTACTGGCATCTCTGAGAAAACAGCACCAGTTAAAGTACTGGCATCGCTGAGAGAAGTATAACATTGTAGGGACCCCGATAAACGTGCTGTCCGAAACAAGAGAATGTTGTCATCATTTCGCAAAAATTATAAACATGCAACAAAATATCTCTCTTGTAAGAATTTCGCACAAGCAAGAGACATGTAACAACATAACTCTTAGACTGTTGCCAGGATTTCGCACAAACCAGAGACAAGCAGTAACATAATTCTGAGACTGTTGAATCATTTCCGAACATGCCAGAAAGATACAACAACGCAAGTCTTTTATTTGGTATTTTTTATTTTAACACCGCTGTATTGCAACCGGGACCTGAACTTCTAATTCAGAGTGCAAAAAATAGGGTCAATGTCTTCTTTCAGAGCATGCTGTCAGATTAGACTAAATAACGTCTTCTCGAGCATGTTGTCAGATGAGACTTCTTCTTCTTCTTCAGCTTTCATTCTGAAACTCCCGCTGGATTTCTCTTGTAACAGGACAATGGTCCTACAAGATTTCCAGTTGAATATAGTCCAGAGAATGGAAATGCGTTGTGTTGCCGTTTTATTTGCGCCACTGGCCTAACACATCCGTCTTCGGCGGAAGATGAGACTAAATAACGTCTTCTCGGGCATGTTGTCAGATGAAACTAAATAACGTCTTCTCGGGCATGTTGTCAGATGAGACTAAATAACGTCTTCTCGGGCATGTTGACAAGTGAGAATAAATAACGTCTTCTCGGGCATGTTGACAAGTGAGAATAAATAACGTCTTCTCGGGCATGTTGTCAGATGAGACTAAATAACGTCTTCTCGGGCATGTTGTCAGATGAGACTAAATAACGTCTTCTCGGGCATGTTGTCAGATGAAACCAAATACCGTTGGAGAATACACTGAAAACAAAGCGTTATTGTCAATGCATACATACATTATCGCGATTCCTTATTTTCCTCTTCTGTCAAATTAAAGTGCTATAGAAGAGTTCTGAGAATACCATGGACAGCAGGGAAAACAAACCAGGAGGTGTTACGAACAATTAACGTCCAGGAAGGCTGGCTTCTGGACACCATATTAAAGAAAAAGCTAGTTTTTTTCGGTCACATTAAGAGACACGACGGCATGGATAGAGTGCTACTGGAGGGGATGATAGAAGTCAACAGGGTTGTGAGAAAGGTTGACAAGGAAAGGTGAGAGTTGTGAGAAAGGTTGACAAGGAAAGGGGAGAGTTGTGAGAAAGGTTGACAAGGAAAGGGGAGAGTTGTGAGAAAGGTTGACAAGGAAAGGGGAGAGTTGTGAGAAAAGTTGACAAGGAGAGGTGATGGTTGTGAGAAAGGTTTACAAGGAGAGGTGATAGTTGTGAGAAAGGTTGTCAAGAAGAGGTGAGGTTTGTTAGAAAGGTTGACAAGGAGAGGTGAGGGTTGTGAGAAATGTTGTCAAGGAGAGGTGAGGTTTGTGAGAAATGTTGACAAGGAGAGGTGATGGTTATGAGAAAGGTTGTCAAGGAGAGGTGATGGTTGTGAGAAAGGTTTGCAAGGAGAGGTGATGGATTTGAGAAACGTTTACAAGAAGAGGTGATAGTTGTGAGAAAGGTTGACAAGGAGAGGTGAGGTTTGTGAGAAAGGTTGACAAGGAGAAGTGAGGTTTGTGAGAAAGGTTGTCAAGGTGAGGTGAGGTTTGTGAGAAAGGTTTACAAGGAGTGGTGATGGTTGTGAGAAAGTTTGTCAAGGATAGGTGAGGTTTGTGAGAAAGGTTGATACGGGGAGGTGATGGTTGTGAGAAAGGTTGTCAAGGAGAGGTGAGATTTGTTAGAAAGGTTGACAAGGAGAGGTTAGGGTTGTGAGAAAGGTTGTCAAGGAGAGGTGAGGTTTGTGAGAAAGGTTTACAAGGAGTGGTGATGGTTGTTAGAAATGTTTACAAGAAGAGGTGATAGTTGTGAGAAAGGTTGACAAGGAGAGGTGAGGTTTGTGAGAAAGGTTGACAAGGAGAGGGTTGTGAGATAGGTTTTCAAGGTGAGGTGAGGTTTGTGAGAAAGGTTGACAAGTAGAGGTGATGCTTGTGAGAAAGGTTGTCAAGGAGAGGTGAGTTTTGTGAGAAAGGTTTACAAGGAGTGGTGATGGTTGTGAGAAATATTTACAAGAGAGGTAATGGTTGTGAGAAAGGTTGACAAGGAGAGGTGATGATTGTGAGAAAGGTTTACAGGGAGTGGTGAAAGGTTGACAAGGAGAGGTGATGGTTGTGAGAATGGCTGACAAGCAGAGGTGAGGTATGTGAGAAAGGTTGACAAGGAGAGGTGAGGTTTGTGAGAAAGGTGTACAAGGAGGTGATGGTTGTGAAAAAGATTGACAAGGAGAGGTGATGGTTGTGAGAAAAGTTTACAATTAGAGGTGAGGGTTGTGAAAAAGGTTGACAAGGAGAGGTGAGATTTGTGAGAAAGGTTGACAAGGAGTGGTGATGGTTGTGAGAAAGGTGTACAAGGAGTGGTGAAAGGTTGACAAGGAGAGGTGATGGTTGTCAGAAAAGTTTGCAAGGGAAGGTAATGGTTGGGAGAAAGGTTTGCAAGGAGAGGTGATGGTTGTGAGAAAGGTTTACAATGAGAGGTGATGATTGTGGGAAAGGTTTACAAGCAGAGGTGATAGTTGTGAGAAAGGTTGTCAAGGAGAGGTGAGGTTTTGTGAGAAAGGTGGACAAGGAGAGGTGATGGTTGTGAGAAATATTTACAAGAGAGGTAATGGTTGTGAGAAAGGTTGACAAGGAGAGGTGATGATTGTGAGAAAGGTTTACAGGGAGTGGTGAAAGGTTGACAAGGAGAGGTGATGGTTGTGAGAATGGCTGACAAGCAGAGGTGAGGTATGTGAGAAAGGTTGACAAGGAGAGGTGAGGTTTGTGAGAAAGGTGTACAAGGAGGTGATGGTTGTGAAAAAGATTGACAAGGAGAGGTGATGGTTGTGAGAAAAGTTTACAATTAGAGGTGAGGGTTGTGAAAAAGGTTGACAAGGAGAGGTGAGATTTGTGAGAAAGGTTGACAAGGAGTGGTGATGGTTGTGAGAAAGGTGTACAAGGAGTGGTGAAAGGTTGACAAGGAGAGGTGATGGTTGTCAGAAAGGTTTGCAAGGAAAGGTAATGGTTGGGAGAAAGGTTTGCAAGGAGAGGTGATGGTTGTGAGAAAGGTTTACAAGGAGAGGTGAGGGTTGTGAGAAAGTTTGCCAAGGAGAGGTGAGGTTTGTGAGAAAGTTTGCCAAGGAGAGGTGAGGTTGTGAGAAAGTTTGCCAAGGAGAGGTGAGGTTTGTGAGAAAGTTTGCCAAGGAGAGGTGAGGTTTGTGAGAAGGTTTGCCAAGGAGAGGTGAGGGTTGTGAGAAGGGTTGACAAGGAGAGGTGAGGGTTGTGAGAAGGGTTGACAAGGAGAGGTGAGGTTTGTGAGAAAGGTTGACAAGGAGAGGTGAGGGTTGTGAGAAAGGTTGACATCAACAACACTGTTTTATAGTCATTTTCATCAAAATCTATTTAATATAATATCAGATTCCGTTTCTGATTTTAAAAAATATGATTTTGAATTGGGGGGGGGGTTGGGTGGAGTTAGAATCTTCACAACCAAAAAACCCTTGTGAAGTCACAATTCCTACAATAAAAGTACTATCACAGAAAAATGTACACTACACTACATAGGAGAGCCTCGCCGACGCTACAATGTTCGTGCACTTCTTGCTCAAATCTAAGATAGAAATAATAGCAGAATTGATTACTGGCGGTACTGATTATCATTTTAATATGTAACAAATAAATTGATATTTTTGTTTCTGTTATCACGCAGTAATCTTGTTTCCGCATATCGACTTGACTCTCCTTCCCACGCGCAAGCCCAGAACACTGGCTCCAGACTGACCTGTGCGTTGTGTTCTGGTGCGCACGATGACGGAATGGAACTACCCGTTTTATGACGAAGGTGTACAAAAACATTCCTGATAAACTTAAGATCGTTTAGGAGATTCCAGCTTTCAGCAAGAATACATTGTTTTTTAACTTTCCAGCGAGTGGTTTCTTCAACAATGTGGGTGTGCCCTCATGATTGGAAATTAACAGGTAAATTGTGCTTTCATTTGTTTGGAGAATTTAATGAGGAATCTTTGAACATGTAAGAAAGTGATTATGTGCAGGTAAGTCTGGTTTCTAATTTCTCTGACTTTCCATCTCTCTCTCTCTCTCTCTCTCTCTCTCTCTGTGTGTGTATGTATGTATGTGTGAACCTTGGTTATATCGACATTCACGCTTGTCTTTTATTCTAGTATGATACCATTTCACCGTTATGTGTCCAGAAACCATATTTATTTTAATTTTTCTAGATATCCTGTCTTTCGATATTGTTTGTGTGGTGAGTTGTTGTTTTTTTCATTGTCAAACTCCCGCTGGATCTCACTTTTAGAGGGACAGTAGTCCTTGTCAGCAGTGTGTAGTCTAGAGAACGGTAATACCTTGTGTCACAATCTTATTTGCGCCAATAGCTTAACATGTCCATATCGGAGAGGTAACTAATCACTGAACGATGGAGATCTGTACAAGTATCGCTAGTAGGCCAGCAGTACGAGATAGCTAGTTCCACTACTGTACACTAGACATCAACCTGAAAGCTAACTACAATCACTGAAGCTTGCCCTTTTCACCGATGTAGATATCGCTAACGACATAGTCATAGACGATCACAATAAATTTAGATTTACATCTAAATTTACAATTTAGTTTTTAGTCTTTAAATTTACAAAGTCGCATTATGCAAACATCAATGAACGTCCATTAAAATATGCACATTGTGTAAATGTTGCAGTGCCCAGATTGAGCACCGTATGCACATTGTGTAAATATTGCTGTGCCCAGATTAAGCACCATATGTACATTGTGTAAATATTGCAGTGCCCAGATTGAGCACCAATGGACATTGTGTAAATATTGCAGTGCCCAGATTGAGCACCGTATGCTCATTGTGTAAATATTGCAGTGCCCAGATTGAGCACCTTATGCTCATTGTGTAAATATTGCAGTGCCCAGATTAAGCACCATATGGACATTGTGTAAATATTGCAGTGCCCAGATTGAGCACCATATGGACATTGTGTAAATATAGCAGTGCCCAGATTGAGCACCTTATGCTCATTGTGTAAATATTGCAGTGCCCAGATTAAGCACCATATGGACATTGTGTAAATATTGCAGTGCCCAGATTGAGCACCGTATGCACATTGTGTAAATATTGCAGTGCCCAGATTGAGCACCGTTTGAAGAAGAGGATATGTACTGTAGACCTATACAAATATATAATAATACATATTCTTTTTGTTCAGATGTGAGTGTTGGAAAATTGCAGTGGAAATATAGAGACGGCTGCAGGGTTTTGAGAACACATGTTACAAACTAATATTACGCATCCGTTACACAGAATGTGGATCCAGTGCTTAGTCCAGAACAGTTCTGGAGACATGTGGATCCAGTGCTTAGTCCAGAACAGTTCTGGAGACATGTGGATCCACTGCTTAGTCCGGAACAGTTCTTGAGACATGTGGATCGAGTGCTTAGTCCGGAACCGTTCTGGAGACATGTGGATACAGTACTTAGTCCGGAACAGTTCTGGAGACATGTGGATCCAGTGCTTAGTCCGGAACAGTTCTGGAGACGTATATCCAGTGCTTAGTCTGGAACAGTTCTGGAGACATGTGGATCCAGTGCTTAGTCCAGAACAGTTCTGGTATACAAATAGAAGAGGGTGTACAGATTGAATATTTTCTGTACTGCAAATTAGTGAAAAGAAAATAGAATACAAAACCCAAAAAAAATATTGATTTTATTGATCAAGCGAAAGCTTTCGATCGTTAAATAGAGAACTACTCTGGAGCATTCTAGAAAATTATGGAATAAAAGTAACATTGTTAGACTGTGTAAGAGCCATACACAAAGATAGTGAAAGTACAGTTAGAACATATTCAGGACTTACTAAGTGGTTTTCAGTAACATCAGGAGTTAGACGGGAATGTGTTGTATCATCATTATGGTTTATTATTTATATGGACAATATTATTATTAAAACAGTAACAACAACACCAGACGCTTACAATCCGAGTGTCCTAACTAGACTACTATTTACTAACAATCCGTGCCTACTTCATAGTTCAAGTGAGGAGATGCAATGTCACATAAACCTACACAATGAAATCTGCCTCAATCACAACATGAAGATCACCACAGAAAAAAACACAGAATTAATGCCTATAGGCTGATAACTCAATACAATTAATATAAAGATAAATGATCAATTACTGAAACAAATGCAGAAATTTAAATATCTTAGGAGAATTTATGTGGACGACGGAAGAGAGAGGGCTCGAAATAAAGATTCAAAAAGCCAACTACTTAAATTATGAACTTAATTTTGAAACACAAATCTATTCCAGTGGAAACCAAAAGGCAAATCATAAATTCAATATTCATACTAACATTATGTTTTCAATGTCAGACATGGACACTAATTAAAGAACAAGAGAGAAAGCTTACTACATCTGAAATGAGATGTCTAAGAAAATCAGTGAACAGAACAAGAAGAGATCGCTTTAGGAATGAAGAGATTACAATAAAACTGTTGGAACATGTGTGGTCAAATATATTGAAAAACAGAGACTGAAATGGTTTAGTCACTTAATGAGAATGAAGCCTTATTGGCTATAAATAAGAGCATACAGCATACAAATGGAAACAGCAAGATACAGAGGAATATCCAGAAGAAGGTGGATTGAAGGCGTTACCAACATTCTGAAGAATCAAATTTCTGCATATCATGCGACCAATCATGTCATAGCCCGAAAAGCGATCGTCATTCAATCCTGCGACACCTTACTGCGCACGGAGAGAAAAAACAATAGATAAATAAAGTATTTAAAAAACCCGTATATACATGAGAAACACAATAAATAATAGTTCAGATCAACAAGAACATCTCATAGTAGTGGTGAAGCATTTTTTAAGCAACTGATTAGGCATTTTATTAGGCACCTGATTAGGCGTTTCCAAGAATGTCTGACAGAGAATAAATGAGGGTGAGAGAAGAAAGGGGTTCAAATGAAAGCACGGAGAATATTAAAGAATGGGCTGGATTAATAATAATTTAGTGACATGTCACTACAATCTGAAGGTAGTTTAGTGACGTGGCATTACAATCTGAATGTAGTTTAGTGACGTGTTACGACAATCTAAATGTAGTTTAGTGACGTGTCACTACAATTTGAATATAGTTTAGTGACGTGTTATTACAATCTGAATGTACTTTAGTGTCGTGTTATTACAATCTGAATGTAGTTTAGTGACGTGTTACAATAATTTGAATGTAGTTTAGTGACGTGTCACAACAATTTGAATGTAGTTTATTGACGTGTTACAACAATTTGAATGTAGTTTAGTGACGTGTCACAACAATCTGAATGTAGTCTAGCGACGTCTTATAACAATTACTTTACTAACGTCAGAATTCTAGAAATAAGATTGCGAACATTACATAGAACCACAGATTAGGAACATTCAAATGGAGTTCCGTAAAAACATAAGCTGTCCAAATGCCATTTTTACACTCAGACAACTGGCAGAAAAACTACTGTAAATAACAACTGATTGTACACCGCGTTTGTCGACCAAGAAAAAAGCTTTCAACAGAGTAGACAGATAACATTTTTGGAAAATACTGTCAAAATATGAGATTCCAAAACCTATATTCTTCTTGTGTATAAGTAGTTACACAGACAAGTCAATGTGCAGTTAGAACGAGTGTTGGGCTTTCAGATAATTTCCACATACTCTCCTTCGTGCGGCAAGGATGTGTTCTATCTCGCTTGTTATTCATCACATATATCGATTTCATATGTACATTCTTCTTATTTCTTATTCGATGTTGTCTAATTTACTACTCTGTGCTAACGATATGGGTTATACTAACATATGGTTGCGAGTTATGGACAATAAACAAACTGGAAAGTGGGAAATTAGAGGCAACAGAGATGTGGTTCTCTAGAAGAATGCTGAGAATACTATGGACTGCTAGAAAAACTAATGTGGAGGTGTTGAGTCAAATGCGAAACGGATCTTAATCAATAATATAAGAAAAAGACAATCTTAAGTTTTTGGCCACTTCATGAGACAAGGAGGTTTGGAGAACATAGTCACAACAGGCAAGATTGAAGGCAACAGAGACAGAGGGCGACAACGTGAGAAAATAGTTTGACAACCTGATACGGCAGGGAAACAACAGCGAGCTTGATTAATACAGAATACTGGAGAAAGAGAGCCATGTTGGCTTATGCAAGCCGGCATGGCACCTGATGATGATGATGTAAAATTGCCAACACTAATAAAGAATACAACCTAAACAACCTCTTGATCGAACTTGTTTTTGCAGAAGTTCAAGCAATAATATGACCAAAAGAATAACTACAATAACATAAATAGACAAGATTTAGGGACTTTAACATGAAGATAAACAAGGAAAAAAAACTTAGGTAATGTCAATAGCAAAAACAAAAAGAAGCACCACTATTCTAATCGATGACCAACAACTTGAACAGGTGAAAGAATTCACTGATCTTGAAAGCATCATATCATCGAATGGAAAAAAACATCAAAGAAGTTCAACATAGATCCAACATAACATAACAGATCATGGGGCAGATGTCTCCTATTTCCAAGAACAAGTATGTGAGAGTAAACCAAAAAAAAACTGCACTATATGAAACTATCATTATACCATCACTATGCTACCAATACTATGCCACTGGCAACAGAATCCAACAGAAAACTTGCTACAACAGAAATTACTTGCCTCAGTAGATTCTTCGGAGTAACAATAACAAGAGATAGAATGAGAAACGAAAACATCAGAAGACTAATAAACACATTACCAATCCTGGATTACATTATATGACAACAGATTAAGTGGCTTTCATATGCTTCCAGAAAAAAATACTATACAGACACGATGGATACACAGCCAGACGACCTTGCATACGATGGATTGCAGAAATAAAAGATTCAACGAAAACAAACAAACATATTTGAAGTCATCTCTAGAGAACTCTTCTACCACTGACGCTGCAAGGCATAAAGGGTTTAAGCGAAAGAAAGAAGTCTAGTCACGTGTAACAACAACCTAATTGTAGTCCAGTCACGTGTTACAACAATCTGAATGTAGTCTAGTGTCACAACATTTGAATGTAGTCTTGTGTCACAACAATTGAATGTAGTCTAGTGTCACAACATTTGAATGTAGTCTAGTGTCACAACATTTCAATGTAGTCTAGTGACGTGTCAAACCAATTCGATTTCTTTCATTTGTTGAATCTAACACGTACCTCTATGTCCCCTAGTGGTTATTCTCCGGAACCACACTATAACCGGTGATATATGCAACTAAATTACTGATAACTTAGCGATGTTGCCATATTTATCATTCAATAATCCCAAGTATTGGCAATTGTAAATTTTCATTGGCCGCAAAACTTATAGTTAAGCCATCATTCGGCCACAGCGAGAATGTATTAATTTGGCTTTCTTCTTACTTTCATAATAAAACTTAAGAAAATATTAAACATCTGGCAAAACCAGCAGAAAACGTTACTATTGATAGAAATTTTGTTCTCCTAACTTCTGCCAAGACACCACAAGAAACAGAAAAATCGCAACCTCTTGGACGCAGTAATTACAATTAGATATTTTAAATTTTTTGCACTGGATTCGAGATTCTTTATTTATGTGTCCAGTTGTGTGTATATAATTTAATATTTTGGCTGTTTTTCTGACCATTTTTCCCACGTAAAATGTGAACACCAACATTTCCAATTATTTGGCAACCCTGTAACTTTGAACCAAACCGATTTAACATATGTATCGATTATTCTAAATATCTGAAATCCCCAGATAACATTGAATTGAATATGTATAAAGTGAGGGCCAACGATATTAAACGGTAGCGATGAGAGATAGATGGAGATTGAAACGATATGCAGACTCTGAGATAGTCTAAGAATGAGAGAAATATTCACGTTGACAAGGTTCCAGAATATACATGGGAGGGGTCAGAGAAAAAAAAAGGACTTATTATACAGTGTGAAAAGTACATTTTAGTCTGAAGACAATGAAAGAAAACAGGACGATAACATAAGACAGTAGAAAGGAATGATAGAATACAGAAAAATAACATTAACACAGTGAGCGACAATTCGAGAGTACAGGAATATAAACAAAATTAATAATAGAAGGCATTAAGACTTGAAGGTGACAAAAGAGAGGAAAACAATGAGATAGTACAAGAAATCGCAATAAAAACAATGAGATAGTACAAGAAATCGCAATAAAAACAGTGAGATAGTACAAGAAATCGCAATAAAAACAATGAGATAGTACAAGAAATCGCAATAAAAACAGTGAGATAGTACAAGAAATCGCAATAAAAACAGTGAGATAGTACAAGAAATCGCAATAAAAACAATGAGATAGTACAAGAAATCGCAATAAAAACAGTGAGATAGTACAAGAAATCGCAATTAAAAACAATGAGATAGTACAAGAAATCGCAACAAAAACAATGAGATAGTACAAGAAATCGCAATAAAAACAGTGAGATAGTACAAGAAATCGCAATAAAAACAGTGAGATAGTACAAGAAATCGCAACAAAAACAATGAGATAGTACAAGAAATCGCAACAAAAACAGTGAAATAGTACAAGAAATCGCAACAAAAACAATGAGATAGTACAAGAAATCGCAACAAAAACAGTGAAATAGTACAAGAATTAACACAACCTGCTAAAGCTAATGACTGAGAAACATAACAAAAGGGTGGGCTTAAATGAAAGAGTGTACGAAAATAACTAGAAAGCAGTAGAAGACAGTGAAAAAGTACTGATATATGTAATTAAGCAATGGAAGAGATAGAGTATGGAAAATAACAAATCAATGGAAGACAATGAGTGTGAAAAATAACAAAGTAATGGAAGACAATGTGTGTGAAAAATAACAAAATAATGGAAGACAATGAGTGTGAAAAATAACAAAGTAATGGAAGACAATAAGTGTGGAAATGAACGAAACAATGGAAGATAATGAGTGTTGACAATAATATAACAATGGAAGGCAATGGCGTAGAAATTAGCAAAATAATGGAAGACAATGAGTGTAGGAAAATAATATAACAATGTAAGACATTGAGTGTAGGAAAAAACAGTGAAAGACAAGGAGTGTTGAAATTAACGAAACAATAGAAGACAATTATTATGAAAAATAACAAAACAATGAAAGACAATGAGTGCAGACAATAACGAAAGCGAGGAAGGAAATGAGAGGGAGGGAATGCAAATATTGCACACACAAAAAGAGTGGATGACAATTGTAGCGGCAACGACAGAGAAAATATAATGAGGGAGAGTGATATATACAACAAGAAATAAAACATAGAAAAGCCTAACAGAGACAAGAACACTGGAAAACAAGTTAGGTGTAATAAGAATTCCTTCTCCAGAAGCAGGGAACATTTCAACAACTACGTTTCAACATCAAAGACATCGTCTGTGCTCATATTAGGCAGTAGATATGTTGATGATCTTCTTCACACATCGAATATGTTCATAGGTGCTCGGATCTCCTCTTCGTAAACTTCTCAGGGTATAGCGGCTGATTGTTCCGTTTGTTTGTTTTTGCTTTTTTTTAGCTCATTGTTCTTTATGTAATATTTGTTGTGTGTTCTCTTCGGACCAACCCTCACTATAACATCGCGAATTCTCAAAATTGACTCACACTCATGCATCTCAAAATCATTTGATCATGTGGTCTTACCAAGAGCACTGTGTATGTCTGCTGACCATCTATAATGGTGGCGAAGTTAAATAATTTGCCGGCCCGGTCGCTTACCTACATACCCGCGTGATAAAGAATTTTGTACAATTCAGCTCTCACTAATAACTTCACCTATCGTATACTTACATCACCTGTTTTGACTATCTGAATCATGTTCTAACGTCACCTATCGTAACCTACATCACCTGTGTTGACTATCTGAATCATATTCATTGAGTCACTTAGTATGCACGCATGGGAAAAGACGCTATTCCAGCCAGTTTAGTGACTCCGTTACGACAAACACTTCCATTGTTAGACTGCTTGTTGTTGCGGTAAAGGTTCCACTGGCTTAGATTACACTTTTTATCGTGTGATCTGGCAGTAAAGGCATATGAGCACCGCTGCTGGCGGTTGACCGGTCCATTTGTGTGAATCACAATATCTGTATCATCGGCATGTTCGCAGATGAGTGTCTTGACCTCAGCATCCACGCTCACGTGGTCACTTTCCCTGAGATTTCTATTGAGTTAAATGACGGTCTTGAATTCCTTCTGAAAGATCACAGGGATAGGTATCCATTTCTCGCCATGATTGATGCCTTCTGGGGAGTAAATCTGTTTAACTCGTGCTCCCCATCAACAATTTGTCTCTCTTGAGCCTACTTCCCTTCACATCAGAGAGTTCACTGTGTAGTGAATGATACGTGTCGGAAATCACTATGAGGTATCCACGAGCATGTCACTAATAAACTATGTGAGATACGCTCGGAAAATCAATGAGGATCTTCATAGCCATACAGGATGTTTCCCTGGTGCAACCAAAGATGATCCACATTGCTTCGTTTTGAAATCTGTCCAGTCTCTCAATCCGTGTCTGACTGACGGTGATAGTGGCACCTGCGTATTCAATGACAATGAGAGAAACAGCCTCATATAAGATTACGAGTTGTGAGTTGTTAGTGTCAGCCGCTGCCATTACTCTCAGAGCTGAAAGATGTTTGCTGGCCTTCGAAAAAATGTTTCCGAAAGCACAAACTACGATAAAATAGTACAGCCAGGTATTGTAGTGAAGACATCCTGAATACATTCTGCCCTCTCATCTCCGCTTTTGTTGCAACTTTTAGGATGTGATTGTTAGTGAGATACCATGTCACCGCTGCCTTCGTTTGGTTGATCAGTGCCTTATTTATTAGCATACAAAGAGAGAATCGGAAAACATATTAACATAAGTAGCGAGGGAAATGTGCCAGCAGAATGGAGCTCGTTCAAATCCCGTCTGCTGCCTCGAGATTTTTGCCGGTTCATATTCAAAGAAACTTAAAAATTCACACGTTCGAATGTTTTGACTAAAATCTCATCTTTGTGGATGCAGATTGGTCACATTTATAAAATGTATCAAGTTATGTTGCGAGGCGAACAGGTGCCAGCTTAACGAACTTAGCTCAAATCTCGTTTTCTGCCTTCTGATTTGCAACATACTAACATGATTCGCACATGATGACAGTACGACAGGGCGCAATATGAGCCCATCCATATATGAGACCGTCTAAATATAAGCCCATCCATATATGAGCCCATCCACATAGGAGCCCAGTTTGATATGAACATGTCCATATATATATATACGGCTGTCTATATATGAATCCATCCATATATGAGCCAGGCTATATCCTTTGCTATTTTTATCTACCGCTTTATCTAGATAGGGGGTATCTATTAGAGCAGTGTTTTCCAACGTGGGACCCACGCCCCACATGGGGGTAATTTAATTGTTATGGGAGAGGCAATTAAAACCAGTTGTACTTTGGCTTCATTTAGGGAATTATTACATTTTTAATATTAAACAATTTGTATATGTTACCTAGGGGGGCATCAGAATTTTAGAAAGATTTAGATGGGGGCATGGTTTTAAAAAATGTGGGAAACACTGTATTAGCGGCTTCAGATGACCTGCATCTATTTGCTTCAGATGGCCTGCAGCTATTTGCTGCAGATGGCCTGCAGCTTTTTTCTTCGGAGGGCCTGCAATTATTTGTTTCAGATGGCGTGTAGCTTTTTGCTTTCGATGTTCTGCAGCTATTTGCTTCAGATGACCTGCATTTATTTTTTCAGAGGATCTGCAACTATTTGTTTTGGAGGATCTGCAGCTATTTGTTTTGGAGGGTTTGCAACTATTTGTTTCAGATGGCCTGCAGCTATTTGCTTTGGGGGGTCCAAAAGAAACATAGTCATTGTCACGCCGCCATCAATGGTATCCCACACAGAAGCATGCGGTAGATTTTCTCAGTATAATGCAAGTCTTCGAAATACCTCACCGACAATGTATTTTGATTGGGGCCGACTGATGCGGCCACCTCTCTGCATCACAGCACGAAACGGCTCTGATTCCACATTAAGGCACATAGTTGGAAGGAGGTTCGGAGGTTTAACTAGACACATAGTTGGAAGGAGGTTCGGAGGTTTAACTAGACATATCACAACGAGACATAAGGGAAATTTAGAAGCTTTATTTAAGATTACAGAGGAAAGGACGGAAGGCAGAAATGAAGAGAGGAAAAATAAAGTAAGGAATCGGAGAAAAAACAGAAATGAGGGAGGTAGAGGAAGAAAGAAATGAAAACGAAAGAAAGGGAGAGAGAGAGAGAGAGAGAGAGAGAGTTAAAAAAAGAAAGGAAGAAATTCTGAAAGACTTGAAAGACAGAAAGAAATGAATGCTGGAAAAAATAGATATGAATGAAGAATACAGATAAAAGTGAAGAATGAAGAAAGGAAATAAAAGAAAGAAGAAAGAAAAGGAGAAAAGAATGAAAGAAAGAAAGCAAGAAAAAAGGAAGAAGAAATGGAAGAATATCGGAAAGAGAAGCAGAAGAAAGGAACAATAGAAGGAAAGAGAGAGGAAACGAAAGGAAAGAAAGAAGGAATAAAATGAAGGAAGGAAAGAATAAGCTTCTAGTTGTAGATTGAGTGCCGAGATACTTAATTGAACATTTTGATACTTAATGAATCCATGAGACCCGACAGTGGCAGCCTCAAATAACAATTTTCTTAGTGAATGTAGTTGTCTTGTCTACACCGGTTTCTGGGAACAACAAACCTTGCGTTAGCTATAATACCCAAATAACTTTTCCCACGCTGTATAGATTAATCTTTATATGGACATCAAAGTTCCAGCAGTTATCAGCTGTCGATTAAATTCCAGGCCCCCTTTCCGATGTTTCAATATCAGCGGTTTATACCAGGAGAAATGATAAGGTTATGGGAGTTTGCCGGTAAAACATCAATCGACATTTTTCATTTGATACTGTTACCGCTGACGTCACCAGCATTTATATCCACATCACAGTTTTGTTCCAGTGTTGCCAACTCGTACTGTTAAGAATGAAAATGATTAACACTCGTGGGAGAAAATAAAACCCTAATAGTAAATCTTTTACAAACCACTAAATATAGAGCAGGAAAAGTTTTTTTTTAATTTATAAATATTGCAAGATAGCGTATTACACAGGCATTCATTTCCACGAAATAATACAATATTTACAGTTATTTAAGATCTACAAAAAAACTGTTATACACCAATTTCGCAATATATTTGTTTCTACAATGTTAAAGACGTTTTTTGAAATACATTTTCATATGTATTATTTAATGGAAGTTAAACTTCGAGACAACTATTAATAAAAAAGAAATGCCTCAAAAATTAGCCATTATAATACTTTAATTTATTTATTTCACCAAAAATAATAATGTTAAACCGCTGAATAACAACTGATAATTCATTTTAAACTACAACACACTCATTAATACTCACAGACTCTCAATGTATGCTGCGCAAGATAGGAAAGTTCATGCTAAGAAAAGAATGGTGGGACTTATTGAACAACTTATTGAACAATGTCAATGAGGTTGAGAACGTACACATACAGAGAATGTGAGAAATGGGATTATCTAGAGGGGAGGAAAGGTACATTTTTTGGAAAGTCCCGAAGATCACGCAATCAACACCTGACCGGAACTCTGAGTCTACATACACTGGGATGGCTGCTGGAGCGGAGGTTGGAGCACTTATGGGAATGCCCCGTGTGCTGTGAAGCCAGTTTATAATCAAGAATCGAGAATCAAGAATCTAAACTACAAACAATAGGAACATTTTAAAAATGTAACACCAACTTGCTCATAATAATCAAGAAATATTTCTTCTTTTAGACGAAGTGTGTGTACCTGTTAACATGCATACAATCACGGCAACAATTAACCTATTCACATTATGAAACATCTACAGATTTTAAAAAACTGAGACAATTTTTGAGACGGATAAAGCTCTTTTTTTTTGGTTACAGGAACAAAGCATCAAAAACGGTATTGTCCCAATAATACGGGGACGTCTGGTAACGATGACCTTAATTTACATTTTTAGAAAACATATTTATGTAAATTATAATACTAATAGTAATAGTATTTACTACATGTTTTAGCTGTGTCCTCAAAGTGCAATATACATGGATAACATAGCTGTAGGCATCCACGTCCACACAAGTATGGCTTTAACTGCAACATTTGAACATTATCTGCAAGTAGCTCAGTAGATGTGCCAATATATGTGCCAACACATGTGCCAATAAATGTGCCAATAATTTCAAGAGAAAATATATTCATTTTTCTAAATTTGTTCAGACAAATTTTCTGACATTCTTAGTGAAACTAATGTCATCTTTATTCTTCTTCTCGTTCGTGATTTGACATGTCTACACAGAAAGTCTGGTTTTCTCAATGAATGCTGCTGTAATTGAAAGCTTCTCGGTGCTCCCTAACAGCTTTTTGTGGATATCTATCTCCGTGGACCAGTGTTCCTCCCTTAACTAGTTTAGTGTAATGCAATCTTGCAAAATATGTTCCGCAGTCTATGCTGCCTGCTCACAAGGACATAGATATGGTAGAAGCAGTCATCTTTATAAAAGATTGCATTAA
This sequence comes from Meghimatium bilineatum, assembly GCA_034231615.1. Classification (NCBI taxonomy): domain Eukaryota; kingdom Metazoa; phylum Mollusca; class Gastropoda; order Stylommatophora; family Philomycidae; genus Meghimatium; species Meghimatium bilineatum. Next base: position 13,014,124 of record CM067319.1, on the reverse strand, counting down.
AGGTCTTCACTGCATAAGGTTTCATGTCATAAAATCAGGCCCGTAGATAATGGGAAGTGGGGTTTGGCGTGCTCAACAGCCCTTAGTAAATCATAAAATGACTTTTAGCACTAGGAACTAGGCTAAAGGGAGGGTAAAAAGGTCCAAAATATGATTCCCTTTATTATATTTCACCCAAAAAATCATCAAATATTATATTTTTTTAAATACGATCTTACTAACGCCAGAAAACACACGAATGACCTGTTTTTAGGTAACTACTCTTCCTATAAGAGATCATATCTTGCGGCCCTGCATACAGTAAAACTAATCGAAATAAGTCATCGAAAACTGTTTTTCTTTAATAGAAATTCGACATAATTTTGGCAGAGCATTGGTATTTTATTAGGACACTTCCACACGTGCACATGAGAGAAACTATTGGGACCACTCCACGCGTACATACGAGAGGAACTATTGGGACCACTCCACACGTGCACACGAGAGAAACTATTGGGACCACTCCACAATTACACATGAGAGAAACTATTGGGACCACTCCACGCGTACATACGAGAGAAACTATTGGGACCATTACATACGTACACACGAGAGAAACTATTGGCACCACTCCACACATGCACACGAGAGAAACTATTGGGACCATTATATACGTACACAAGAGAGAAACTATTGGGACCACTCCACAAGTACACACGAGAGAAACTATTAGGATCACTCCACACGTACACACGAGAGAAACTATTGGGACCACTCTACACGTGCACACGAGAGAAACTACTGGGACCACTTCACACTTGCACACGAGAGAAACTATTGGGAACACTCAACACATACACACGAGAGAAACTATTGGGACCACCCCACACGAACACACGAGAGAAACTATTGGGACCACTCCACGCTATACACGAGAGAAACTGCCATAAAAAGACATGATAATTGCCAGGTTTCTAATATTTATCATGCCAAAACAAGTCAATCATCTGACAAATGTGTGCTTCGTTATATTACCTTATTTTTACTGTCCATTCCTATTCCCTCTGCCTTACAGATGTCCTCTCTTACAATTGTGTCACTTGGTTAAGTCCGTTACCTTACCACCACCTCTTATTTTACAATTGTCATCAATTTAAAATGTTAAAGAATTCATTCTTGCAATATTATTACCAGATTGTTCTCTTGGACTTTAATGTTCACCAAAGAAACTCTATAAATATAGAACGACGATTAACACACTACCTCTGCCGAGTGCTTACGTGAAATAATACACAAAACAAAACACAGGATATAATCATATAAATAACAATACACAGGACATAATCGACGTTTCGAACTAAAAGGCCTTTATCATGATACGCACATAATATCAAAAGACGACGAGGAGAAATGACCACATGACAAAAATGTACAGATTCTGCGGGGTTTTGTGTGTGTGTGTATTATTTCACATGAGCATCTGACAGTGATAGTGTTTTAGTCGTTGTTTAATAAAACTTCGTTACCTGTTTCCCACGTGAGTACTATTTTCATACAGTTTTACTAGCAGTATTACCTTCTATAAATATAGAAGACATTGCACATGCACATAAAATAATGAAGTTATCTAGAGAAATAATTTGATAACTGTACCGGTCGCAACAATCACGCTATCCCCCGAGGCTGGCCCCGAGGCTCAGATTTCATCAAATAAATGTAAACATTACGTGATCCACTGAGAAAAATGAACATAAAACACATGAGCTGCTTGAAAGAAAGTGTAAATATTTGTCATCTTTTTTTTCGGGGAAGCATACCTCATGAAGGATAAGGCGCATAGATAAGAAAAGTATGGAATAGATAAAGATTGTTTATATTATATGTGATTCATATTCTGCACATGTCCGGACGTGTGCAAGATGATCATGTGGTCATGCTTTTCTACAATCTTGAGGTTATATCTACTTTTAGAAAATATTCAATACCATCAGTATGACCGTCGATAATTTAAGACCTACTGCTATTGAGAAAAACAAGCATTTTTAATGACACATTTGACTACTCCCGTCATTTTCATTGGTCACTATAATTATACTTTGTTTAATGGCAAATGAAAAGCAAGGAAATATTTAAATGTGAAATTTCTATTAGAAGGCTTGTTTTCTCAATAGCTGATATGCCTTATATTTCCGATGGGTTAACTATCAGTTTCCAAAATAGAGATGCTTGAAGTTACCTTTAAGAATATAGTTACATAGTTACATAGTTACATAGTTACATAGTTACATATTTACATAGTTACATAGTTACATAGTTACAAAATTACATAGTTACAAAGTTTAGGACTGGTGTGTCGAAACTAAAAATACTGAATTCAATCTTCCACCGAAGACGGATGTGTCGAGCCATTGGCGCAAATAAAACTGTGACACAACGCATTTCCATTCTCTTAACTACATCCTGCTGGAAATCTAGTAGGACCATGGTCCTGCTACAAGTGATATCCAGCGGGAGTTTGAGAATGAACGCAGAAGAAGAAGAAGAATTCAGTCTTCATTTAAAAATGTCTAAGTAAAATATATACCCATAAAAAAATAAAGATGCAGTACTACGTTAATAAATGTAAACGAAATCGACGTTTCGACCAACGAGACTTTATGAACATAGGGGCACATAAACAACGAAAAACTAAATACTAATATGCACCTTCATTTCCTGTATGGTAGTTGTACTGCTGTCTCTCCTTTCCAATCAGATCGATCTCCACTGTAGAATTTCTTTTTCAAATGTAAGTTAGTTAACCATTTAATCGAAAGATCATCTCACTGCAAATCGAATATCGGTGCATTAAATATTCAGATCTCCTCAAGATATCCCTCAGAATGTAGCGACTGATCAGTACTCGGTGTTGGTTTACTAGTCTCCTCTGGTTAGTTGCATAACTATCTTGTTCAGTCACGCCCTACTTGACATGGTGTTTCCGTAGTCTGCTCAAAGTTACAGATTCACAATCATTTATTACATTGGTCACTCGTCCTATGTCACTAAGAGAATACGGAACATCAACTCGATCCATTGCTTTTCCGGTCCGCATAATCACCATACCAGCAATCCTGCCGGCGTGTTTATTTTCTAGGACACCAGAATGTCCAGACAAAAATATGAAATTGATTTTTGTTAGATTAGACTGTTTCATCGATTCAAACCACTGTCTGCATGTCCAGTCATTGTCAATCTTTCTTTGTATGTTCTACATCTTTACATGGTCTACCATCTTTGCGTGATCTACAATCTTTGCGTGCGCTACAATCTTCGCGTGTTCTACAATCTGTGCATGCTCTACAATGCTTGCATGGTCTACCATCTTTGCATTACTCTACTCAGGATTAACATCAAATAAAACTGGCGAAAACATTAATTTCAATATTAAGGAAACAATACATACTTTATAAAATGGTAATATAAATTAACTGTTTTGTATTTATCATTTACTGAATGTGTGGTCTCATTGTAGACAAGGCTCTGCGAAGATCGCTTTCTATGTCAAGATGTCGTTGATGTCTTGGTTGTATGATAGTGTTGGAAAACCTCTACTAACATAGATATGTTTAAGAGAAGGGCACAGTAATACTCATTACAACTTTGGCCACTTGAGGGTACAATGGAATATAACGTTCTACAACAAGATCCATCCTTTTAAAATCATCTTTGACGGTTGAATCACACTTCAGTACTATGATTTATTTATTTTTTAAATAGTTTCCAGTAAAACAATATTTAAAATAAAATTCTAGTTAGTTGCATCCATCATGATATGTGGATTCCACAGCTGAACACTAACGGCAGATCTAGGGAGAATGTGGATTCCACGGCTGGACACTAACGGCAGATCTAGGGATAATGTGGATTCCACAGCTGGACACTATCGGCAGATCTAGGGAGAATGTGGATTCCACAGCTGAACACTAGCGGCAGATCTAGGGAGAATGTGGATTCCACGGCTGGACACTAACGGCAGATCTAGGGAGAATGTGGATTCCACAGCTGGACACTAGCGGCAGATCTAGGGAGAATGTGGATTCCACAGCTGGACACTAGCGGCAGATCTAAGGAGAATGTGGATTCCACGGCTGGACACTAACGGCAGATCTAGGGATAATGTGGATTCCACAGCTGGACACTATCGGAAAATTTAGAGATAATGTGGATTCCACAGCTGGACACTAACGGGAGATCTAGGGATAATGTGGATTCCACAGCTGGAGACTAACGTCAGATCTAGGAAGAATGATCGACGACATTTACAGTCAATGCAACAGTTATATATGCTAAGATGCCGGTTTATAATCTTCGTCTTCTTCAGCGTTCATTATCAAATTCCTGATGGATCTCTATTGTAGCAAGACCATGGTCCTACTAGATTTCCAGCTGGATGTAGTCCAGAGAACGAAAATGCGTTGCTTCCCCGTTTTATTTGCGCCAATGGCCCGAAACGTCCGTCTTCTCAATCAATTGTCATGCCGAGTGACGTAGGCGATCATGCTTCTCCACAACTATCTGTTTCTTGTATTCTTAATAAATTCAGTTCGCGACATATTTTTGTGCCACAATGACAACCCATCCGGAAATGTATCCTTTTCTCTTCCTCTATCCTTTCTCTTGATCTTTCCGGTGGTTACTAAGTTTTCAAGGTTTACTTTCCTCATCATATGCCCTAAACTGTTGATTGTCTGCTTCTATTTTTTTTCTATAATTTGCCGTTTTACTCCAGCATCTCTGCGAACTTCTACATTAGGTTTCTTGGCTGTCCATGGAATCTACATCATTCTTCTTAAAAACCTACATCTCAGTTGCCTCCAGGCTATCAGGGCACATTTGTTTACTGTCCATACTCGTTTCCTTAGAGAAGGATTGGTTCAATATAACTAGCATCATAGCACTCCAACTCGCGTATCCATTCATATTGCTCACTTGCATAGAATGTTTCTCAGTTTTTGAAATATTGATTTGGCCAGTGCTATCCTGTTCTTGATCTCAGTCGCCCCTTAAATCAATAATTTTCTGTTATAACCGCCCATATGGGTTGTTTTTGACGCTCCTAAACTATATCCGCTAACTCTGTCGCTCTTGTATATTTTCGCAGCTGCTTCTGGCACATTGTGCGTGTAAATTTGTGTGTAAAGTTTATGTCCACTCCCTTTTTCATTATAGATGTTTTTATCGCAGTATTGCGCCTAATATTGATCTAATATGTTCATCAATATTTATGCCCATCTTCCTCAGAACATTACGGAACGTTGTGAAGATCAAGAATAGGATTGCCGTTTGCACAGTATAAACCTGGTATTTCTGTATTTGGTTGTTCGTATCTGTCAAATTTGGATTATTGAGAAAGATCACAGTGCACCTAGAAATCCAGGGGATATGTGGGCTTTGCCATGAGACGTGCACAACGACAGAAGCAGCAACAGAAAGCTCTTGCAGCGCTTACCATACACGCGCTGCTGTTAGACCTCTTCAAACTTCAGAGGTGAGTAGGCTTGTATGTGACTCAACATTGATTGTTTGCTCAGGGGTGAGTGGGCATGTATGTGATTCAATCATTGATTGTTTCATTGAAATGATGCTAAATTTATGATTGTTTCTTTGGATGTTGCTAGTTCGGATGATGCTGATTAGATTATTATACCTACTAAAGGAAGTAGATATTCCCCTTCTTCTCGTTCAGTTTAACATGTCTACAGAGTAAGTCCGATTTTCTTGATAAATATTCCTGTATTTGAAAGCTCTTCAGGACTCGCATACAACCAGGACCGGATTTACGTATAAGCTAAGCAAGCTATAGCTTAGTGCCCCCACTGTCTTGGGGGCCCCATAAAAATTATATTTGGCACTGAAATATAATATCTGGATTTATAAAGGGGCCCCATATCTCAAATAGCTTAGGGCCTTATCAAGTCTAAATATGGCGCTGCATACAATTATCTGTTGATATCTGTCTCTGTGGGACATTGCTCCGCCGACAACTGATTTAGTGTGCTGCAGTCTTATAGAATACGTTCAACATTCTGTGCTTCCCGTCCACATTAACACATGAACACAAAAATGTAGGAACCAGTCTTAGTCTATTTTACTGAGTGTTCAGTCTGTTTTGCCCTGTCGTGGCGCAGAAGATGAGCATTTGCTGTTATGTCGTGATAGTGATTATAGTGCGTTCATCAATAGTTGTCCACGGATAGTGTCTATTGTCTCCGTCATTACTGAACGTATAGGCTTCATATTTTGCATGAGTGTATTATTTAATAACCACGTTACAGATTTATGATCTATTATTTTCTATATTGAACAAGATTTGGATGAGACTAAAGAATGAGTGTTTCTTCAGACGTTCCTAGATTTAGATTGACATGAGAAAAATATTGACAAATTACAAACTAAAAAAATGAGAATTATAAAATGCTGCAGCTATTCTATATTAATGTACGGTTCAGAAACATGGACAATGAGCAAACAATTAGAAAATAGAACTGATGTCTCTGAGATATGGATACATACAACAATAATAAGAATTTCATGGAATGAGGAGAAAACTAACAAGGCAGTTCTAACAACACTTCGTATGGAAAAATAAACTATTAAAAGACATAAAGATCACACAAATAAATATGTTGAACATATTTAAAGACATGATACTTTGTTGAAGACCTTACTTGAGGGTAAAGTCGAGGGGAGGCGAGAAAAGGTACGCAGTAGGAGAAAAACATCAAGGGATGGACATGTTAAATTCTAGTAGAGTGCACCATCAAGGCAGCAGATGTTCAAGATCCGTTGCATCCAACCTTCGTTGCGAAGACGGCACATAATGATGAAGAGATTTAGATTAGGCTAAGTGATAGTTTTTGTGTTTTTTTCTGCTGCTCGTAGATTACAATGATGAATGCTTACACACGATTTATAGCAGTCAAACAACGGTGTGATTATTTCCTGTTTGCTGGCATTAATACTTTACTTATAGCATTTACTGTCTCATAGAATTTACATCCCTACAGTTTGGCCTGGGTCGTTTCTCATTACAGTGTTGTGCATTGTCTATTCTTAAAATTGCGAAGGAAAATTGAACATTTTTGTCTCATAGGCGATAATTTTATTAATATTCAAGATACACATATGAACTTTACATTTTCTGAAAGTTTAGAATTTCTTTATAAGTGAAATCTCATTATATGTTTTCCAAAGTAGTCCCCATTCCGGTCCACGCACAAACGCCAACGTCGGATTAGTTGTTGCATCCTATCGAGGAAGAAATCAGGCATTTTCCCCCGAAACCAGGTACGCACGGCTGCTTATACCTCCTTGTGAGAAACGTAACTGTGCCCTTTGAGGTGTTCCTTCAGGCTCAGGAAGAAAAAAAAAAGTCACATATGCCACATCGGGACTGTAGGACTTGTGCGGTAAAATGTCATCAAACTTGAGCCACTTTTGTTGACTCGTGTGTGAACGAGCATTGTCGTGCTGAAGAACTGCGGATTTGACTATATGAACAGGCAGCAGTCTTGTTCGGAGTTTCATCAAGGTTGTCACAGAGAGATGGGAGTTGACGGTATTGTTGTGCTTCAAAAATTCCATGTGGACTACGCTCTCGAAGTCCCAAAAGATGGCCATCAACACTTTTCCCACCATTTCGACAACCTTGAACTTTATTGGTGATGGTATGTTCTTATGCATGTACTCCATAGACTGACGTTTGTTTTTCGAGTCATAATGATGTGCCCATTACTCGTCGCCAGTGACAATTCTACGGATAAAAGCATCACTTTCCTGTTCATACCGCGTCAGAAGTTCCTAGCCCGCCAGCTGTCGCACTGTTTCATATCCGATGTCAACGTGCCAGGGACCCATCTTGCACACACTTTCCTATACTCAAACAAGTCATGAATAAAGCGATGGGCTCGCTCAGTCAAAATTCTAATCATCGTGACGATATCTTTCTGATTGGCACGAATCAGTTCGTCCTTGCGAGCTTGGAGATGTATATCCACGGCTGTGATCGGATGTCCGCCGCGCGCCTGGATGTGCAAGCGCGCCTGGATGTGCAAGCTCGACGTCGTTGTATTTACGTCTTCTACAGTCCTTTCCCACCTCCTGACAGTATTTACATCTACACAGGCATCACCGTATACCGCAGTCATTCTTCGATGCTTGTCGGTGGACGCACAACCTTCTGTCACCAGGAACTCAATCACAGCGCATTGTTTCAACTGTATTTTCATACACGTCGCCATTATATGTCTACTGTGCGCACGAGTCACGTTCCAAACGCATGACATTACATGTCCCAATGGTCACTCACTTCCTTATAAATTATTTTCACATACGTGTCACGTGGCTCGGAGCGCTGTTCTCAAAGTTATGGCTCTGGAGGCAAAACTTTTCAATTCGCCCTAGTACTTTTGCTTTCCATCCTTGCAGTCACTTGAACCAACGATCCTTTCAATCACTTGAACTGACCAACCTTTCAATCACTTGAACTGACCAACCTTTCAATCACTTGAACTGACCATCCTTACAATCACTTGAACTGACCATCCTTACAATCACTTGAACCAGCCATCATTACAATCACTTAAACCATTCTCATCTTCCCTTGAACTGACCATCCTTGTAATCACTTGAACTGACCATTCTTAAAATCACTTGAACTGACCATCCTTAAAATCACTTGAACTGACCATCCTTACAATCACTTTAACCAGCCATCATTACAATCACTTGAACCATTCTCATGTTCCCTTGAACTGACCATCCTTGTAATCACTTGAACTGACCATTCTTAAAGTCCCTTGAACTGACCATCCTTGTAATCACTTGAAATTACCACCCTTATAATTGCTTGAACGGACCATTCCTACCATCACTCGAGATGACGTGAGTTTCATTTCCAGAAGATGAAATGATGTGAAGTTTCCAGAAGATGAAATGATGTGAATTTTCCAGAAGATGAAATTATGTGAAGTTTCCAGAAGATGAAATTATGTGAAGTTTCCATAAGATGATATTATGTGATGTTTCCAGAAGATGAAATGATGTGAATTTTCCAGAAGATGAAATTATGTGAAGTTTCCAGAAGATGAAATTATGTGAAGTTTCCAGAAGATGAAATTATGTGAAGTTTCCATAAGATGAAATTATGTGAAGTTTACAGAAGATGAAATTATGTGAAGTTTCCATAAGATGATATTATGTGAAGTTTCCAGAAGATGATATTATGTGGTTTCCAGAAGATGATATTATGTGAAGTTTCCAAAAGAGAAAAGTATCAGTACATAGATATATCCTCTACTAAGTTTTTGCCTTAGCATAATGGTTAGTCTGGTAGACCACTGATAGATCTTTCAGAACTTTCTCATCCGCAACAAGGAAGATAGAGAGAAATAGAGCGGTTAAATAAATAGAATCGACTCAAAATTAAAAACATAAAAGAACACAACGTCAAAAACAGAATTATGTACACGTAAATGTAGCAAGAGTCTTCATAACAGAAATAAACAAGAAACAAACAATAATTATTAGACCAACAAAAAAAATAGTTTTCTCTAAACAAACATGCCAAACTGATGTTGAACAGTGTTTGTCCGTGTACCCTCAAGCATCGTCTCACGCTGCCAAAATAACCCCCGAAACCACGCACACGCACAGGCACATACACACACGCACACAGGTCAGACAGATTTCACCTGCATAAGTGGTTGAGCTAGACGGTTATAAATGTGTTACTGATTGCGTGTCATAGATTACCTATCTTTTATACTTAATTATTTCATTGAGCGTTCAACGCGTTCAATCTATCCACGTCCGTCTAATTTATAACCCACTTGTTATCGTTGTTTCCCTCTCGAATTTATTTCGTAGCACCAATCACCTTTGTTTTAACATGTATAATTAAATTATTATATAAAATTCCCATGGAAATTTACAATATAAAATTATCAACTAAAATTATATAAAATGTTCATCTAAAATGATTACCTAAAGTTATCATCTTAATTTACCACCTAAATTATTAACTAAAATTATAATCTAAAATTATTAGCTAAAGTTATCATCTAAAATTATCATCTAAAATTATATAAAATTATCATCTAAAATATCATCTAAATTATTATTTAAAATTATCATCTAAATTTATCATTTAGAATTATCATCTAAAAATAAATATAATTAATCCAAATAAATTCAAGTAGGAAGCATGAGGATAAGTGAAAATAATTCTTACAACTGATGATAATTAATTAATCCAAAGACAGAATTATAATTTTCATTTCTCTTCTGCTTTCATTCTCAACCTATTGAAGATTACCAGAATCGTTCAAATAACGAAAGGCGTTGTGTTATGGCTTACAGCTATTTTTCGATATCTGCGCGCTTGCTCCTGAATTATCTGACTTCGGCATTGCTCCGGATCACTTTAACGCTATATAGTATCGTACATCCAACTGCACGTCACCCCCTCCACACAAAAATTCCTGACATCATGCGGGGTAGGTGTTAATGCCGCTATTCTTTGTTCCCCTCTCGAGCTCTGACAACAAATGGGCGAGAGAAATCATTATATTTCTTAAAAACAAAAATGTCCATTCCAATCTATATCACTGACAATTGTCTCCTTAAAACCATAAACATATTCTATCCCCTACCGTCCACACTTCACATCATATTCCTTATTTGTTATAAATATTATCGTACCCTTCCAGACCTCAATTATCATCCTACCCCTTCCAGACATCAATTATCATCCTACACCTTCCAGACATCAATTATCATCCTACACCTTCCAGACCTCAATTATCATCCTACCACTTACATGTCACAATTATTTTCCTTCCCTTGCAGGTTACAATTAACATCCTACTCCTAACATACCACAAGCATTATCCTACCCTTTAAAGGCCACAATTATTATCCAGTCTATTAAAGGCAACAATTATCATCCAGTCTATTAAAGGCAACAATTATTATCCAGTCTATTAAAGGCAACAATTATTATCCAGTCTATTAAAGGCAACAATTATCATCCAGTCTATTAAAGGCAACAATTATCATCCAGTCTATTAAAGGCAACAATTATTATCCAGTCTATTAAAGGCAACAATTATTATCCAGTCTATTAAAGGCAACAATTATCATCCAGTCTATTAAAGGCAACAATTATTATCCAGTCTATTAAAGGCAACAATTATTATCCAGTCTATTAAAGGCAACAATTATCATCCAGTCTATTAAAGGCAACAATTATTATCCAGTCTATTAAAAGCAACAATTATTATCCAGTCTATTAAAGGCAACAATTATCATCCAGTCTATTAAAGGCAACAATTATCATCCAGTCTATTAAAGGCAACAATTATCATTCATCCCTTACATGTCGCAAATGCTTGCTGTGTATGGTCATGTTTTATGGGATGATATTTGCGTAGTAGATGTTTAGTATTGTGAAGTGAAATGTTTAGTATTGTGAAGTGAATTGTTTAGTATTGTGAAGTGTAATATTTAGTATTGTGAAGTGCAATGTTTAGTATTGTGAAGTGAATTGTTTAGTATTGTGAAGTGTAATATTTAGTATTGTGAAGTGTAATGTTTAGTATTGTGAAGTGCAATGTTTAGTATTGTGAAGTGAAATGTTTAGTATTGTGAAGTGCAATGTTTAGTAATGTGAAGTTTAATGTTTAGTATTGTGAAGTGAAATGTTTAGTATTGTGAAGTGCAATGTTCAGTATTGTGAAGTGCAATGTTCAGTATTGTGAAGTGAAATGTTTAGTATTGTGAAGTGCAAGGGTGTTATTCTTGACCGCTTTTCGTATGTCGCCTTTCCTCCGGTCTTCTCGGTTACCTATAAAACATTGGTACTCTTGTATTTTTTAGGTTATTTTTTTCATTGAGGTGGGTTTCCTGTATACAGCAAATTCTAATCTCTTTCTGGTGCAATATGTGTTTGTTTGTTGTTTTTGTTTTGTTTTTTGTTGTTGTTATTCATGTGCATTCCTGTGTATAATGTTTAGAGGAGTTGTCGTATGGTCTTGTTGGCCAGTCGCTTACATCTTGTGCATCATGGCAACACAAAGTAGACTAGAGGGACCTCTCTCCAGTAAATGGTAGTGGATTTTGTCGATGTTCAGAATCCCAGAGAGCTCCAACCTGGGGGAACTTCAGATGGCGAGCACCAGGAAGATTTTTTAATTAATTTTATTGTGAAGACATGTTATCTAATCGTGTTGCATCATACAGTTGTTGCTGGCCTGGTATCTCCGATTTCAGCAACCGTGCTTGCTTGGGTAGGACTATGGTCCTGCTTGATGTAGGGGATAACAGGAACAATCTTAGCTACCAGCCTCTGTTCGCTGGGCTAAGCCCCATTTCACTTCAAGGAGTCTGTCTCAATGAGGAGACATTGATGTTGTCTGTCGTGATTTTCTTTGAGCTCATCTGCTTCTTCCACCTTCAACTATTACCAAGAGAATATATATATATATATCAGTAAATGTACCTTGTATTATTAGAAAGTCTCCAATAGCCAATGCGTATGTCCATAAATAACGTTAACAACTTTTCACCTCCATCCCCAATTGGTCAATAACTGTCAATAATTCAGGGACCCCCTCCTCCTTTTTCTTCTTAATATCGACCAAAAAAATTTTTTTTTAAATTGTTGCTACAGAATTGTCAAAATTTTGATATTTCGTGACCAAATTTTACAAATTTTGCCATTTGAAGTGTCACTGTCAATTAAATTTATGTCTGATCATATTTTTAAATGTTATTGATCAAATAGAAAGTGTATTAAACGTTTGGAGTTTGGTCATTTTTGGTCATATTTACATCAAATTTAATAGAAAAAAGAATCAACAATTTGGCAATCACGTTGAGTTATATTTCTAATATATTTCTTTTAATCAATAGTTTTAGATCAGAATGAACCATAGTCTAGAGACTTCTTCTTCTTCAACGTTCATTCTCAAATTTCCATTGGATCTCTCTTGCAGCAGAAAAATAGCCTACTAGATTTCCAGCAGGATATAGTCCATGAATGGAAATGTGTTGTGTCGCCGTTTTATTTGTGCCAATGGTCCGACACATCCGTCTTCGGTGGTAGTCTAGAGACAATTTATTAACTTTGGAGAAAGTTAAAATTTTATCTGGTTGTTATGACATTGAAATTTAGATTGTGCTGCCAAGTATGAAGATATGCCAATATAATATCTAACATGTGATATAACATAAAATATGTGATACAATTATTCTCTGAAATAATTTATAACATACATATGATACAGTTAGTTCCAGGAATAATTTTATATTTAAATTTGGGAAATATAATTTTAGACTTTTTACTTGGTATATTAAAATATATTGTTGAAGCTTACTTTTGTCCAGAATCCCCCTCCCCATTCCTTCTCCACAGCTTTCTACCGAACTAGCCGCTACCCCCACTGATTGACAAAATTTATGGACAGAATATCTTGGACACTTAGTCACAGATGATGGCAGATGTGAAACAGAAGTTAAAAGGAGAATAGAAATGGCTAAAAGTACCTTCAATGACATGAGGAAATTATTAATATCTAAACAAATTACAAACAAGTTAAAAATGAGAATTATAAAATGCTACATCTATTCCATATTAATGTATGGCTCAGAAACATGGACACTAAATAAACAATTAGAAGACAAAATTGATGCCTTTGAGATGTGGGTATATAGAAGAATAAGGAGAACATCATGGAAAGAGAAGACAACAAATAAAGAGGTGCTAAAGGCACTTAATATGAAGAAAGAACTACTAAGAGAAATAAAGATCAGGCAAATAAAATACTTTGGACACATTAAAAGACATGACACCTTATTGAAGACCTTACTTGAGGGTAAAGTCAAAGGGAAGCGAGCAAGAGGTAGGCAGAGATACAAGTGGGAGAGTAACATCACACGATGGACAGGTTACAGTCTAGCAGAGTGCACCAGCAAGACAAGAGACAGGAGATGTTGGAGATACGTTGCAGCCAACCTTCGTTGCGGAGATGGTACTTGATGATGATGATGATGATGGACATAATACGCAGAAATCATTTCCAGTGATATCACCAGTTTGTATATATCAGTCCACAACTGGTTAGAAAGCTGGTCTCACAATAGCCAAAAATTGATTCCACGCACAACAACGACTATAATTTATTCTTTCTGATATAACATTCAAGTCGTGTCTCCTGTTATAACAAAGACTAATGTCAACATACTATACACAGTTACTCCCTACCAGAAATAAAGCAGATAAACGAGGATGGCTCCTGTTTTATAAATTACTTTATTATCCAGAGTTGTCAGCGTTGAATTCGTTTCTGGTACTTTCTCAAAATGTCATTGCCGTCTCAAATAATGTCCAGTATATAGTTCTTAGTATGTGCAGCTTTAACCAGGAAAATAATTCGCATACTGTAAGAATACAGAAAACTAACAACAAAGATATGCAGCTTATTTTGAACTAGGGCATGAGATTCATGATTGTTCATCTTAAAAAAATGGGCAACGGCCAAATAATGTGAGAAAGACTTGTGCGATTTTTATTTAATTCCTAGATGTTTCTAACCGCATAAACTTGGTGCATCGTCACGATACTAGATGTGTTTAGATTAAGGTCTTCCAATTTCTAACACTACACCACTGGCTGTATTTAGATTAAGGTCTTCCAATTTCTAAAACTACACCACTGGTTGTATTTAGATTAAGGACTTCCAATTTCTAACACTACACCACTGGCTGTATTTAGATTAAGGTCTTCCAATTTCTAACACTACACCACTGGCTGTATTTAGATTAAGGTCTTCCAATTTCTAAAACTACACCACTGGTTGTATTTAGATTAAGGACTTCTAATTTCTAACACTACACCACTGGCTGTATTTAGATTAAGGTCTTCCAATTTCTAAAACTACACCACTGGTTGTATTTAGATTAAGGACTTCCAATTTCTAACACTACACCACTGGCTGTATTTAGATTAAGGACTTCCAATATCTGAACAATTTGTCTTCTCTCTAAACCTGGCGGTACACTAAAGAAAAAAACTGCATATGAGAGGATTCTGTCATTTCCAATCAGTTGTTCACCCATTACCTGCATTGTTTATACATACATATAACATCACTGACTCACTTCATACTAGACACATATTAGTGGGAAAATCTTGCCACAAGACAGTTCCAACTGACATCACTGAATCAAGAGTGGCGCAGCAGCTGCAGAATCTAGAGTGGCGCAGCAGCTGCAGAATCAAGAGTGGCGCAGCAGCTGCAGAATCAAGAGTGGCGCAGCAGCTGCAGAATCAAGAGTGGCGCAGCAGCTGCAGAATCTAGAGTGGTGAGCAACAAAAACATGCAAGAAGAGCTGCGCAATGACCTACAGATTCCTCCCACACATGCCCAGGCTGTAGCAGATAATTTCAAGCACGCATGACTCATTAATCACAGTTGGACACACCGTAAACTTCATCATCTTCATCATCATCCCAACTGATCTGAATGGTCATCGGCGACTTCGACAGACGCACAACATATATATATATATATATGACACTGACATTCCATTGCATATAGATTCAGGAAGTCCAGGATCTAATCAGTGAGAATTCTTCATATGTGACTATTATTGTTTACACTGATGGATCTGTGGTTCGGCACATGCACAGTGCTTGAGCATTCAGAGCTCATTGCAGAGATAAGTGCACTAGGGACGAAATTGGTGCTTTCAGTACAACCACTAGTGGTATGACGATGTAGGTGATGGCAGTGACGAAGACAATGATACGGTTGGAGCCCCAGAGTGCTACATGTGTCTGTTGTCTTATTGGTTCTATGAGTATTCTTTGAAAGATTTAGTGGTGATATATGTGTCGTCAGTAAATTGAGTCGATGATGAAATCTGTACTGAAGAGAGCTACCTTCATTTTTGTACCTGGACACATGGGCGTTGAGGAAAATGAAAGAGAAGACAGACTTGCCTGCGTGGCTACATTGACTATTTGCAATTCAATGGACTGTTTTGATATTCTGAATGCAATTATGAAATTGGGCCGATTGAAATATATGGTGTGGCGTATCTTTTTCTTCTGTATCTATGGCTAGAATGCAGGATCTTGGAGTGAAGCTTAGTACTGCAGGACAATAAGGATATATAGGAATCAAAAGAAGAGTTATCAAGCAACACATAACCGGTTCAGTTCGTTACCACATACTGAAGGATATACTGAAGAACATACTAAATGTGAAATCGGAACATATAATATCCGACAATCGCATAATAAACATCTGACTGTGACTTTGAATCTGTACTCTTTTAGATGGCTGCTGGAAGGGAGAGCGGGGCACTTATGGGAATGCCCCATGTGTCATTATGTTGATTTCTAATCACGAATCATTATCACTGTGTAGCTTCGTATTTTGTAGCTTGTCTAAGAGTTTAATAAGGCATGCTTATTAGTATACCAATACCCCAATGGAAGTATTTTATTGAAAAGAATTTTTCACAGTAGTATCCATCTCCTCTCCGAAACTTCTATTATCAGCAAGTAGAAATAACAGCTATTATCTTGACAAATTTCGAATATTTTGGATCTAACATAAACAGTAGTGGCGACAGCGAAGTCAAGATTAGGTGAAGAACAGCAATGGCGCTGTCTAAACTAACTGAAACAACTGTGGCAGGGTGAGAACATAGGTACACGTGTATGCTTATTGCGTACACGTGTGTTTCCAGTGGCGATCTACAGATGCGAGGCATGGACATTATACAAAACTGTATCAGAGAATAGCGGCTTTTGAATTTAACACGTTAATTCAACAGGAGAGTAATGCGAATACCATAGACAGAAAGGAAGTCGAACTAATATATGTAAACAAAATCACCGTCTAAAAAGTCTGGCTCCTTAACACTATATTTAGAAGTAAATTCTATTTTTGTTTGCCACTTAAAGAGACAAAGTGGTATGGAAAAAGTACTGCTGCAGAGAGTGATAGAACGGAACAGAGGAAAAGGTTGTCCAAGACGTCGCTGGACAAGAGATATCCAAGATTGCATGAATATGTCGCTGGAGGAGGGTAGGACAATTCGCCCAGGACTGAGATTTCAAGAGATTTATAAGTAAGAGAACGTTCTAGAAAGAATATGTCACACAAAAACATCATCTTGTGGCATTCTATGAAAAGTATTCTTTCACTTATCTCACAGTTATTATGTAGTTTGCTGTAATACAGAACACCACGAAACAATCCATGTTACAAATGTTTATTTCATCCAGTTCTTGTTTTTTGAAAACCCAGTTTTTAAATCAACGGTGGATTCTCAACATCGGCTTCAGAACCATTGACTCGGGAAAGAAACGATTAAATATTCCAGAATCGAGTTATTTGAGTATTCCCTGTTGTCAGCAGTAACTTAATAAACGATGTTATGCCGACACCCAAGATTCTCTTAAAACCAATTCAACATGAAATATTGTTATTCCTTATTTCGGGATGTTTCCAAAGAAGAAAGGACGTGACGTGGGTTGACATACTTGAAACCTGACCCTCGAAAATACAGTCCTGTGAACTCATCGGGTATCATTCTTCTACAGTGACGCTTTTCTCCCTCATGATTTTCATTGTTTATCATCATACAGTATGCAGCGTGACCAATGAAAATCACTGAAAATGTGAAATAGTGTCATTTTAGAAGGATGATATCCGATGAGACATGCGCATGCGGTTGCGTCTGTAGGTCTCATCAATGGCTCACTAGACAAACCAACCATGCAACAGAAAATCTTAGTAGATGACATGCCTTTATATTGAGGTTATCTTCTTATAGAAGCTTCATGGCATGTCATCATACAACCCCGTAGTCGTAACCTTCGATAACAGTTACCATGTTGTTCCGACAGGCCGACGTTGTGTTTGAACTAGTTACGGGCACGGCGTGGGTGGGCGGAACAACAAAGATCAAAGAAGAAACCTGTCGCAAGGGCCAGAGTTGTGCCCTAATATCGACGTCTGTTTCGGCAACATTAGACTCGAAACACCATCGAGTTGGATGGCTGATGAAACAGAGGACGGAGCACTTATGGGAATGCCCCACGTGCTGTGAGGCCAGTTTCTAATCAAGAAGAAGAACCGATGAGACAATATGATTTTATTATAGAGGATCGCGCTTGAAACGTGATATTGCGTATATATATATATTATAAGGAATACCCGGTGTTGCTATAGTGATAATAAGAAAAAAACCTGTATTTTTTCAACCATGATTTTATTCAGTTTCTGAAGACCGACAATATATAACTTGTGTAGAATTTAATTTAAAAAGAAATTAAATTGAAGGATTTCTTCTTCTTCTACGTTCGTTCTCAAACTCCTGCAGATTAGCAGGATGTAGTCCAAAAAAGGGAATGCGTTGTTTCATAGTTTACAGCATTGCTGCGATATCTGCGCGTGCGCCTTTCGGCCTGACACATCCGACTTCAGCATGGCTTTGGATCACTGACCCTATATGGGATGGGACAGCCAACTCCATCCCATAACCTCCTTTGTCGCCTTTTACAATATGCGTGGAAGGTAAACAGTGTTGCTATTCGTTGCTCCCCTTTCAGGCCCCGGCAACACAAGGGTGTAAATTAAAGAAATTAAAATCCATCGTCCCTGGGGAGCGAACACAGAACGACTATAAAAGAATTGGACCCTCTACTGAGTTTACTAGCAAGACTACATAGTCCAGTGTGTGTGTAAATTTTTAAATTTATAAGCGTTGGGTAATCTCAACGCAATCGTAAGTATGTGAGGTGATCTGTCCAAGTAAATATTGACAGATTTTACGATGGATGTGAAATGTTTCATTTTATAGAATCATTACCAAAAAATAGCATAGCAGAAACGCAAGTAGAAACAATAGTGAACCTGTTAAAACATAGTAAACAAATCATTTGTACGTGATGCCTTATAATTTACTATAAACTTCTTTAAATATGTGTGGTGTGTGTGTTGAAAAGTAGACTTTTGATATGTATCGCAATAAATGATAATTGACACAAATGACTGCATTTTAATTAAAAATGTAATTCATAGCCGATACTATCCATTTCCAATTCACACACAAAATTTCAATTATATTCGTTATATATTGTCTAAGATACATCATTTTGAAATTGGACAAAGCTAGTGAAACGTGCTGTAGATTAGCATATATAGTTGATATTAGTATGTGAAGTTCAAAGGCGTAGTTCTTTATGTGAATTATCTGGTATTTAGAACCTTCCTTACGTGTTTTGGTTTTGATGTTATTCTTGACCAGTGTTAGTATGCCAACTACCCTCTGATATTCCCTGTCAACACTAAAACATTAGTACCCTCGTATCTTTAAGGTTATTGTTTCATTGAGGTGGGTTTCCTGTATGCAGCAAATTCTAATCTCTTTCTGGTGCAATATGTCTTCTAGTTCTGATGTTTTTGGTCAACTTAATTTTTATTCCAGTTCATGATGTTTAGAGTGGTTGTCGTCCTATCTGGTTGGCCAGTCGTTTTCCCCTTGTGCGTCCTGGCTCTATAATGTAGATTAGAGGGACCTCTGATAGATGGAGGTAGATTCTGTCGAGGTTCAGAATCCGGCACTGCTCCTACCTGGGGTAACTTCACATGGCAATCATCATGAATATTTGTTTTAAATATTGTTGTGCAGACATATTATCTAGTCGGGTTGCATGATACAATGGTTGCTGGTGTGTATGCATCTCGGTCTAGTATCTCTGACTTCAGCACCTGTGTTTGCTTGGCTAGGACTGTGGTATTGGTGGGGGTAGAGGATGGCCCAACCAATCTTAGTTTCCAACCACTGTTTGCTGTAATAAGACCTATTTCCACTTCAAGGAGTTGGACTCGACGGGGATTGCAGGGTGTATTTATTCGGAGGAAATCAAACATTGCGCATACGAAACAACACATTGCGCATAAGAAACCACACATTGCGCATAATAAATACAATTTTAACCATTCGTAATTCATTAGGATTGACCAAACATCCAAAAGAAACTAAAAATCCCAATGGTAAAACCAAAAAAGTACATGTTTCTCTTACATCTTCGTTTATAACAAATCCACTTCTCTAGTCTTCGTTCTACAAACGCTATACATGTTCTATTTCTTGAATCATCGTTCAGCAAACATTTGCAATGATCTATTTCTTGAATCATTGTTCTACAAATACATCATTGTTCTACAAATACGTTCAATGTTCTATTCAATGAATCATCGTCCTACACTTTAGGTAATAGAAAATCGTTTGTACTGTGTTTTCTTTTATTATTAGTTCTACAATTTAACAGAGTTTTCTATTTCACAGTCTTCCTTTTCTTGTTTGTTCTACACTTTAACAGGGTGTTCTATTTCAAGTTACTATTTTAAGAGTGGCCCAGAATCTAATATTTTTATTAGAACATTCAATCCACTTCACTTGGATAGGATATCGCTCAGGGGGAAATCAAAAATATAACCAAGACATAAAAATTGAATGTTGAATAAACGATTCACTTTTGTTTTTCTTGCCCTGTCTGTCTTGCGAATATTGAGTATTTTCCTTGGAGACATGCTTGAAGTAACTGTAGATGAGCGCTGTATGTTGTATTCTAAATACAAGCGCACCGTATCAGGGATATCAATGGTGATGGAACTAGAAAGATAATGAATGGTGATGGAACTAGAAAGATAATGAGTGGTGATGGAACTAGAAAGATAATGAGTGGTGATGGAACTAGAAAGATAATGAATGGTGATGGAGCTAGAAAGATAATGAGTGGTGATGGAGCTAGAAAGATAATGAATGGTGATTGAACTAGAAAGATAATGAATGGTGATGCAACTAGAAAGATAATGAATGGTGATGGAACTAGAAAGATAATGAATGATGATGGAACTAGAAAGATAATGAATGATGATGGATATAGAAAAGTAATGAATGATGATAGAAATATAGACATAATGAATGGTGATGAAGCTCGAAAGATAGGGAATGGTGATGGAACTAGAAAGATAATGAATGGTGATGGAGCTATAAAGATAATGAGTGGTGATTGATATAGAAAAGTAATGAATGGTGATGGAAATATAAAGATAATGAAATGATGGAAATAGAAAGATAATGAATGGTGATGAAGCTGGAAAGATAAGGAATGGTGATGAAGCTATAAAGATAAGGAATGTGGATGGAGCTAGAAAGATACTTGTCATTAAACGAATGAAATAAAAAAACCTGTAGACAGATTTGTGTAGACATTACTGATTATAAATTACGACATTGCTCGATATGTGCTCATATTTCACTAAACACAGCAGTGCAGCTGATTCTGACAATGTGTTGTGTCGCTGTTTTATTTACACCAACGATCCGACACATCGAACTTCCGAGGTGGTAAATGTGCTCAGTATTTTTACTACTTTCACTGAACGCAACCATATTGCTAGTAGGTCAGCAGTACTAAAGAAATGGTTCCAGTACTACACTCTGTGGTTCCACTATTACAAGCTGTGTTTCCAGTATTACACGCTGTGGTTCCAGTATTACACGCTGTCATAAACTTTAAAGCGTGACCAACGGCAATCTAAGATATGTTGGCTAATTGAAAATAGCCTTCTAAAATTAATCATTTCACTTTTCCCATAATTTCATTTTCCATGATTTCTTTGTGTACACGTTGTGTATACGTTATACTTTATGTATACTTTGTGTATTCTTTGTGTATACTTTGTTTCCAACGCCAAAGAAAATCACGGGAAAAGTCAAAGGAATCATAGTAGATTGATGTATTTCAATTAAGCAGCATGTCTTATATTGTTGGTGGACTCACTAAAGGCTAACCAATTATGCATATGTCTTATATTGTTGGTGGACTTAGTGAAAGCTAACCAACTAAGCAGCATGTCTTATATTGTTGGTGGACTCACTAAAAGCTAACCAATTATGCAGCATGTCTTATATT